>JAVJIX010000090.1:2417500-2537500 GCA_036785185.1 Paratrypauchen microcephalus | reverse complement strand
GGGCCTTTCTGTGTGGAGTTTGCATGTTTCTCCCCGTCTCTGGATGGGTTTTCTCCGGGCACTCCGGTTTCCCCCATCAACCCAAAACATGCACCATAGGTACCTCCAGCTTAGGTTCTGACCAAACCGAAGCAAGAAGATCATGGAGATGGTCCCCGGGCGCCCTAATGTGTGTGCTGCCCACTGCTCCTAATATATGTATATATATATATATAGGATGGGTTAAAATGCAGAGAAGAATTTCTCCAGTGTGAGATCAATAAAGTCACTTCTCTTAAAAGAACCAGTACCAGTATTGCAATCTATCACCTTTCATCCCCACATCACATCATTACCACCCTGCCACAGCCTCTTAGTTTGGTCACACCTCCTCCTCCCTCCCTCTCCTCTACCTGTACATTACCATTACCTCATTGACTTTAACTACATGTGCTGTTAGGGCTGTGATTGACAGGCCCTCGTGGCTCCGTCGACACACTTTGTTTGAATTTTGTCACATACGCAGACACGCTTCAGGCTTTTTACACAGGCTCATCTAATCACCTCCGCCAACACCACCACCTCCCTCCCAACAACCCGAGCATACGCAGGGGGGTGGCAAACTGGTAGTGCAGCGGGGAAACCATGATTTAGAGTGATAATTGCTTAATCACCAGTTGTGATAATTGTAATTGATGACTGCATAATTGCTAATTGCGCTCTGTATGGGAAGCTCTCTTTTGGCTGCTCTGCCTCTCCATTGTAGGGTCTGTTCACTCCTCACTCATTTATGTCTGGAGCACGCTTTGTTTACACTGGGCAGCAACTTTTTGGATAGAGCAGAGCATTTTGGATAGTAAAAAGTAATATGGTCAATGTATTTGTTATTATGGTAAATGATAAGAAAAGTAAATCTGCTATGTTTAAAGCACTGTGCCATATTTTTACTGTCTTAAAATCTAGAGCTAGTTCATTTTAAAAGTCCTATATTATACAAAACAGATTGTTGTGAGCTGTCATTTTGTCTTTTTCTTTGATTCACATGATTGAGCGCGGCCGGATCTAGAAGTGGGCAGAGGTGGGCAACCCAAAATATTCTCCTGGCCACTCAATTGGTCAACTGTATTTGATGTAATTTCAACCTGCCAATCACGTTTTCTTGTTTGCTCCGCCAAAATTCCACGACTTCTGATTCGCCAAGCCGCTTACACGAGCACAAAGTGCCCAGCAGCAGCGGCAGCACGGGGCAGGTGATCCAAGGATAGAGCCTCATTTTGGTGCTTGGTCCGCTCCGTGTCCCGCTGTCTGCATGAACATGCACGCGGCGTGCTGCACGGTGCTCTTCCGCTCCGGTGTGCAGCTCTGCCTGTGGAATCCAATTGCAAACCCACAGTATTCTACAGTATTCTACAGTATTCTACAGTATTCCTCTGTATTCCTCTTTTCCCTCGCGCCGCTTCAGCCCCACAGCTCCATTGCGACCCTGGGATCCGTCCTCACGTGCAGCCGCGAAGCAGGCTCCACAGGGCGGGTAGTGCAGTGGAAGCAGCCCCCTGTCTGGCCTGTGTGCTCCGGTTCTCGGTGTGTGTGTGTGTGTGTGAGTGAAATGTTTTCCCCGATCAATTCATTTTTTTCTTCATATCACGGAGCTCCACGTCAAGCCGCACGTACCACGCACACATCCACCTCCACAATAAAAGCGCAAGTTTTGTTTTTTTTCTGTCTCATTCTCTGGAGTCTGAATCATCTCCACAAGTCACATCCACAAATGTTTTCCTCGATCAATTCATTTTTTTATCAATTCATTTTTATTTCATCATCACTCCAAGGTCCTGGTTATTTGGTATTTGTAATTTTACTGATATCATATAGAATACTGGGCATAGTAATTGGTTAGTAGTAATATCCTGGCCATACCTTTGATAGGTTAATGTTCTGCTAGCCATACATTAGAACAGCTTCTTAACCACAGGGCCGTGGCCCAAACTTAGGCTGTAAGTGCTACTTTAAGGGCTGCAAAAAACTTTCTGTTTTGCACTAGTGGGCTGCGAGGGCCTTGGGGCTATGTAGGATATCAACTGAAGACACCAGAGATAGGCTATGGTCAATCTAAAATGCACTAGAATGCAGGAAATTGCATCTAAGAAATCCAAAATTTCTGGGGGAAGGACCCCCCCCACTCTTTGGGCTAAGCCCTATATGTTCACAGCCTCTCCCTCCACCTCTGATACACTGTTAATACTTAATGGGCCCCAAGCCACTCTGCACTGGGAAAACTGGGCCTCAACGTCAAACAGGTTAAGAACCCCTGCATTAGAAGGAAAATGTTCCACATGAAACTCCACACTATGCCCCACCAACATTTTGAAATGCCCCCCCAATCTTTGCAGTCTAGATCCGGGCCTGTGATTGAGTAACCCTGCATTATTAGTCTGTCTACATATCCAAAGCTCAAATCCTCTGTTCCATCTTGTGATGTCATGAAGTGATAGTTTTCAGGTTAAGAGCTATCGTTTACCTTTAGTTCACATAACTTATGCATTCAGAGCATCCTAATTATTCACCTTGATGAATTCAGAAGTGATTTTCACTACTTTCAGAGGTCAGAGAAGAGTTACCTTAATGCTTACAACAACTAGCATGCTAATAGTGCACTTATCAAGCAATAAAACGTGCTGATGCACACTGTACGGATAGTACACAGTGCAGTCAAGAAATGCTTATATCTGTAATGGGGCAAGTTACAAGGCCTTTATCTTTATGTAACCAGAAAAGTATCATCTGATTTGGTGTTTACTTTCAGTAGTGCTGTTATGTCTCTTTGCTGTAGACTTCAGGTGGTTTAAAAAGTTTTGATAGAACTCTATTTTATTTTTGCTAACCACAGTAAAGTTCCCTCATTTGTTTTTCATTTGTTTTTGTAAATAATAAGTTTACATATTCAGAGCTAAACCCAAATAAGGAATAAAACTGAGATTTGAACCACAGATTCACCTTGATGTAATCTTTCAAAACTTTGAAAATAAAATAAATCTTTATTGTTTCAAATATATGCATTTTTATAGTATTATTCATTGAGAACATGAAACTCACTTTGACCTTACTCTGTCACCTTTAATGCCTTTTCTATAATGGCCCGACATTCTGTGATATTCTTGCTCCATCCCTCCTTACAGCAGGTCCAGTATTTTCTTATGAAGACTTATGTCTCTGTATGTGCTCCAGGCCACCTCAGCTCTCTGCCTGTTCTTTTATCACAAAACACCTCCGAACCAAGAACTAGCTCTAAGGACTAATACTGTACAATGCTATTAAATAAGAAGAGAGTTATATAACAACCAGTGGCCCAATTTAACCTCACAGACTTGGGACATCTGAGCATGAGTGCAGCCCTTGACCAAACCACACTAATCTATTAATATGAATAACAATATCTGCTCAAATTATAATGTTATAGTGCTTGTTAATTTACCCATGTGTAAAAGTATTTGATCCAAAATATAACTAGGCTATTGAAATAAAATAAATATACATTTTGGAAAATCATATCTATGCATGGTTTTAGCTTCTTGTCATATCCAACATTTGAAAACTTCCAAAAGGTATAATATTTACATAAAACATCTTATAAATAAGACAATAAACACAATGACTAAAGCATCACATATACCCACAGCAACAGGCTTGTATACAAATAAGTAAATAAGTAAAACACACAATGTGTAATAAAACTCAAATGGTGTCATTTAAGCAGCAGTGTCAGTGTCTAAACCTAACTGATTAAATATATTACAACACTGACTTAAATTTGTAAATCTTTCTCTATTTTGTGTTGACACTCTTTTTGAAGAATTGGGCATTATTGTATTTATTAGCATTTATTAGAATCCTGAGAAGAGTCTATGCATGTTTCCATTTGAACACATGGGGGCGCTAACATGAAGTAGCATCCTTTAGCTTGATTGATGCTTGCTGCGGCGTCTGTTGGCAGGTTAATGGTGTGATTGTGGAGGTAATCTCTTGTTCTCTTGTGCGAGGATGACGAAGGGCAGAAGAGTAGTGCATTTCAGACATGTAGCCACTTCCTGTGTCTCTCCATATGCAGACGGCGTGTTTTTAATGTTTGCTCCTGTAATGACAATGAGAGGATGTAGTGATGCTGTTTTACCACTAGGGGTTTATATGCCTTTGTTTTTGCTGTTTTACATGTACTCTTTAATCTTTGAGAAAAAAAGATGATATTTAGGGTAAAGTCTCTCTTCTGGTTGGACTATATTAAAAGCAACCAAGCTTTATTACAGGGAGTCCTCGGGTTACGACGTAGATCCGTTCTTAAGACGCGTCGTAACCCAAATTTCGTCGTAAACCGGATTTTGCCTTTGATCTTCCAACCAAAGCACCAATAACCTTTCCATCTCAATAATTAGACCACTACGCTGCTTGGTTATCACTGCCGCTTTCATAGGAGCAGATCAGAGCCCACATCAGGTACTTCCGCCCACATTGGACACGCACACGAGGCTGTCTTCTTCTCCCTACAACCACAACAGAGCGTATTCTTGCGCCGTGCGCCGCGCGCCGTTCGTGTTTGTTTACATCTCTTACCACGCTAAACCGCGTAAGACGGAATGACGCGTAATATATACATATTTTTTTTAATGGGGGCGCGTTCGTAACCACGAAACGTCGTAACCCGAGACCGTCGTAACCCGAGGACCCCCTGTACTCTCATAATATACAGTCAGAACTTCAGGGCATTACTAAGTTAGAATGTTGTGTGGTTTCTTTATTTTCATTTTTTCCCCCCAATTAATAGGCCTATATATTCGGCTATTTTCTGATCTATGTTATAATGTTTCCTCATCAAAAACACACTTTGTTGTGCTTTGTTTCATTCACACATATTCAACACACAACATCCTGTATATTTAAGTTACATAATATTATATATACAGGGAGTCCTCGGGTTACGACGTAGATCCGTTCTTAAGACGCGTCGTAACCCGAATTTCGTCGTAAACCGGATTTTGCCTTTGATCTTCCAACCAAAGCACCAATAACCTTTCCATCTCAATAATTAGACCACTACGCTGCTTGGTTATCACTGCCGCTTTCATAGGAGCAGATCAGAGCCCACATCAGGTACTTCCGCCCACATTGGACACGCACACGAGGCTGTCTTCTTCTCCCTACAACCACAACAGAGCGTATTCTTGCGCCGTGCGCCGCGCGCCGTTCGTGTTTGTTTACATCTCTTACCACGCTAAACCGCGTAAGACGGAATGACGCGTAATATATACATATTTTTTTTAATGGGGGCGCGTTCGTAACCACGAAACGTCGTAACCCGAGACCGTCGTAACCCGAGGACCCCCTGTATAGATGATTACAGACGATTACATTTTTATCATGTGCATCTTGATAAGCACTGAACAATTAAACAAGCAAACCAAAAAAAGAGTTCTATTGAAACATTCTTTATTTACTTAGGTCTTGCCAAACTTTTCCTTTTCCAAATACACCGCCTATATGATAACAATTAAAATGTAACTTAAAATGTATTTTGAATTAGCCTAAATGCCTTGAATAAGACAACATCCTGGTATTACCTCTCTCTTCTAAAATCTAAATCGTTCTAAAATCAAAACTTTATTTATTCACTTAGATCGTAACAATCTTTCACTTTTCCAGATATACCTCCTATAACTATGACAACAATACACTTTAAAATGTGAAGTGTGTGTCTTAAATTAGCCTGAAAGCCTTGAGTAAAACAACATCCTGGTATTCCGGCGTTCCCTCTCTCTCCTTACACTATTGCTTGTATATTGATTGGGGCTTGGGCCTTTTCCATTCTCCTCAAACTCTCATGAGCATCTGTGAGTGCCATTGATGCGGGGTGCGCTTGATCTTTATGATATTTCTTTAAACATGCTGCTGTCCTTATGCCTCCCTGGGGACGCAGTCAGGCATTTTCAGTAAATCAAACTCCCTCCTCTCTCTGTCTTACTTTTGCTCACCTTCTTTTTATTACTCTCACTCCCTCTCTCTCTTGCGCTTGCTTCTTAGCCCCTCCCCTTTATTTCCCTCTTGTTTTCTTTCTCTCACCTTCTCTCTCCCGTCCTCT
This sequence comes from Paratrypauchen microcephalus, assembly GCA_036785185.1. Taxonomy (NCBI): domain Eukaryota; kingdom Metazoa; phylum Chordata; class Actinopteri; order Gobiiformes; family Gobiidae; genus Paratrypauchen; species Paratrypauchen microcephalus. The sequence continues at coordinate 2,531,394 of JAVJIX010000090.1, read as the reverse complement.
CCTCTCTCTCTCTCTCTCCTTGGCCCCTTTCTCTCTCCATTTCTATTTCTTTTTCCCTTCTTTCTCTTGTCCTTCCTCTCTTCCTTCCTCCTTTACTCCCCTCGTCCTTCTCTCCCTCTCTTCTTTGTGTTTTTTTATTTCCCTTCCTCTCTCTTGGATTCCTTATTTTTCTGACTCCCGCTCTCTCTCTCCCGCTCTTTCCCTCTCTTCTTAGCCCACCTCTTCTTGTTTTCTTTTTTCCTGCCTCGATCCCCACTCTTTTCTCCCCCTCTCTTCTTCATGTTTCTCTTTTCTGTCTCTCTCAAACACCTTCCCTCTTTCTCTCTTCCTCTCTTGGATTACTCATTTCTTTTTTGCCCTCTCTCTCTCTCTCTCTCTCTTTCTCTCTCTCTCTCTCTCTCCCTCTCTCCTCTTAGCCCCTCCTCTTTATACCTCTCTTGTTTTCTTTCTCAAACCCTCTTTCTCTTTTACACTCTCCTCTCTCTCTCTCTCTCCATGGCCCCTATTTCTCCCCATTTCTATTTCTTTTTCATCTCTTTTTCTAATCCTTTCTCTCTATTCCACCTTCACTCCCCACTCTCTTTTCTCTCTCTCCTGCTCTCTCTCTCTTCTTAGCCCCTCCCCCTTATCTCCCTCTTGTTTTCTTTCTTACACCCTCTCTTCTCTTCCTGGCTCCCATCTCTCTCCATCTCTATTTTTTCCATTGTTTCTCTAATCCTTCCTCTCTTCTCCCCTCCTTCACTCCCCTCTCTCTTTCTCTTCTCTGTCTCTTTACTCCCTCTCTCTCTGTTTCTCTTCTTAGCCCCTCCCCTTTATCTCCCTCTTGTTTTCTTCCTTACACACTCTTCTCACTCCCTGGCCCCCATCTCTCTCCATTTCTATTTCTTCTCTCTCTCTCTCTCTCTCTCTCTCTCTCTCTCTTTCTCTCTCTCTCTCTCTTCCTCTCATTCTGTCTCTCTTATTTATAGCCCCACCAAACAGCATCGGCTCCCACATGTGCCTATATTCTCATAAGTGTTTTGAGTGTGGGCCAAATGAATGCTTTTTAAGAGCAGTGATAGCAGTGAGGGAGTAGAGGGGCGGAGCAGCTGTAGGGCACGATCTGCCCTGTGCTGTCGTCTAAAACCATCAATGTATTTCAGAAAAGACCTAATCAAATACACTGTAGCTTTATACACATGTCTACCTGGCATACTAACATAAGGAAATGCATGGTGATCTTTTTGGGTGTGCAGTATTGCTACTTTGCAGTGACATCGTGCAGGTGGTGTTCTACATGTACAGTGCCGTGAAAAAGTATTTGCCCCCTTCCTGATTTCTGTGTTTTTTGCATATTTATCACTCAAAACATTGTCAGATCATCAAACCAATTTTAATATCACACAGAAACAACCCAAGGAAAGACAAAATTCAGTTTTTGAATGATGATTCCATTTATTAGTGCACAAAAAAAATCTAAACCTATCTGGCCCTATGTGAAAAAGTAATTGCCCCCCCTTGTTAAATCACAAACTAACTGTGACTAACCACAGTTTTGAGAAAACTTAGTTCAGTTCTACATGCCACACCCACACCTGATTGTCACCACCTGTGTTGAATCAAGAAATCACTTAAATAGTTCCTGTCAAACAAAGTGAAGTTGGCTACAACATCTCAAGAACAAACACATCATGCCACGATCCAAAGAAATTCAAGAACAAATGAGAAAAAAAGTGATAGAAGTCTATAATTCAGGAAAAGGTTACAAAGCCATTCCCAAAGCTCTGGGGCTCCAGCGAACCACTGTCAGAGCCATTATTCAAAAATGGAGGAAACTGGGAACAGTTGCAACCCTTCCCAGGAGTGGTCGACCAACTAAGATTACTCCAAGAGTGCGACGACGGCTCATTCAGGAAGTCACAAAAGAACCTAGACGCACATCGAAAGAACTACAGGCCTCGTTGGCCTCAGTTAAGGTCAGTGTTCATGACTCCACCATTAGAAAAACACTGGCCAAAAATGGCATCCATGGAAGAGTTCCCAGGAGAAAACCACTGCTTTCACAAAAGAACACAAAGGCTCGTCTCACCTTTGCCAAAAAGCACCTTGATGACCCTCAAGACTTTTGGAGAAACATTTTGTGGACCGATGAGTCTAAAATTGAACTTTTTGGAAGGTCTGCAGCCCGTTTCATCTGGCGTAAAAATGGCACAGCATTTGATAAAAAGAACATGGTGCCCACAGTAAAGCATGGTGGTGGCAGTGTGATGGTCTGGGCCTGCTTTGCTGCCTCAGGACCAGGACAACTTGCTGTGATTGACGGAAAAATGAATTCTGCTGTTTACCAGAAGATCCTGAAGGAGAATGTCCGGCCATCAGTTCGTGCCCTCAAACTCAAGCGCTCTTGGATCATGCAACAGGACAATGATCCAAAACACACCAGCAAGTCCACCTCTGAATGGCTCAAAGAAAACAAAATTAAGGTTTTGGAGTGGCCAAGTCAAAGTCCGGATTTAAATCCGATTGAGATGCTGTGGTGTGACCTTAAACGGGCAGTTCATACAAGAAAACCCTCCAATATGGCAGAATTGAAACAATTCTGCATAGAAGAGTGGGCCAAAATCCCTCCCCAGCGGTGTGAAAGACTCATCACCAATTATCGCAAACGTTTGGTTACAGTTATTGCTGTCAAAGGAGGCTCAACTGGCTATTAGATTAAGGGGGCAATTACTTTTTCACATAGGGCCAGATAGGTTTAGATTTTTTTTGTGCACTAATAAATGGAATCATCATTCAAAAACTGAATTTTGTCTTTCCTTGGGTTGTTTCTGTGTGATATTAAAATTGGTTTGATGATCTGACAATGTTTTGAGTGATAAATATGCAAAAAACACAGAAATCAGGAAGGGGGCAAATACTTTTTCACGGCACTGTATGTGTATGGCGCAATCAATTAATCGGTTACCACAGTGACACAATGCACAATGACGCAAACACAGCCAAAAGTTTTTAGGTTGTTTGAAAACTCAAGAAAAATACAAGGTGGGTTTAAACAACATATTTTAGGGAACCTGTGATCATACGAGCATTCTTGGTCCTGTTTAGGAGTTTGATTTTCAACAAAAAGTGAAAGTGACTGTACTGTAACTGAAAAACTATTGGGTAATGTTACTTAGCTTGTAACTGTAATGCCATTGTTTAAGAGTAAAAAGAACTACAACAGTGGAGCAACTGTTGTAGTTCTGCCTAAGTGAGTTCTTTCAGGTCATATTGTGTTAAAATATGTGTAAAAAAAAAAAAAAATATATATATATATATATATATATATATATATATATATATATATATATATATATATATATCCGTTCCAAGGTTTTTTTTTTTATAGTGTAACTTTTTTTTTATAGTGTAACATTTGTCTTCTGCGTCCTGATTGGAATAAACCAGGTCTAGACCAGAACTAAACCAGGTCTAAACCTGGACTGGACTTGGACTAAACCAGAATTATCCTGGGACATGGCAGTGCCGTTGGAAGAGCGCGGTGCTCCTGTCTCCGCGGTCCTTGCGCGTTCTGCGCTAGAGCTAAAAAGCAGAGAAAGGGTGGGGTCTGGTTCTATCTGACCTCCAGAGCCTGGGGGCTGACACTGTGAGCTAACAGGCCGAGAAAGGTGCTCTATCGGCGGGCAAGACCGCGGGGTCTCGCTTGGGGCGGGCTCTGCTTCTATGTGACTTCCAGAGCCGGGGGGCTGACACTGTGAGCTGTGAGCCATGCGGGCGGGGCGCCGCGGCGCCGTGTCGACGTCGCTTTTTGATCCTTCGATGACGGCTCTTCCTATCATTGTGAAGCAGAATTCGCCAAGCGTTGGATTGTTCACTCACTAAGGGAACGTGAGCTGGGTTTAGACCGTCGTGAGACAGGTTAGTTTTACCATACTGATGATGTGTTGTTGATAGTAATCCTGTGTCTCCGCTCCCCTCGCACGTTCGGCGCTATATTGAGCCGTGCCCCCCCCCCCAGTGTTAGTGTTGTTCACTAACAACACATTCCATTGAAAATCTATGAACGTTCGAGTGTTCAAACGAGAGAGAAATGCGAGAAAAGCCCAACTCCAGTCTGAGAAAAGCGTAGAATGTGTGTGGTGAGGCATTTACAGCCTAAAACATGTAGAACAATTGCAAAATACAAAGTTGTCTTACCTCGTGGACCTCTCCCACCGCGGGCCATCTCTGGAACCTAACCCCGTGTGTGTTGATAAAGTGTATTTACGTTTCGGGGCGTGCATCTGAGCGCGCATTAATTGAATTTTTGAGATTTCGCGTTTCGTAACTTGAATTTTCTTTCGTATCTAGAGACCAAAATTTACCGTGAAGGCGTTTCATAACTTGAAATTTTCGTTTGTTGGGTCATTCGTAAGGTGAGGTACCACTGTATATATATTTAATTACTAAAAAAGCCTAGAATAATTAATTTAAAACTGGTGGGGTTCAGATTACTTCAGAAAGCAGATTTGCATCTAGTCATTAACAGAAATGATCAGGTTCAACATTTCAACATTAATGAATTTACCTTTTAGATATTTTATACATACATCTGACTCTTTCCCCCATCACATTCAGTGGCTGCATAGACGGAGGCAAATGACAGTTGTCCTAATTGATGTAACACACGTTTTTAGTAGAATTGCACCAAGCCCATTATTTAAATCTCTATACTTCTATGTAAGCCCTCAGACGCCCCATTGACTGTAGATGATGATAATTTGAATACAGTCTGTTGTCATTATGGGGGGTCTATGATCGTTATGATCAGCAGAGGGCGCTGGCGGGGGGTCCTTTGTGACATCCAAACCTTGCACTAGCCTAACCCACATAGCCACTAGTGCAGGTGCGACCAGGTGGCAGCTAATTCGCTTCCTTTGTCTCTCATAATGAATGGTTAATTGGTTTGCGTCACCCGCCGAGCTGAGCATAGAAGGAGGGCCCTGTGTCTGGCTTCTGTCCCACATACCTACATTTACAGGGCCAAATGTCAGAGCTACACGCAGGCAGGGGCAGTCACACAGGGGCAGGCTGCAAGATGGCTGTGGTCATATATTTTATGTAAAGTTAGGGTTGAAAATAATACTACAATAATAATATATATAATAGTATAATAATAGTTAAATGTGTACTATAGTTTCCTCAAAGAGGGTCCACCTGCTTGCTCCCATGGAGATTGTTTTCCCTTGAATATTCCACAGTATGATCTATCTTGCATTAATTCAATGGAAAAACATGCACTACCATGAGCAATTTTGCTTCTCCACAGATCTGACCTGGTTATCTATCCTGCTTGTAATATGAGAGAGAAATATGTTCAAATATGTCATATTATGGAACATTCCAGGCACAACATCTCCATAGAGACAAGAAGGTGAAGGACCTTCCACCAGAAAACTTGCATTGTTACATTTAACTGGGTTTAATGTCTAAATGATCAGAAAACTGTCTTTCAGCTTGTAAGTAACAACATTGTATTAAAGTATGGCTTATTGAAGTGAATAATAATTATATGAATACAAAAAAGTATGCAAGAATGTAATGTTGACTAAATATTTGTTATACTTTGTAAACTTTTTTATAGTTGAAATGTTTGGCCATTTTGTGATTCTCCTTTGGTTTTATTACTTGCCACTATCTTTGCATTATAACAACTGTGCCCGGCCACGGAAAAACACAAGTTGCCCCGGAGGCGTTTTGAGTTATTCACAGATTCTGGAAGTGTAGATTCTAAGCTTTCCAACGATGCCTTACACATCGAAATTTGAGAATATTTGAAGAATTAGTGGCCATTTGAAAGATTTTCTAACTCCAGGCCTTCTTGGCTCATTTGTATGACATTAAGCTAAGCCCTCCCATTAAGCTAAGATTATCACTGTGGTGTGGTGTTTCAGGGCAGGTCAGAATTAGAAGGTACTCCTCCTTCCTCCTTTTCATGTTGATGCTTGTTGTTACTATTATCATTATTACTATTTTCCATTATTATTATTATTATTACATATTACTATTTGCACTATTTATTACTTACTTTATCCCCTCCCTGCCTGCATGCACTTTTTCCCTCCTGTCCAATTGTCCTGGAGCTACTGTGGCGAGTAAATTTCTCCTGTGTGAGATCAATAAAGTCTTATCTTATCTTATCTTATCTTACTTTGGAAATGCTTTTATAACAAAAAGTCGACGGCAAGTGGTGGCACGGTGGCTGAGTGGCTAGCGCTCATGCTTCACAGCAAGAAGGTTCTGGGTTCGATCCCTGGGTTGCCCAGGCCTTTCTGTGTGTGTCCTGTGTGGAGTTTGCATGCATGGTCTGGGTTCGGTCCTCGGGTCGCCTGGGCCTTTTTGTGTGGAGTTTGCATGTTCTCCCTGGTTTAGTCCTGTTGACACAAGGGCCCTGCTTTCACCTAATATCTCCTTTGATGCAGAAATAATATGATAATATGACTCACCCCATAAGAAAGAAAACGAGGTCACCTCCGTTTGCTGCATTGTCCGATTAGTCGCGTATCCACGCTCTTTCGACAGTTTTTGGCGGCACGGTGGCTGAGTGACTAGCACTCGTGCTTCACAGCAAGAAGGTTCCGCATTTGATCCCCGGGTCACCCAGGCCTTTCTGTGTGTGTTCTGTGTGGAATTTGCATCCATGGTCTGGGTTTGATCCCCGGGTCGCCCAAGCCTTTCTGTGTGGATTTTGCATGTTGTCCCCGTGTCTGGGTGGGTTTCCTCCGGGCACTCCGGTTTCCCCCATCAACCCAAAACATGTGCCATAGGTAAAATTCTCCAGCTTAGGTCCTGACCAAACCTAAGCAAGAAGATCATGGAGATGGTCCCGGGGCGCAGTAATGTGCTGCCCACTGCTCCTAATAACAGGATGCAGAGAAGAATTTCTCCTGTGTGAGATCAATAAAGTCACTTCTTCTTCAATCGTATTCCGTACATGAGCTCCGGAGAAATGGATGTGTCCCAAACGTGTCCCATGTCAAAGTAGTATTTACAGTCCATTTTCACTGTCCTTATTCTCTTGAAATGCAGCATAAATATTCTCGAGCTGCTCACAGCTGATAGGCAAACATGCGAAAACAAAACAGAGCTAATCGTCACATGATTGGCAAGGAGTGCAACCGTGGGTAATTATGGTAATTTACACATGCCCCGTTTCTTTCCAAAAAACAAACCAATTTCAACGACAAAATGCATGCTTTTAAAGCATACAGTCAACAATCCCAACATTTTCCTGTGGCGGGTCACAAATGTGTTATGTACATTATATGTATGTATCCCATTCAAATAGCACTAAAGCAGCATTTTTCACTTTCATAATGTATATGCTGCTTACCTTACGCTCCTTGTGTTATTCACTCTGTATGTCAAGTTACATTCATAATATTATAGCATCCATGTCCTCCATCTAACTGCATATCTGAACATAATAGTCCTACTGAAAATGATTGTGCTTGTGTGTTCCTCTGCAGGTGGTTGCTCTGAACAAGCGCAGTAAAGAGGCAGAGTCTGCCTTCCTGGGGATCTACAAACAGCTGATTGAGGCTCCAGGTCAGTCCAACACAATAGGGGACCAGAACATTACACCAGGGCTGGTAAGAGATTTGTATCAGCCTTATGCAAAATGTTGTGTGGGGGCCCTGTTTATGATTTTTAGAAGAGCTAAAAATAGGTGCAGTAACTGTATAAATACTTTCCTAATAACTAATATTTTTTTTAATCAGATATACATCAAAAGAGATTATCCTCATGTTAATACATTTTAGGCAAAAAAATTTAGTTTTAGGGGCCCCGGATGAATGAATGGATGACTGAGTGCGTGCACATGGTAGGATCGGATCAGGATTGGATTGGATTTTTCCCCGTTACTCAGCGGGTGGTCTGTCGTCCAGTCCGTGTGCAAATGAAGCTCACGCAAGCGGGTTCAGGTCAGCAACCTGACCCGCTCCGCAACGCTATGTGGCACTGTAGTCCAACTACTTCCGGGTGATGACTACTCAATATAAAACACAACACAACTATCTTACGTGTGAGGACTTTGACGGAGCAGCATTGGTGTACGTGTTGTGCATTATGCAGAATTTGCTTGTTCGTTTGAACGAAAAAAACAGCGTTTTTGGTTTCGTTAATATGACACGAGCTGTGTCGTCAGCGATTGATATTACAAGCAATCGAGGACAACAAAAATTACAAGGATCGGGACCATTCGGGCGCCTTTAAAAAAAAACACACTCTCTTCTGATACTATAAGGTCACAAAAGATAACTCAAAATGTTTGTAAAAGTGCCCTGTGCGTTATTTCAAAAGTTCAAAGCTCCATGCACAGCTTCCAGGTGCTGGTAACAACAGGAACATTGAATAATTCCAGAAAAGACTAAATTTACCGCACACTCTTATTCCTTTATTGGGCTTAGAGCAAACAACGCGTTTCGATTTTACCTGATGACGCTGTAGAAGCGAAACGTGTTGTTTGCTCTAAGCCCAATAAAGGAATAAAAGTATAGTCAAGTGAGTGTGCGGTAAATTTCTTCTTTTCTGGAATTGCCCTGTGCGTTATGTTCATAGTCCCGAAATGGTGGAAGATGGGACTTGTTGGTGCCGTGAAGGAACGCTGTCCTGAGCCATCTGGTTGTGGGGTGGAGGACAGCTGTCGGATGCGGGAAGAGCTCTTCCAGTATTTCGTAATGCGCTCTCCCGGTGTTCTTCTCGGCTGTGGCATGCGCCGCCTTGGCGTTTTTCCATTTGATTTTGATTTGCTCAGGCGTCCGAACAAACTCTGCCTGCTCCATCTTCAACGCTATCTTCTGATAAAGACTAGCGTTTCTTGTCCGCCGTCCGTCCATAAATTTTAAAATGTTTAGCTTGCGCACCTGGTGCAGCATGAACTCCGTTTCTTCATCTGCCCAGTAGTGCGTGCTTGTTGCTTTCTTCGCAGCCATGTTTTCGTCTGAAACAACAATTGCTACTTGGTACTGACAGGCACCCCCTACCACTCTTACAACTTCCGGGTGAAATTCCTGAAATTCCTGAAATTCCTGGCGCGCCCATGCGCAGTACGCAAATCCGATCCGAAATCATGCCCATGGCGACGCTAAGTGGATTGGCCTAAGCCAGGGGTTCCTGGGGTTCCAATCCATTGCATGTGCACATGCAACCGATACAATTTGCAATCGGTTTGGACTTTTCCATGTGCACACAGTGAATGGCCCTGTACATGTGCCTCGTTGGTTAACATCTTTGCTCTGTACAGTTCATGATATATGGACATACATATGCACACACACACACACACACACATGGGCAATGAGCAGTATCAGAATTAGCTTTAAAGTAATTTAACTCAATGCTTGCGTTGATGGTTAGCAACTGTTGCCATGTTGATGTCCCTGATCAGTGTTTGGCATGTTACTTTGAAAAAGTAATTAGTTATAGTTACTAGTTACTTCTCCACTATAAAAGTATCTAGTTACCAGGGAAAGTAACTAATGAGTTACTGTTTTTTTTTTTTAAGGGCGCACCCACACTAGGACTTTAGAACCGTACTGTGCTCAAGCACAGTTGTGTACGGTTCTATGTTTCACACTCACACATGCACAACCGAACTGGGCCATGGCCCAATGACGTCATCACGCGGTGCTGCTTGTTTACATGTCGCACGGCAGAGCTATCGCTTTTCGCAGAGAAAATAAGTCCAGCAGCATGAAATATCTATTAAATAGTGAGACAGATATGACTCCTGCTGCAACATGCGCTCATCCATTAGGATGAGCGCGTGTTGGATATAAAAACAGAGAGAGGAGTGAGGAGGAGTGAGGACAGGAAGAGTGAAGACTGGAGACGAGGCTGCAAAACTTTTGTTGCTGTCCTTATTGAAGGTAAGCGGATTCACTGTGTGTTTTGAGTTGAAGCAGACGCAGACAGAATTTTTTCTCCAGGCACAGTGTACACTTAACATACACATTTTTGCCCTTAATTACAATGAGGGAGAAATAGTGTCGGTATTTGAAAACGCTACCTTTGAATGTTCCCAGGTCGTCGTTGAAATTGTCACATTCTCATTGAGTTTGTCTCATTTAGCTGGAAGTGTGCGGGAAAGAAACGACAACAGAGACTCCGCCCACCCAACTTCTTAGCCAATCATCAGCAGCCCTGCTCTCTCATGAGCTCTCCTTGCTCCTGCTGATGATGTGTGGTTGTCCGCTGCATGAAGCCTAACACAGCGGCACCTCATTCAACCCAACTGTAACGTGCAACATTGCTTTCCCAGTAACGCTAATATTGTTGTAATTACTTAGAGTACTCCGTTACCAAAAATGTACTTAAATGCCCTTATTCCCAACACTGTCCCTGATAAACAAAAGATTCTTGGTAGCAATGTTAAACTCCAATAAGGATTATTATATGATTGATTAGTGAAACATTACCTGTACCCCACATTAACTCTTAACTCTAACACTTCAAAAAACATGTTAACAACTTGCACATGAATCCATCACAAGCTCTGGTAGACTGATTTCCCACACTTCATAAGAGAATAAAATGGCTGTTAAAGATTAGTCAGTGGAAGAGCACTAATGACTGATTAATTGCCTAAAATGTAATTGTTTAAAACCATACTTTACCTCAAATGCCAGAAAATCACAATCATAGACACAGCACGCATCCAAGACTCTTTGCGAGCCCCAGCATTGTGAGATTTATTGAATGTCTCTTCCAACTCTCACCCCCATTTTCAACTGCTTACTGCCCTGACAAATACATATCTATAGTGTAACATAATATCTCTATTGCTTCAAAGCAAATTCTTACTTTCAACCCTCTCTCTGTGAATTCAACAGTGCTACCTACCTCCTCTGTATCCTCTTAAGATCAGACAACATCTATGAACTATTCGCAATACATGAGGCAACATCCAGCCCTGAAAAAGTCATTCCTCTCCATAGATATAAGACACATAAAGCCCCATACCCCACGGCTCTTATCTATTTTTCAAAGTCAGTGCCTGTGAGCGCTTTCCAAAACTCTGCATGCAGCCACTTCAAACCCGTGCAGTGGTCCTTGAGTGGTGCCTGGCGGAGGGGCAGAGGAGCAGGGTACAAGCAGGATCCTGGTTGTTGATTGCGGAGAGCCAATTAAAATCCCTCACTGAAGTCTGGAGCTCCATGCACAAGGCGGGACTGATGAGGCCAATGGGGAAACACGCAGAGGGGCACAAGCCTTCAAAAGAACTAGAGACGCCACATAAGTAAAGTTACAAGAAACAAGGTACAGGGTTTTAGTGGTAGAAGTAGCTGGTCATTGTGGTAGGTGTAATGTGATGATGTAAAAATGAAATGTATGGTATGAATAAATCGTAGCACTGGTTGGTCAAAGAAGTAGGTTAAATGTAGAAAAAAGTATCTATAAACGTGCATTGCAATTGCGATTAGATTTGCGATGTACTAGTATAAATACACGCAAACAAGATACCAAACAACCGCCTTTAATTTGACTTTGGTTTGTATAGTTGGAAAGTATTGAATATTATCAATAGGTGGATGATACAAATTAGCTAAAAGTTAAAGGGACAGTATGTCAGATTTTGTTTTCCATAAAAAAAACGTATCTGTGTACCCAGGTACAAGCTAGACATGTTGAAATCTGGTTGCTATTGCAAATGAGAAGGTGTTCTTTATTGACTTACCTGGTAAAATATTGCATAAATAAAACATAAAATATATAGGCCTAGCTATTAGATATGACAATTGTAATGATTTATTCTTGATATATAGCTGACTTGTTGACCAGTTTGTTGTATACTGTCTGATATGTGTCCTCAGCAGGCTACATACGGTACTTTTAAATATGATCAAAGGAGAAGTTCAATTTGTCAACTGGACCTCTCGGATGAGCGGCGAAACGTTTTCAACCAAACAAACTTTGTCCAGTTGACAAATTGAACTTCTCCTTTGATCATGGATTCTACCTGGACGACTGAGGGACTTTTCACGTACCTTTAAATATAAAAATCTGTGTCTTTTTGCAAACTCACCAGACTACACAGCGCCAACATACTTCTAAACATATGGAGCATTTATTTGGGAATGCGTGTACTGCATTGCTCTCTATTGCAGCACGACGCGAGAAGCAAACTGGGCCCTATCTGTGTGTAGATCAGAGGGACACTTGTGGCAGGAGTAGCGAGCGCTGTTTACAGATTCAATGAATACAAGATAAAAGTGCGCGTCTGAGAAACCGCCACGCATCCACTGACTTTTAAAGGTCCCCATTTTTTCTTGAAGTCCCCTGCTTGATATAGCGCCACGCACATACACATAGACACACACTTTGAGTGCCGTTATTTCCTTGATAATCTAAGCTTGAAGATGTTTGATTCTCCTGACCTATACCTTTTATATGGAAGCCTAGATTCAAATACAGCATCTTGGAGGGATGCAGTTTGTCACGGACGATGCTGAAAGAGTGTATTGAAGAATTTCTGTTCAGAGACTAAAGTGGTAATGACAGAAGAAAGGAGCATGTCAGACAACATAGACTCAAGGTGGAGATGAGATAGCACTGCTTTGAATTACATTACAGATGATTTATTGAAAACATGCTTACTTAGGGGGTTACCTTTCCATAGATCTGACCTATAACTTGGCCTTGTGACGTCACTTGCCTGTTTTCACAAAGGTGGCTAAGTTTAATGCTGTGGAACATTCCAGGCAAAACAACAACTTCTCCATGATGACCATCAGGTGGCAAACACAGAAAAGTTGCATAGGGCACCTTTACATTGAATTATATGATGTACAATTCTAATTGGTCCATAGATTTTAAATTACAATTTGATCCTCCTACAAAAGAGAGGATGAAACACTTTTAATCATCACTACTGTTGTGATTTTGCATGGATCAGCTGGATCACAATTTCTATTCTACTGGTGACTAAATTGCTAAGAGGTTAGACCTAGACGGACCTAATAGTTGGAAGGTGAATAAAATAACATAATATCAAATGTTTTATTTTGTATTTTTTACATCACTCTGAGCCACCTAATTTTAGCACAGTTTCTTCTTGCTGTTTCTTTCTCCGCTTCAGTACACCCTCCATATTTTAAACCCCACCCTAAGAACGTGTCCACTGCCTCTCTTAATCTCCATTTAAACTGCAGAATCTGCCTTCTCTTCATATCTCCCCATCTGCTCCGGCCTTACTGTATCCTAAACATGTTTTTGTCACTGTACTTCCATCCGCCTCTATTCAAGGTCACCCCCCCCCCCCCCATGTCACCCCGCCCGCCCCCCCTCTGTTAAAATGGATGACTTGAGGTACAACAGAGGACACGCATTTGGCTATGGCCCGCTCCATTCTCTCCCCTTTAACACAACAGTAAGCTTCCCCAACAAACGTCACACCTCATGTATTTTTAATCTTTTGACAGATGCAATTATTCTCTACACGCCGCGCTCATTAATCTTAATGCAGTTATTACTATTCATTGTGTGTGACTGGTTTCTTTCTTTTTTTTGTGTGTGTGTGTATTTTTTTGTCTTCTGCAATTATTACATTTGAGTGTGAGAGTGCATGCCCGCTGACCAATCAGAACAGGATAATGAATGTAATCAGGAAGTAGAGGTGGTATTTTTAAGGTCCTGTATTACACAAAATTGAGTCTTGTGAGCTTTTAGCCATGTTAGAATGTTGTTACCTCCTCAAAAATATACATGGAGTTGTGTTTTGATTCATTCACATACACTATATTGCCAAAAGTATTTGCCCGTCTGCCTTGACTCGCATATGAACTTAAGTGACATCCCATTCTTAATCCATAGGGTTTAATATGACATTGGTCCCCCCTTTGTAGCTATAACAGCTCTTCTGGGAAGGCTGTCCACAAGGTTTAGGAGTGTGTTTATGGGAATTTTTGACCACTCTTCCAGAAGCGCATTTGTGAAGTCACACACTGATGTTGGATGAGAAGGCCTGGCTCTTCAGTCTCCGCTCGAATTCATCCCAAACGTGTTCTATTGGGTTGAGGTCAGGACTCTGTGCAGGCCAGTGAAGTTCATCCACACCAAACTCTCTCATCCAGGTCTCTATGGACCTTGCTTTGTGCACTGGTGCACAGTCATGTTGAAGAGGAAGAGGCCATCTCCAAACTGTTCCAACAAAATCTGGAGCATGAAATTGTCCAGAATCTCTTGGTATGCTGAAGTATTCAGAGTTCCCTTCGCTGAAAATATGGGGCCAAGCCCAGCTCCTGAACAACAACCCCACACCATAATCTCCCCTCCACTAAACTTTACACTTGGCACAATTCAGTCAGACAAGTACCGTTCTCCTGGCAACCACCAAACCCAGACTCGTCCATCAGATTGTCAGATGGAGGTGGCATCCTATCACAGTGCCATGCTGGAATTCACTGAGCTCCTGAGAGCGACCCATTCTTTCACAAATATTTGTAGAAACAGTGTTCAGGCCTAGGTGCTTATTTTTATACACCTGTGGCCACGGAAGTGACTGGAACACCCGATTTTGATTATTTGAATGTGTAAGTGAATACTTTTGGCAATATAGTGTATGTTTGAGTAACCCTTTATTATTAGTCCATCTTTCTCTCCAATGTTTAAACCGCTCTGTTCCACATTGTGATGTTATAAAGCAATAGTTTTCAAGTTAACAGGTACCTTTTACTTTTTGTTTTGTAGAATATGGCAAATTCAGGGCTGAAATCATCCAAATGATTCTTTAAAAACACAGTGAAGCACTTCCTGTACCTACATATGATATCACAAGGTGGAACAATGTGTTTTCTGTTTGAGAGAAGAACTCAGCCTAAATATGCAGGGTTTGTGTGTTAAACATGTGTAAATGAAACAAAACACAACCTCAGGTATGTTTTTAATGAGGAAACAACATTAAAACAAATTAGAAAATAGCGTAATATGGGCTGTTATCATTATGATATTTTATATCATTAAAAAGTAATGGTCAGTCATATTTTCTCTTTTTATATGCTTTTACCCATGCCTCTTTGCTTCTAATCTGTCAGAAAACGTCTTCAGATCATGAGCTAGGTTCATGGTCAGGAATAGAGGGAAAGGATTAATGTGTTTACCAAGTTTTAGGCTGAGGAATCTGGAGAACCCATAGACTGTATAAATAAATGGATATATAGCTGACCTGCTCGACGCCGTGTGCTTCTGCCTCCTTTAGCTCTTTGCCCCTCTCTTTGTAACTGCTGCTGTGAGCTTTGTAATTTTGGTCTTAAAATGTTCACATTAATCCGATCTGATCCTGGTGTTTATATTTAGCTATTGTGTCTGTAAATAAATTGCTACTCCTAATATGTAACTCAGCTCCAATTTGCTCTATAACCTCTAGCCTCTTGAGCTTTATTTGACTTCCTTAGCACACTTCTTTATACAGTATGTGGTTGTACCGTGATGAAATCAACCCTAACATAGGAATCAAACCTGGGACCTTCTTGTTTTGAGGTTGGAATGCTAACCACCCTGCCACCCTGCTGCCTTTGGATGAAATCTGGTGGTTTAGCTGAGGGTATGTTTTTTTTTTCCGATATCTCAAAGCCAAACCCTGGTTCAATACAGCATGTGTCAATCCTTATCATCTGGACACATTTCATTTGCTCCATTCACACAGTATTACACATTAATATCTGTTACTGTGGTCCAATAGTGTTACTCTTTGTCCTACTTTGACAATGCATCGGTTCAATAAACTCTGCACAAATAAACTTCCTGATTCCTGTCATGATAGTTTGCCTGTTGTTTTATGCTTTTGATACGAGATGTCAATCCACACGAGTTTCATTAGTGCCTTATATTTTGATTTGTGGATGACACTTCCCCATGCTGTGCTCCTGTATCTCCTCGTCATGAAAGAAAACCTGTAAACCGCGGATGCCTAACTATCTCCTGCATCACCTCCGCATTGTTTTTGATCAGCCAACGTAAGCAAGTCGTGATCACTAAAGATTCAAATTTGGTGCTGTGTATCGCTTGCCTATCTTCGCTGTTCGGTTGAAGTTTGTTGAGAATGTCGCCGCCGGCATAGCCCTGAGACCTGCTCCTGTTTGCTCCTCCAAACTCACTCCACTCCCAGGAGCCAAACTGCGCTCCAAATGGCACCTTTTATCTCAGACTTTCTAAAGATTTCAATGCTATGGAACTCTGGGGTCTCTGTTATAAAATCTAGTAACAATCGCGTAGGTCAAATTAATTGTCATTTCAATCCAGGCTGAAGTTTGTTTTCACTGTAGAAAGAAAGCTATTGTATTGTACTTTAAACTTTTTTATGTTAGGATATATGGGACTTACAGGTGCTCTACCTGATTTGTACTGTCTAGTTTTAAATGGTATGCAGTGGTCCTCACTTACCTTATGCATCAGTGCACTTCCTGATTATTAAACAATAAAATGCTTTTTAATTAGACAGGTGCCTTATTTTGACCTCAGGAACTGCTTATAAAATATATCTGAACTGGGGCAAGACATATTTTGCCCAAATACATACAAACTTGGCACATGGCCTTTAAATGACTGTACCTAATTTTTGACCATTTACAATTTATGTGTACTACATACATATTGTAAAATCAGCTTATAGGATCAAAGACTGCTGTGTTCTGTCTGCTTAATCCTCTGAGAACCAGGAAGTACATAGTAATATTGGCATAGTAATATTCACTAGCATTACCATGACCATAACTCTGCTCTTGCTTCTGAAAGTTCTGAAAAGCACTTATAAACTCATTTTGGAATAACTTTGCAATCTGCAAATTTCAAAATTGTGTAAAAATAAGATAGCACCTTTAACATTTAACAAACTAACTGTAATCGATCCTAAAACTTACAAAGTCTTTCTAACTGGCTTTTGTGGAAAAAACATTCAAATGGTAATGGAAATTCTTTGTACTTAGACATTTTAATTAGTAACTCAAAAGATTTTTACTTGTTTATCAAATTTTTTAAAAGTTGTTTTTGTCATCAAGGTCACAGTCAGACTATGGCACAGATCCGGAGATTAGACTTTGACAATTTTAATTTTTAATTTTATTTTTGTATTCTAGTGAAAACAATCTGAAATCATATTATGATTACTTCTATTCATGAACTATATATATAATTATTATATATATTTTTTCAGTTAATAAGATAATATTGTAGACCAATTCCTACCAGATAGTTTTGTGGAGTCAGAAGCAGCTTTTGTCACTTAACTCTTCCTATTCATATACCTTATCCATTGTATGTAATGCGCTCGAATACATGCCAACAGCACTTGCTAGTGGTGACCAGGGAAACTGCGGGCTGCTCTGCCTCTTTTTGTCTCATTAAGTCACATGTCCCTTTTGTATGTGTCTCTCTAAGTGCCTCACATATTCAAGGCACATTTCTCCTTTAGTGGTGAGAACATTTGAGCCATTCATTTCATACAAACGCATAGAGCCACCCTGTCCTTCTGCGACCTGCTCTATACATGAGAGCGCTCCAAGGCAAAGGCATTGTGAGCGGCTCGCAGCAGTTAGTTATTGCAGTATTCACTGGCAGAAAGCCAACCACTCATACTACAAATAAGGTTTTCAGGTTAATACATTTGCTAGATATATTATCAAGAATCTGTATTATTTTATTGTACCTATTTTAAACTTCACATTCACTTTTTAAAGGAGACAACTTGTACAAAATTGACTTTTATGAGCGTTTATCCATGTTATACAAGTTTTGCCTCATCAAAAGCTTACACAAACAAACAAAACAAAAGCTTACATTTAAGATTCGTTCATGGATGTTTGAATAATTCTGTATTGATAGATAGATGATACTGATTGATCCTGAACAATGCATGCATTGGGAGTTTGAGTTCTCAGAAAATATTATTTTCCACCCTATGTCCACCCACAGGACTGTACTAAAAAATGAATTTCAAAAATATAAACACTATATCTACTGCTTTTCCAATATAAGGGGGCGCCGCCTCTTAGTCCTGCAGTTTTCAACAGGAAGCCAATGGACCCATTTCTATTATTAATGCGCATTAGATCAATATTGCTATTTACAATGAACAACATTTTAAATTATGACCTGCATATGTGATAGTTTATGAGCGCCATAAAAGCATAATATGTCTTCTTTAAATATGTGGAGTTTCATAAGCAAAGATTTCCGGCTTGACATTCTGTGTAGTCGGTGATATGTTTAGGACTCAAGGACAACAAGAAGGTCCCAAGTTTGATTCCTGGATAGATTTACTTGTGGGTTTTCTCTTGGTACTCCTCTGTCTCTCATCAACCTAAAAACCAACACACAATAAGCTAATCGTCCAGCTACGTACTCCTGTCCAAAATCCTATCACTGATCTGAAGCAATGTCCCTGGTACTGCACTGTGCTCGTCCTATTTTCTTGACGGGTTGCCCTAGCAGCATTGAAAGATTAAACACATTTTCAGGCACAATAAAACACGTTAAACTTTAAAATATACAGGAATACACTGCTCCATCAGATGCATATAATAACAGTCATGCAAATATATAAAGCTATACTCTGCGCTTCAAGGCAAAATGCATTGTAATCATGGTGTTTCAGTTAAAGCCGCGTTTGTGGAGGTCTGTGGGAGAAAATAAGGCCATGTACAGAAGGGAAACGAGAGCTCTCCGGGAGGGTCCAGATTATGCACAAGTGATTAATAAGAGCCGTAATAAACATAGGCCCAGGGGATGTTTGAGGTGCTTAATAATGCATTATGTTCATAAAAGAGCCCAGGCCCTCAGCACGGGTCCCAGCGGACTACAGGGGACCCCAGGGGGACGCGCCCAAGTGGGGTTTTAAGAGAGAGAAGAGAGGGGAGAGATGAGTGGAGGAATGTGAGACGAGGAGCAACACGGATTTGAAATTAGGTGTGTTAAAATAGGGGAGGAATTATAGGAAGCAATACATTAGAGCTGACTGACAATGGTGGAACAGTAATGAAATACAAAAGTGAAACTACAATCATAAAGTAAAATTTTTAGGTATCTGTACTTTACTTAAGTACATTTTACTGTGGATACTTTTTACTTTTGCTACATTTGAGAGCATGAATCTGTACTTTCTACATGTTTTTCTACATTACGTTTTTTTTTAACATTGCCCACCCCAGACAGCTTTGAGTTAGAACTAGGTGAGGAGTGCAGAAAATATCTATGCAAATACTGATATCTGCCCATATGTGATTTATTTTTTTATTTTTATTTTTTTCATATCTTAGTATTGGTTCCCTTCGATTTTTTTTTTTTGTGATATTTTGTTTGGTAATATGTCATTCCCAGTTTACAGATTACAAATGGTATCCACCGCTCTCGTCTCCACGATTTTCTGGGTCACCATAAAAAAAATCTATAATCTCCTATAGGTTGATGACCAATGTGCTTAATTCAGTGATTCTCAAATAGTGGGGCGGGCTCCCCTGGGGGGGTGCGGTGTGAAGCCAGGGGGGCGCGTGTGACCCTGGGAAACATGCTTTTTGCCATACTGTACTAGAACGAAGTGTAATTGCACATCAACAACAGTAGCTGGCAATGGCGCTCTCATTGTTGCTCTGGGGCAAGGGTCGGCAACCTTAAATATGCGATATACAGAACAGACTCACCATGAGCAGAACATCCTCTGTCACAGAAAAAAACACGTATATTCCACTGAGTCGTGTCCTTTAGTCCGACAGAAGCTGACGCATCAGCGGCACAAGGACAGAGCGTTTTTTTTCCAGCGCGTTTAGTTTATGCAAATGAGCCATGTGGTTTTAAGTTTCGTTTCTGTGAAATGTAAACAAATGTGCGCAAAGCTGCATTAAAAACACATTAATATTTGAGTTCCTCAGTGCAAAAAGACAGTGCAGTCTTTGTTGTAAGTTTCTTTCTTTTTTTGTTTATGTTAAAAAAGGATACAGTGTTATGAAGAGGTGTACTAATAACAATTTTCTAGACAAATAATACTATTTATAGTCGCGCGCAGGGAGGGGGGGCGTGAAATTTTTTTCTTCCTCCTGGGGGGGGGGGTGTCACAGAAAATAATTGAGAAGCACTAGCTTAATTCAAGTAAAGGTAATCCATAATATTTTCACATTTTTAAGATCAGATATGTAACAGTAAAAATAATACAAGAAAAACAGTCACCTTAAGCTTCATTAATTGATAATTAGCTTTCAGATCATCATTTTGGTGATAATGAAGTGGATGTAGTATTGTGGTCATTTAGGTGCAGTCTGGTTGCTACTTATTAGACTCAGAATATGGTTGTTTTATCTGTGGATATGAAAAATAGCACTACAACTACATTCAATCAACACTGAAAATGAATTAACTATGGCTTCTACCATTACACAAAATATCAGATTGTTGAAATTTGGATGTTCATAGTCAGTAGCGCTCAAAGTTTTTGTCCAATTAGGGCTTCCATAGAAACATGTGATTGTAAACAAAACATTCTATAGCTTGAAGCTCCTCACTTAAGTCTTATACTACTTATTATTTAGAGGTCAGACGATCAAACCACTGTACCATCTTTGTAATAAGACCAAATCTAAAACAATAACTACAACTGCCTGAAGTCTACAAAACTGATAATTAACCGCCCCCCCCCCCCCTTTTTTTTTTTTTTAAGTTCTGTTGTAATTATGTTGAATTTCATCATTTGAGATTTGCTGATAATGAGGTGATTGTCCTAAAGTTTGAACGTTAGTGAATACTGTTTTATTTGTAGATGTGAGAGGGGTTGCTGGAGGTCTGGAGCTGGGTTTTGTACTAATCATTAAGAGTTCACAATATTAAACCGTTTGTCCCGTACTTGCAACAGGACCAGGTCCAAAACAATAACTAAAACTGCCTGAAGTGTACAAAAGGGATAATTAACCACATTGGTAAGTTGCTCACACATCACAATATATTATAATAACATTATATTATATAAATGGTAATAATAAATTAATTAAGTTGCAAAAATAGCAAGAGACTGGTGTCAAAAGGCATAATTATATAAATGTATACTGTAGGTACAAGTAAAAATAAAATAAAATAGAAATAAGCAATAAAATATCTAAGCTGTATAGAATAGATCGTAAGGAAGAAGATGGAAAGATGATATGATGACTGACAAGACATAGGGTTATCTGTTACATAAAGGTTAGTTGTTGTACAGTTGTAGGGAGTATTATCTGTTACATAAAGGTGAGTTGTTGTACAGTTGTAGGGAGTATTATCTGTTACATAAAGGTGAGTTGTTGTACAGTTGTATGGAGTATGGTTTGAATGTAGTCCTGTTTCTCTCACTGTTTGAGCAGAGCTGTAGGAGCCTGTTAGAGAATGAGCGCTCTATAGTCTGAAAATCATGAAATGTCTGTTGCGATCATGTTGAATTTCATCATTTCGTTTTTATTTTTTAATTAACTGACTGACTGAAATTTGCAAAACGTGAACACAAACCATGTTCTGTCAAATGCATTTTTCCATGAGAATGTTATTGCATTGTTTGGAATGTTTCAGGGTCTGGTAATAAATCTTTCTATATTCATGGAGTCCAAACCAGACCAGGTTACAGGTCAGACCTGTGGAGAGGCAACCCCACTCACAGTCAGAATGCCTGTTTTTCTAGGTATTTTTGAGCTATATAAACACACCTGTAATTGAATAAATGTAAAGTAGAGCTGTTTAATGTCACACTGTGGAACATTCCAGGCAGAGCAGTGACATACTCATAGAAACAAGCAGGTGATGAACCCTCTACCAGAAAAGTTACACAGTGCACCTTTAATTGTGTCAATTTTTATTTATTTATTTATTTATTTATTTATTTATTTATTTATTTTTTCTCCTAAATTAGTATTATGTTATTGTTATGTATGCTGTCTTCCTTATTGTCTGTTTAATACAAATAAATAAATAAATTAATTAATTAATAAAATAAATTAAAAAATCATTGTGGTCACTTGGCTATTTTGAATGTTACACTGAATACTGTCCCATTTGTGTGAGGGGTGCAGTTTGACCAGGTTTGGGGTGTGTGTGGCAGGTGCGTTGGGGCGGTCCGTCTTGGCCTTGTCAGCGAGACCACATCATTAGGCGGTGAGCACGGCAGGGAGCGCCATTACGTCTCCCTGGGCTCTGTGCAATTACGCGCTGACATAATTAACCCAGCAAGCCCATTAGCCGAGCGTTGGCCGACTGAAGAGAGGGGGAGAAAAAAAACTATAATTATTTGTTGTGCGCATGTTAATGAGGCCAGCTGTGTTCCCATCATACAACACGAGCAAATTAATTTACAAGGCTGCGCTCCAAGGTTTTTTCTTTTCATTCAAAACATCTTGTGTGTTATTTTATTTTATTTTTTTTATTATACTCCGAGTGGACTTCAAGGCTCGTAAACACGC
Organism: Paratrypauchen microcephalus; assembly: GCA_036785185.1. Classification (NCBI taxonomy): domain Eukaryota; kingdom Metazoa; phylum Chordata; class Actinopteri; order Gobiiformes; family Gobiidae; genus Paratrypauchen; species Paratrypauchen microcephalus. Next base: position 2,508,970 of record JAVJIX010000090.1, on the reverse strand, counting down.
TGCTGCAATGAACAGTAAGACTTGTACCATGTTGTTGTCAAGAGGCAAGAGTAAGTGACAAGAGTGGCCACTTTCACCTTTACAGATAAGAGGGACTGTTGGAAGTACAGTAGGAAGTATTCTTTTAACTTGTCAAGGATTATTTCTTATTATCTTATTATCTTATTGACATGAAGACATAGACATGACATGAATCTTATTATAGACATGAAGAAAAATACAAAAATGTAGAGGTCAATTGATTCAAAACTAGAAAAGTAATCCTTTCCTGGTGTCTCATTTATAAATCTGCTAATAGAATTCTTGCTAAAACTGTACAAATGTTCTTAGACTTGGTTCTTTCGCTTCTCTGTGAGCACAGATTGCTTTTTGCCTCATCTCTGTAAGCTCATCTTATATTTAAGGTTCTATTTTACGCAAAATTGACTCTTGTGAACTTTAAGCCAAGTTATGATGTTGTCACCTCCTCAAAAACATAACTGGAGTTGTGTTTTGTTTCATTCACACATTTTTGAGTAATCCTTTCTCATTAGTCTGTCTTCATCTCCCAAGATCAAAATGCTCTGTCCTACTTTGTGATGTCATCAAGTGGTAGTTTTCAAGTTTAAAGCTACCTTTTGCTCAGTAGTGATTGGCAATTTTAGGGTTGAAAGCATCCAAATGATTCTTGTGAAGGTGTACAGAGTTTAAAAACACAGTGGAGCACTTCCTGTATTATCATATGGCATCACAAGGTGGAATGGGATATTTACTGTTTGAGAGAAGAACTCAAAATTTGCAGGATTTGTGTGTTTAAACATGTGTGAATGAATTAAAACACAACTCCAAGTATGTTTATGATAAAGAAATCACATTTTAACATTAATAATGCCTAATATGGGCCCTTAAAGAATTTGGCAACCGGACCACACAATCCTATATCAAGTTATTTAGGCTGTGTTTTTCTCTCAACCAGAAAACAAACATTTAAATGATTTCAGCCCTGGAATTTCCCATCTGAACAAAAGGTAAAATGTAGCTGTTAACTTGAAAACTACCACTACATCGTATGGTGGAACAGAGCATTTTGAGCATTGGAGAAGTAGACTTGGGTTACTCAAACATGTGTGAATGAAACAAAATACAACATGTTTTTGATGAGATAACATTCTAACATGTCTTAAAGCTCACAAGAGTAACTTTGGCGTAATATAGGACTGTTAATCCAAGGCTCACAAGTACCAAACTTATATGAATATGCCATTTATTGATAGACTATTAACACTCAACCTTTACTTCTATCACAAATGTACTTGCAGTATTCATTTTTATCTGTAAAACCTGTAGCAGATACCATTTAGACAATACTATTTAGTTTGTACCATATATTTTCTGCTACTTTCAACTCACACACATCCCATTTTAAAACATGACAGCTGTCTTTATGGTGCGTTTTCTGGCATTTGATATTCAGTCGGTGAACCACAAACCTTTACCTTGATGTGGCAGTAAGCGTGAGAACATAGTGCAAAGTAAAAGAGGTAGCGGCGTCTTTTGTGTGCGAACAAAACAACAAGTGAAAGAGAAACTTCTTAACCTGCTCGCTGAGTCTTTGTCTGACACTGGCAAAGATGGAGGAGTTCTGACATTAACACAAAAGCACTTTTAAAGAAGACACACCGAACAAAGAGAGCAATGAAAAAACATTTTGAATTAACATGAAATAAAACCAAACTTCACTCAAAATGCACCAAGAAGTGAATGCTTGTACTAAGAGGAAACGTGATATAGAGCAATGGCATGAAAAGGAGCAGACATATATAAAGATACTATTTAAATTCTCATATAGAAATATCAGTTCATATTTGGTTATGAGTACATTTGCAGCTGAATGGAGCTTTGCGGTGGATAACCCCTAACCCCTAACAAATATCTTTATTTTTCCTTTGGATTTCGCTTCTTAGAGTTCACACTTCACTGTGATTGGTCATACTCTGAGTGAGTGACAAGTGGACCAATTGGAGGCGTGAGAAGGGAAAAGTAGATAATTTAAGTGAATTCATCAGCCTGTAATATTCTAAGTATTTTTGGTAATGTAAATGCAAACATTATTGTGACTATGCAAGGAACAGGCTAATCTAAAACAGCATCTTGTAAAATGAATAAATGATATAGAATCATAAATGAATTAGAAAAAAAGAAAAATTCTATACCTGGATTTTGACCCTTCTACACTCAAAAAAATATTTCCTTGGATTTAATTAAAAAAGTTGCGTCGTACGGTTCCACATAACTGTGTTACATAGCTTCTATGATATTATGTTCTTTAAAATGGGCTCAATACAATGTAGTAAATCCTACAAAACTGAATTGAGAAGATTCAAAGTAACTTGGTTAAATCACTTGTGTTTAGTGTTCTGATATTAAGTCAAAATGACCCTGTTAGGTTCAACCAAATTGACATGGTTAGGTTCATCAAAATTGACACCGTTAGGTTCAATCAAATTGCTGATGTTAGATTCAATCAAATCGACAATGTTAGATTCAATCAAATTGACACTGATGGGTTCAACCAAACTGACACGGTTATGTTGAATCAATTAAAGCTGCCTGGTTTAGAAATGCACTGTCAAATTAGTCTACTTTCATGCAACACAGTTGTGTGGAACCATACGACGCAAAATTGTTAATTAATACAAACACAGCATTGTTGTGTAAAATCAGTGATTAAGCTGTAGAAGGAAACCACACACCATTGTCAGAAACTAACTGCATTTATTCAAATTTGAAGTTATTGGTGAACACAAGAAAATAAGTGCTGAGGCATTTTAACACTCTTTTAAAGGTCCCATGACATGGTACTTCTTGATGCTTTTATATGGCTCCTTAATGGTTCCCCAATACTGTAAATGAATCCTCCTTCAAAACACTCATTGCATGAGAAACAGATAAGATGAGAAAGAGTCATAAATATCTCTCTCAAACACTTTATTCTGGGCGTTGTTGCTTGAATGCAAATGAGGAGAAAAGAGCTGGCCTGTAGTAGAGGGTGGGGGCGTGGCCAAACTCTCCGCTCTAGCTCTCAGCTGATCCATTTCCGTGTTTTTGCATTGTATTTCCATTGAAAAATAAACACATTTCCACAGAAAATAAAATTAAACCACTGCTGTTCAAAGGTCCAGAGGCTCAGATAAAGGACTTCCGAGCCTAGAAACACTCGGACGTGCCTCCAGGCAAATAAAAAAACGTATATTTCGCATTGCCTAGCACATTCGCAGTCCAAACTCTCTGGGCGTGATTTACGGAGACGCTGAGTACAGACAGACGGGGGTGGAACTGCATTTGCATTTCTTTTTTCGATTTGACATCAATAAAGGTGCCTTGTTCAAAATCGCCCGTTTGAGCTCTGATTTTTTGTAACGCAGAAAAGGATCGCAAATGCTCAGTTTAGACATTTCGCAACTTTTAACCATGGGGGGGGCCTAAACAGGGTAGGGGAGCTCACATTAACGTTCAAAAACCTCAGAAAGTGAAAATTTCATGCCATGGGACCTTTAAAAAATACATAGATGAACATTTTAGCAAGTGCTAAAAGTGACACAGACCTGAATAACAACACTTAAGACTCAGAGCGATGTAAGAAAACAACACATACATAAACTGTATTCAATGAACATGCCTGAGTCTGAAGTGGATGAATAATGCAATGTAAACTTCTTTGAGTTTGAAAGATTGAAATCCCAAAAATCCAAAAGAATCCTCAACAACAGGACTGTTTACCCACAAAGTTTGTTTTTGAGAACCTGAACCTTGTCCGAAAGGCAGTGGTCACCGATTTTCATCAGCACCTTCTGAAAAAATTCAAACGTGTACCTGAGGTCAGAAGGGTAGCTGAGGTTCAACACGTAAATGACACCAAAGAGGAGAGCGGTGGTGCAGGCAATGTTGTCAATGTTGTTGAGGACCGTGAGTCCTTCAACAATGATGCCCACATCCTCCGGTGATCAGTGTTGTCGCCACCCTCATGTTTGATTGTGTAAATCCCAATGGTGGTCTTTCCCATAGCAGCTTCAGCAAAATCCACGTCCTATATTTAAAAATCAGAGAAACATTGTATGAGACATTGGATGTATGAAACATATTTAACATATATTTAATGGTGTTTAAAGGAGAGAGAGAGAGAGACACAGAAAGAAAGAAAGAGAAAGAAAGAATGTTTGTAGGAAAGATGGTGGTGCATGCATGAGGTGATGTGTGCCTCTGATCTTTTAAGTCAACGGTTTGGACCATTACAGTTAGACTCCCATTTAACCCCATTCATACCTTTAAAAAAAAAAAAAAAGCTTATAAAAACCTATGCTAGACTTAGGAAAACGTCCTCATCTCCTCAGGATTTCCTGAAAAATGCTGAATGCGGGCCGCCAGTTGCCCATCCCTGTTCTAAGGATTCATTATGGCTTGGAAATTTTGCATACATGAATAGGTGGAAACTCTCAATGTAAATCTGCCATTTTGAATAACCTTCACATCTTTGGCTGCTTCACCTACTCTGGCAAGACCAAGGCAAATATTAGTTTATTTACTTAGTAAATATTCCTTAAAAAGTTAAAATTGGTGAATGGGCATACATTTTGGAAATAAACTACAATTACACGGTGGACCTTTAATATCTAAGGCTATGAAACACATAGAAACATGAAATAAATTGTATTGAAAAGGTAAGGCTCTCAGCTTATATTACAACATACTCCTTCGGCAACAAATCAACAATGCTACGCTACGTAGCAGCTGGCAGGAGGCTCAAAGCTGCAACCGGCAGGTAGAGCAATGTTGCGCTACGCAGCATCCAGTATAAATGGGTTAAGATTGTACAATGTTTGCCTCATTTTTTACATCATAGACTTTTACTTACCAGGTATTCTTTTATGAGCTTGTCTGGGTCTTCATTCAAGTACACAAGCAGGGCTTTTATGTTGCATGCCCTCCGTGTGGCGACACTGGGATTCTGCAAGAGGGAAAATGTTATAGTAATTCATTTCCATGTGCATGATAAGCACCCAACATAATATAGCAAAATAAGATCACACAAATGTTTGTCGTAGAGATCTGAATGTCTGAAGATTCTCATTCATCCATGTCATCTTAGTCAAAAGAGTTTAGTTGTAGGCAACTGGCCTTCTATTTGGAACTTTTTGGAGCATTTTGTCTCTTCACAAAGATTTCATCAGTTCTAATTCTGATGTGGGAATCAGATATTATTTATCTCTAGAGAGAGGGAGCCATTTCCTCATCCATTCCCTGGACTTGGAATGTGTTACCACCTAAATGACTGTCAGGCCAATTCACACCTTGACATGTGACCCATCATGTGAAGAGGGGTGAGACCTGGTCCTGCCCCCACACCTTCAAAGACATCCTAGAAAAACACTACAAGTTGCCTACAACTAAACTCTTGACTAGATATGGATATCTGACCTTGCACCTATACATATCATTAAAGAATTTGAGTTAAAGAAGAATTCCGGCAGTTTTCTAAATGTATCTCAGCTGTTTGTGTTCAAGGGAAGTTGTCAGTAGCGAAAAATGCAAGAAAATTTCATACGTTCCACTTAGTTAGGCTGATGCACAGATTTCCACAAAAGCAGTTGATACAGGGCAGCCTTTTAACATCCTTTTAGCAGGGATGAAAGTGGCCAATCATGAAAAAAGAGGAAAGTCACGGCACACACACCCCCCCCGGCTGGAAAATTTTCAATTTCTGAAATTTGGATTTCTATATGCTATATAATAAAGTAAAACTGTACATAAAAGTACAAAAAAAACCCACATTTTATTAACAGGTAGGCCTACTAGTAGCATATATTGGATTTGTTTTTGCTTTGCACTTTGTCTAATCAGAGCGCATCGAGGACGAGCTTATGCGCGCTAAAACGCACAGGTGAAAAAGCGAGGAGCGACGCGTTAAGTGAGGCAAGGGCAGGTAGGATGAGGTATAGGATGTTTTATAAAGTTTAACCTGTGTACACGCAATGGTACAGGCTGTTGCGAGAGCTGCGCTCACTCGCTCGGTCCGCGGCTCCAGACACGGGCTCGCGCGGCCCACGGTATAATACGGAGTTTAATACGAGATACACATACTTTTGTTCTGAATACGGGACGATTCTGTTTTTCAAGGGACGGTTGGCGACCCTAAACACAACTACACATATATATATATATATATATACACCCAAAATCTTTCAACGAATTTGCACAGATGTAAAAAAAATAAAAAATACCCCGCGGCTGAAAAAAAAGCCGAGTATAATACAACATTCAAAATACAAAATACAACATTCAGATAATAATAAAACTAGCCTTGATGGCAAACACATTACACCTGAAATTCTTGTTGAGCCTTGATGAATTGATTTAAAAGCAAAATGAAATGTACATAGACATTGATTATTTACAATGAATCATGTTAAAACTAAAAGACATTTACCTCACTCTCGGAGAACAAAGCTGGCCATCTGTCTTTGAAATCCGCGATGAAGGGCAGGTCTCGAACCACTTCTCTTCTGAGGGCAAAGGTCCATTTTGTGTCTGATGACCTGTTGGTTGCTCCTCCTCTTCATTTGCATTCAAGCAACAAGGCCCAGAATGAGGTGTTCAGAGAGTTATTTTTTTACTCTGACTCTGTACATGTGTCTTTCTCATGCACTGAGTGTTGATTTTGAAGAAGGATTCATTTACAGTATTAGGGAACCATTAAGGAGCCATATAAAAGCATCAAGAAGTACCATGTCATGGGATCTTTAAGTTTCAGGTCTTCCACAGCTTCTGGTATTCAAGATCGTAGGATCAATTTTTCAGAATTGTTTTCTCCCAAGATAATTTGAAGCTTGACAGAGTCCGTCATTTCTTGCCCACTCCAACTCTTACTCTACAAAAACATACAATACATAGATTTAGCCCGCAAAATACAAATCACACATATTTTACTGTGCAAACAAACATCACATACTTAAGTGCAAGTATGCATGAAATCCCACACACCAAAATTCTTGTCTACTTTGATTTTAGACCTGCGAGATTTATCTATTAAAATCGATTAATTCGACTTTACAGTTCAGGACGATGTGTTTTTATGAAAATCGATTTTTTAGTAATTTTTTACACGCGAGCAGAATTCATGCGCGGCCACGTTTTACACGGGTAAGTTCTGCACAGTTTTATTAGCATGGGATCTGCTTAGATGACTGTTGAAAGCATTCTAGGATTTAAAAACACAAGGGCAATGAGTATGTGCACATGGGTCTGGGTGTCTACGGCCAAAGTGACCATGAGCCAACCTGTAATGTTTTAACAGCAGTGACCTCGATGACACTGTGGTCTGACAATCCTTGCACTGCCACATACAAGTCTGTGGAAGAGAAAAATAAAAAAAGGTTACAATAACAAAAGCACTCACAATTCAAGGATCTAAAAAATGTCTATACAACAGGTTTCATGATTTGAACTAAATTAGCAATTAAACTTAACTCTAAAACACGTTTAAAGAACAGGAAACGAACCGACATTTGCACTCGACTGCATTCTAAAACACCTGATTAAAATCAGGCTACCATTTACCATTGACTTGCACTAGCCTAGCAACAGAAAACTCTGCAGCTGGGAAGACTGCATGAAATTCGCTAAAAAAAGTGTCTCCACATCTCTGCAACAATCTGGCTAACTCGGAAATGAGCCCCCATGTCAAAAATCCTGGAATATCCCTTTAATCTTTACACCCCTAGTGCTCGTCCCTCTGTGCTCACACTGCGTTTGAATGAGAAGCAGTCCGAGCCGCACCGGGCTCCGGGGCCGGATGCACGAGGACTGGAGACATGAGTCACTGGACCCGTAGGAAGTCCAAGTCTAAACCTGGTCTAAACCAGGACTAAACCAGAATTGCGCTCTTTGCCTTGTTTCATGACCACGGGTGCACATGCCGCGCGCGCCCCGGGTGCACATGCCGCGCCGCGCGCGCCCCGGGTGCACATGCCGCCCCGCGCGCGCACCCCCTCCCCCCACGTTTCCCTATTAATACGTTTTGTTGAAAATCTACTAAAGTTTGAGTGTTTAAACAAGAAAGAAATGTGAGGAAAGGTTCATTCCAGTCCGAGAAAAGTGTATAATGTGTGTGGTGAGGTGTTTACAGCCTTAAAACATGTAGAATAATTGTGAAATATAAAGTTGTTCTACTCCGCGGATTTCTCTTATTGCGGGTTATTTCTGGAACCTAACCCCCGCGATAAACGAGAGATTACTGTACTGAAAAGCTAGGCTAGTTTCATAGCCGACAGCGACCACATATACAAAAAAACAGATATACAAATTGTCTATTGTAGTACATGTACTGTTTTGTTGAATATTGTAAAACAATTATTGAACTTACCACAAAATCGACGGATGATGGTGGATTTTACAGGACAAACATTCTCCACTCCAGAACAACGCCTTGCAGTGTTGCCAACTCCCCAGCATCGGAAGTAGCTATTGGCCCGCCCAGAAGTAGCTAAAAGTAGCTAGACGAGCGAGCGGGGGGGGGGGGGCTCCAATCCAAACGTCAGCAAATGTCAGCAGGGGGCTCCAGACAGCACATCCTAACCTTCCTTACCCCGTGACACTAACCTTTTATTGGTGTTGTTATTACAGATACTTGTTTGTTTGTTTTTTATTTTTTTATTTGGTTTTTATTTTTTAGATATTTTTTGGAGCTGTAGTCCAAGATCTATAGCTTGCTTTTTTATTTTAATTTTTTTTTGTGCTGTAGTTTAACTAAAGCTTTTTATTTATTTATTTTTTGTGCTATAGTGGGCAAACTATAGCTTTTTATTTTTTGTTTTGTGTGTGTGTGTGTGTGTGTGTGCGCCGTGTCTGTGTGCCTGTGAGTGAGTGACGAAAAAGAAACAAGGAAGCGACAGTCCACGCTGTTCTCAACTCCGCCCCCGCCCCTCTCTGCCTGTGTCTTCTGTCTCTTTCTCTGAACGGGGAAAGAGAAAACGGCGCAATTATTTTTTTCCCCTCCCGCGATCTTGAAGCCTCTGATCACCAAAAAAGTCGCTAGATTTGTCGCTAGTCGCTTTTGTCTAATTTTCTCGCTAGGGGGGTCCAGAAAGTAGCTAAAAATAGCGACAAAGTCGCTAAGTTGGCAACACTGACGCCTTGTTCGCAAAATGAGGTCAGCAAAAAGCGGTTGTCCTTTTGCCTTACTGAGCATGTGCGAGAAAGTACAGAAAGCGGACTGGGACAGCCTTCAGGCAATTTAATCAGCTGTATTACATAGATTCAATTCAACAAGGTTTCGTAATTACAGCAATTGATGTTGTTGGGTAAATACAAAGAAACTCTCTTGATTTCATCGTCAAAATTAGACACATTAAGTATTTTTAAATGATAAGAGTTATTTAATGCCAACAATATCCATGTTTCACTTTTTTGAGTGTAGGCTGTAGTTTGTGTAAATGGAGAAATACAGCATAAGGAGGCACATCGTCCTTGAGATTGCACAAGAATTTACTATGTTTAACATCTTTTATTTAAGGACTACATGACCACAAATATTGTTGAAAGTCTTTTATAAGTACATGACCGATATGCATTTTATTGATAAAATACTTTATATTCAGTCATTGTGAATAGTAAAGTATGCCCCAGTTGTTCTCATTTCATCCAAAAAACTAGCTATGTTTGCTCTTTCCCCCCCCACTTTCTACAGTTCATCCACACAGTGGTAGGTAGGTAAGCCTTACATTTGTGAGCAGGTGAGGTTTGTCATCATTGTTTAATTATTGTAATACCACAGTAGTTCTATTAAAACTTGCTGTGTGTGTTAACAGAAGATTCATTAGCACATGTGTCTAAAGTTATCTAAGCTTTATAGTGGACAGAGCTGAGCTGCTGCAGATCCTCTGTCCTGAGAGACCTGTCTTTGATGGGGTTAATTTTGTGTTCTGACTTAAGTTCTATCCCTTCACTTTAAATTTGACTTTATTTGACTCCCCTGCTGCTGATTGATAATCCGGCTTGTCGGTGAGCGCGGGATCCGTACTATAATGTGTGTGCTTTGATCAGTCAAAGTTGAAAGGATATATGGGAAAGAGGCTGATAAAGTGATTTCTGTGACAGAGAGTCAATGGGATAGCCGTGCTTTAAGTCATCCTGTTTGTCTTAGAAGAGCTGTGCTCTTAATAGTCATGTCCCCAGTGACTGATGCAATAGCTGTGCGCGCGGTGTAACAATGAAGCCGACAACTGTAAACGGTCCTGGGAAAAATAGCTCAATCAATTAGATGGCCCAAAATGTTTGTCTGATGAAAATGCAGATGTAGCCAGTTGCAATGCATGGTCAGGATTTCAGCAAATTGCACTTTGTAAACTTTTGTTTGTGATGAGTGGCTGTGTTGTGGCCTGCAGACTCTAGATTCATTCTTCCAACAGAATCTGGCAAAGTTTAAGCGTCTGTGGCTCCAACTTCTTATAAAGCCACTTCAGAGCGATCCAATCGGGCTCCACGCGCTGAGGAGACGAGTGGATGAAAGCTGTGGGAGAAAAGTTTGTGCAGCAAAGCAGCGATTTTGCAGCTCTTTTGGAGTTTGAAGTGTGTGCGTGTGGGCGTGCACGTGCCTCTCTCCCCTGAGCCCTCTCTGTGCCTGGCACCACAGTCACCTCCTTTGGTGTTGTCGGCAGGTACACAACAGGCTGCTCTTCTGAGCTGAACTTTTGGGGAGGGGAAGAAAGGCGAGGCAAGATTAAAAACACTCCTGTGATGTGGAGTGCCGAGCGCCTCCTGAGGATTCCTGGCATAATAATTTAAATGATCAAATGATACAGAGGAGACTTGTTAGCTGAGAAACAGCCTCCTAGTTGGCCCCATGGGCCCGCTGCTGCCGCGCATGCATTGCAAAACAGCTCCTCTGTTGTGCTAAAGAATCACACTTTTTCCTTTTTAGGCCTTTTCAGGAGCAGAATTGTGCTGTGTGCGAGGTGTGCAGGGCCTACCTCTTGCCTGTCGCTCATGGATGGCACTGAGCTCATTACACAGGATCTCTGACTGAATATGTACGGCTGGTCCTCCCTGTGAACTGTTCAGGTCTCAAGTCACTCTGTGGGACACGTCTCAGTGGAGTCTGTTTAAAACACTGTACACATGTACTTTACAGGCAGCAGTCAAAAACACATATTAGACTTTCAAGGAACATGCCTGGGTCTTTTTCTTCTTCGTACTAAGCAGTATAATGCTTTGTATTGCAGACCCTGCCCCTGTGCTAGAGGCGTCCCACAGTCTGGAGGAGAGGCTGCAGAGGCTGCACAGTTCAGCTTCAGACGGGGAGGCCCTGGTCCAGGAGATCTCTGGGCTCTGGAAACAACACCTGCAGTGCCTTAAACACACAGGTAGTGCCTCCTTACTCATCTATAATAATCATTAAAAAAATAGAAAAAGACTAAAAGAGTGGACTGTTTGTAGTTTGTCATGGTAAATAAATAATGATATTGAATTGCCTTAAGCTTTTGTCTAGTCCATGCCTGATACCTCTCCTCTGTTTTATCCCACAGAGGACAGTGCAGTGGTCCCAGTGTCAGACTCAGACCAGACCTCAGAGCCCTGTCCCAGCGCCCTGATGACCCCCAACAGCACCCCAGCCCCTGGGGCCCCGGGATCCCCTCAACAGAACCATCAGGAGCAGGCACAGGACAGAAGGTGAGCATCTCTGTCTATCACCCACTCATTCAATGTATCAGGGCTTGTCATGATCCTATTTTAGTCTTAAAAGTATTCTTACAATATTCATCATTATTGAAATACTTATTATATTTTACAATGTGAAATAGATTGACACCGATAGCCTGCTTTGAATGTTCTGTGCTTGCTGCAGGGAGGAAGAGAGCTCAGATGTGAGTCTGACCCAGAGACTGTCTGAGGCCGAGGACAATATCAAGGCTCTACATTCATGTAAGTGTTTACACTGGACCAGGGTTCTGCAAGACCTGTTAAAGAGTGGGGCTCCATGTGGAGGCCCTACTGAAACTACAAGATTGTTTCTTTTAGACAGAAATAAACTTTAGGTTTTATGTTATATTTTAGTTTATGTAGCACAGTCATATTAAATGCATACACACGTAACAGTAATAATAAACTTGATATAATTATATTGTCAAACCTGCTCAGAGAAAGTTGGAATGAAGTAGAACCTTATTAGATTAACATTTGTCTTGACAGCTTTGGACACGGCACAGACTGAGCTCCGGGACTTACAGTCTAAATACAATGAGGAGATCAGTAAAAAGTAAGTTAATACAACAACTTCATAACTTTTTAAAAAATTTAATATGCTTTTTTCAAATGCTTTAGGGCTCTGATTGGACTGCATGCAAGTGATTAGTCCAAGCTTGTTTTCATTTTCTTTTTTTTCTTTTTTTTTAAAATTGGTGTCTGGTGGAACGCAATTTCAGTCCTCTGTGTAATGTCTATTACATAGTGAATTGACAATAAAGTACACTTTGAACTTTGAACTTAAAAATGTTTTTGTAGCTCAGGAATTGAAATAGTACTTAAAAATGTATTATGTAGGGATGTCAACAATTAATCGACTTACGATTAATTGTCGATCAAGACGAACAAAATGCATTAATTGTAATTAATCGCTAATCGCGGACATGCGCACCCGCGGCGCCCGGAATGCGTAGTCTCAGCCCGAGCCACAAACCAGCCGCACGAAACCAGCAGCAGCACGTGGTGGTTTAATCCTGGTTTAGTCCAGGTCTAGACCTGGTCCAGTCCTAGTTTAGTCCAGGCCAAGTCCAGGTTTAGACCTGGTTTAGACCTGGTCTAGACCTGGTTTATTCCACGTTTAGTCCTGGTCTAGTCTCTTAGCCAATCAGGACGCAGAACACAATGTTACACTATAAAAAAATGTTACACTATAAAAAAAAAAATAAAAAAATAAAAATCTGCGAACCGCGATAGAGCGAGGGATTACTGTATTTTGTTATTCAGCATCAATACATTTCTGTGCTTTTTACTAAGGAATAATTAATTGAGGAATATACAATATAATAATACTATGATATATTTTTGACTCAGTGTTATGTATACTATAGCTTATATTCTTAAAGACCCTATTGAAACACTAAAATTCAGGTGAAAAATGTCGCTTATCAGTTAATCGTTAATCGATCGATAAGGTCAATCAACTATAGATTAATGAATTAATCGATAATTTGTATCCCTAATATTATGTAACTTCTATCGTTAGCTATCTCCATGCAGCTGTTTGGGTAAGAATGTTTTGTTTTGGTAAGAATGTTCCACAGTATAGCCTTAAAATGATCTTAAAATGATCTATCTTGATTGGTTTTTACAATTGTTTTAATTGCTCAAAAATATCTTGACAAGTCATACACTATTACTGTGAGTGGGGTCACCTCTCCACGGATCTAACCTTTAACTTGACCTGGTAGTGTCACCCGCTTGTCTCTGTGAGGATAGATAAATTAATGTCATATTGTGTAACGTTCAAGACAAAATTGTAATAAATCAACTTAAAGATGCATTGTGTAAGTTTTGGAGGGTCCATCAAATGTTTTTCTCCATGGAGATGTTGATGCTTTGTCTGGAATGGTACACACTATGGCATTAAACCTTTCTATCATCATGAAGACCAAACAAGGCCAGGTTACTGGTCAGATCTGTCGAAAGGCATCCCCGCTCACAGTCAGAATGCCTGTCTTTCTAGGTATTTTTGAGCAATAGAACCATTTGTAATTCAATGAATGTAAAGTAGATCTGGTTAATGTCATACTGTGGAACATTCCAAGCAGTGCAATATCCATGGAAACAAGCAGATGACAGACCCCAGCCGAAAAGTACTACTGTTCCTCGCTGATTTATACTGTTGGGTTTGGCGTGCGTTTAGCGTCATACTCCAGCTGAGAGGAATGCCATTGTGAATGCTGGGAGTAAGAGTGACTGAGGCCGTAATACAGGTCGATGAGAGAGAGAGAGAGGTCTGTGCCGGTAGCTGGGCCCTGACAGCCCTCAAGAAGAATTGCTCCATTTAAAGATTGCTTCAGAAAACACTCTACCTTGTCCTGGCTTTTGAGCGCCACGTATCCAGCGCAGGGCCCAAATGAATTTGCGCTGGTATGAAGGATGTCGATTCACAGTAAACAGCTCTTTGTTTGGGTTGAGCTCCAGAGCACGGGCGGCCACAGCTAATGGATTTTCTCCCAGGCTTAATCCATGGCACGATTGAACTGATGTTTCTAGAGCAGCCACCATCCATTCTGCCAGGCCCTCACCTTTTGCCGCGCTCCGTTGTATTGGAAGACTGCGTGTTATGTGTTTGTCAGGGACTTATTTAGAGCTGGAGAGAGAGGCTGGTAGCTGTCTACAAGTAAATAATACAGCTATTCACCTGGAAGTATTACTCACACGCAATGCTAAACCAGTGATTCTTAAAGTCAGTGTTGCTATACAAAGACTGGATTTTACTTAAAGGTTGTATGGAGAATTTTTTTGTTTGTTTGTTTGTTTGTTTCAAGTTGTCAATGATAGCATTATAGAGATGCAGCAGCCTTGTAATTATGATGACAAAAAAAAAAAAAGAATGAAAATCCATCAACTGTGGATGTGGTAGGGCCACTTAAACTTTAGCTTAATGAGGCTACCTCGTTATTTATTGGCTGTCAAACTCTCTAATTTTTTAGCATAATTGACTTGCCGGCGCACCTGTCACGCATTCCAAAACGCAATACGCTGTTTCAGGGCTCTCAAGTGCGTGAGACTTGAGAGCCCTGTGTAAAGAGCAAACTTTAACTACAAAGCAACTAATGAGAGTTATATAAATGAAGTTATTACCTGATGGTTCTCAGTTTGTTTTATCATCTCCCCCTGTTCAGTCGCTGTCCTTATCACTGAGCGCGCGCTGCACTGTCAACAGTCTACCCAACAACAGAACAATCTATTTTCTGATTGGCTGAAAAGGGCGCGGTGCCTGATATCTGAGATTTTTTTCTGGGGAGCGGGGGTTTTTTTTTTTCGCTGAAAACGCGTGGTGCCTGCATAAACTGAGCCACACAGACCGATTTTCTGGGCACAAAAAAAAAAAAAAATCAGCGTGAGAAATGCCATGTGTGGCGTCGAATTGCGTGTGTCACACTCTCAATGCGTGAGACTTGAGAGCCCTGCTGTTTACTCAACCAACACAGCGGTTCTTAGCGGTAGCAACGGTAGCTTCCTTGCAGTTAGCACAAAGTTTGTTGGAATGGCAAACAAGAATCCACTGCCAGTTAGCTGCAAAAGAAAGTCCAGTTTTGAGGTTCCTGAAAGAAGAAAATGGGGAAAAGGAGCGAAGCTAAACTAACGTGATTCTCGGAGATTCCTTCCACCAATGACATGCACTGAAGCTAGGGTTGCCAACCGTCCCTTGAAAAACGGAATCGTCCCGTATTCAGAAACAAAATTACGCGTCCCGTATTGAGCTGTCCCGTATTATCGTGTGAATCAAAAATAGTGTCTAAAACAGGGTGCCCAATATCCTGATCTACCAGTCGACTGGTGTCGAATACTATGACACCGGTCTTGGTCTCGAGATGAGTGCAATCATATTTCATTACAGCCGCTGCCGTTAGCAATAAACTTTTACCGGTGTGCGGACCACGCGGAGCTTCGCGCTGCAGCCTGCGCGCACACCACGCGCGCCGCCAGCGGGCGCAGCTTGTTCGCTACTCACGTCCATCTTTTCACACTGTCACTCTTCCCCGCGTATAGCGTTCACAGGCTCCTCCTCAATGCCTTTGATTAGAAGACCAAGACAAAATGCAAAGCAAAAACTAATCTAAATTTATGTTACAGTGTTGGCACAGAGCAGGTCTACCGTGACATGTGGTGGAATTTTGCCTAATAAAAGTGCACACATCTGTTTGTCACGACATACATTTGTAAATGTGCAGAGGCTGGTAAATACCACTGCATAACCAGTAAGAGAATGTGACTCCAGGTAGGAAGTTGAAAAAACAGGTTAAAAAAAAAATCAAAGAAGGGGTCTTCAAACTGTGGGTGAGGGTCCAAAAACGGGGCACAAAGTGTTTAAGTGCCGTGCAGTTTGCTTGGCTTATTTTAAGATTAAAATTAACATTTATCAGATAAAATGGAGATAGATTTATGAAAACTTATTTATGTGAGTCAGTCTTTTCCCACATGAAGATCATTAAGTACTGTTGGGGGGGCATGCCCCCGGACCCCCCTAGCTTTTCGGTGACTTTCAGCTTTTTCCATTACTGGTCACTTTCATCCCTGTTTATATTCATGTATACAGTTTTAAATTAAGCAGGACAGATATTTATTTTATTCTGTTAATTTTGTTATTTAGTATTACGCGCTCGTAAAAATAAATTGCTGATAATTATTTATTTTCCTTGTGTTCATATCACTCATATATACATCTAATTCAATTCTGGTTTGAGTCAAATAGTAAAAAAAAATCGCTTCACACATACAAAAAATGGCTAAAAAGATTCACTATACCACGAAGGGTGAAGGCAATCGGGTCGGCCGGTCCTGCCAATAAGGTGTTCCTTATTTATTTTTCAGGGAGTTGGCAACCCTAACTGAAGCAGAGGGTCTAAAGACTGATGTGTTGGTCGCTAAATTACTTCTGGACAGGAAACTTCTGGTTATCATGTCTGAACGGTCACCGGCTGTAAACAAACATGTTCTAGCGTAAGGAGGAGGTGGGAGGAGGCGTTTCTACTTAGGGAGCTGTGGGGGAACGCGGTGGTTTCAAGCATGTGCAACATTTGAAAAAGGACCAACATTCGCTGGATTTCTCCTTCCTTGGAAAATCCTGTATACAACCTAAAGGTCCTATATTACACAAAATTGACTCTTGTGAGCTTTAAGTCGTGTTAGAATGTTGTTATCTCCTCAAACACAAACCTGGAATTATGTTTTATTTCATTCACACATGTTTGGGTAAACCTGGGTTATTAGCCTGTCTACATCTCCAACGCTCAAAATAGTGTATTCCCCCTTGTGATGTCATTTAGTGGTAGTTTTCAAGTGAACATACCATTTACCTTTAGTTCAGTGGATTTGGGCAATTCCAGGGCTGAAATCACCCAAATGATTCTAGTGAAGGTGTAGGGAGTTTAAAAACACAGTGGAGCACTTCTTGTATTACCACATGACATCACAAGGTGGAACAGTATGTTTTAGTTTGAGAGAAGAACCTCAACCTAATTTTTTTTTTATTATTTTTTTTTAGTTAAACATGTGAATGAAACAAAACACAACTCCAGGTATGTTTTCGATGAGGAAAAAACATTATAACATAGATCAGAAAATAGCATAATGTGGGCCCTTTAAAGTTGTAACTTTAATGACTGAGACTTGGCCACCTGCTTGTCTCCAAGGAGATGATACTGCTTTACCTGGAATGTTCTGCATTATGGCATTTAAAGGAGAATGAACGTTTTTTACAATCTGAGCCTTATTTCGGTAATAAAACAAGTTGTTTTACTCACCCATAGCACTTTGGTGTCATATGGAGCACTTCTGGAGATGTTTTAGATTAGCGATATCTGTAACGCGAGTTCTCGGGGCATATAATATATGCCGAGCGGTCTCCAAATAACACAAACTTAAGCACTTTTCAAATCATAGAAGCTCAATGTCTTAGTCTACACTTTCGTTTGAGTCAAAAGTGACCTGTAATCCGAGATTTATCCATAATTCAGCTTTGCGTTTCATGTTTGGGTCCCGAGAGCTGAGAGCGAAATAAGCTGTGACTTCGCACATGCGCACTGGCGTCCTCATCTACTCGAAACTATGGATAAATCTCGGATTACAGGCCACTTTTGACTCAAACGAAAGCGTAGACTAAGACATTGAGCTTCTATGATTTGAAAAGTGCTAAAGTTTGTGTTATTTGGAGACCGCAAATATATGCCCCGAGAACTCACATTGCGGAGATCGCAAATCTAAAATATCTCCGGAAGTGCTCCATATGACACCAAAGTGCTATGGGTGAGTAAAACAACTTGTTTTATTACCGAAATAAGGCTCAGATTGTAATTCTCCTTTAACTTATCCATCTCCTTGGACACAAACAGGCCAAGTTACAGGTCGAATCTGTGGAGTGGTGGCTGCAATGAAAACACCTGTGATAGAATAACTCACTGAAAGTTATGTGTAATGCTGTAAAAATGTTACATGGCACATCTTTAAGAATACTATGTCATACAACTGTATTTACTTCTACTACCTTTTTATCCTTATTACTTCATAAAAAGGTACACATTTGGACTTAATTACATGCATTTGATATTCATGTTTGATTGAAATGCACATTCACACTGAGATCCCAAACTTTAATCCATATATTTTCTGCACGACACATAACAGACATTTTTATGTTTACCAATTTATAATTACTAATTCTGAGTCATTTATTTAAATAGTCATGTTGTGTAACTTGTTTTGCTTTTTGTTGCCATCTTTCTGTCTTCCTTAAAGGACAACTATAACTTTTTTGTTGGGGGCCCATCATCTGTGTGTTTTTATGGATATGCCGAATGTTCCACGGTATGATATTAAACAGCCCTATCTTACATTTATTCAATTACAGGTAGTTTTATAGCTCAAAAATGCTTAAAAACAGGAATCCTGACTGTGACCGGGGGTTGCCTGTCCACAGATCTGACTTGTAACTCAGTCTAGTTTGGTCTCCATGAAGATAGACAGGTTTAATGCCATACTGTGAAACATTCCAGATGATGCTATAACATCTCCATGGAGAAAAGCTAATGACGGATCCTCCACAAGGAAAGTTACACAATGCACCTTTAAGATGTGTTGTCAATCCAATATACACGCTTTTTTCTTTCCAGTTGCCTCAGTCCCTGTCTGCAGCACTGACCCGGCCACACCTGTCTCTGTCTCTGCTTCCTGCGCATTGATAAAAACACTACATTTGTGGAGTTAGGTTTGAGACGCTGAGCAGATAATCAATACAAAACATTTTGCGCAGTCTGTGAGTTCATTAAACGTGCGGCGGACACCTACGAGTTCTTCCTGACAGTGTGTGGAGACATCTGTCCCAGACGTGTCAATGTCCCGGAGCAGGGCCAGCACTGAGGCAGCTCTGGGCAAGCCTGAGGAGTGTCGGGGGTTTAATGGCGATAGTGGTGGGGATAGTGGATATATGCTCTGTTTAATGTTAAAGATGCACTGAGTAACATTTCTAGAATGTTTCACAGTATAGATTTATCTATCTATCTATCTATCTATCTATCTATTACAGTACGAGGGAGAAAAGCAGGTTACAGCACTAGGTTACAATTCAGATCTGATTCACAGAAGAAATTCATGTATTTTAAGCAATAGAAACCACCGTAATGAATAAATGCTAAATGTATATGTTTATTGTCATACCACAGAACATTCCAAGGAAAGCAATTTCTCTGTGGAGACAAGCGGAAACTGCACAACTCCACTATTGCTGCGTAATGCACTTTTAAGTAATTGTTTTGGATTGGATTTTTGGATTAGTGGTAAATATGTGAGACGTTAGGAGCAGTTAGATATGAATATGCTGTTTGCTTATTGTTTTTTTGTAACATTTTATAATATTTACACTTTAATTAGTCTGAATAAAGCATGAACAAAGACCCTAATACTCTCACTTCTGACACTAACCCCTTAACTAAGTAGTTAATAAGTCAAAATCATTTAAACTATTTGTTCATTAGTCTTTGTTTACCTCATTAAGGCTAATGAACGTGTACTTATTGAAGTTGTACTGTTTATTTTACCTAGGTAACTCCAAAAGCCTCTATTGTGGTGGCTTCGATTTTTGCTAAAAGTATTAAAGAGACCAGCACTAAAAGGCTTCATAATACATATATTTCAGTGCATAAGACATTATGAGCAACTAGGTGCTGATATGTAAACTAATTCTTTTACTGGTCCCAATGAAAATACTCCAGAGTCCTATTGATTACACTATACAATTCTCATTGAGCTCAGGGTTGTGTTGTTACACTTCATAGCATATACAAATTATGGAGATTTGAAGAAGCTAAATTCTAAGCTAAGCATTCAAAAGTATTCACACTACAGACCCAGCAGCTAAGTGGGTTGTTCCATGACCCTTGTTTTCAATAGCTGTGTTTTACATAGTTTTGACTAATGCATCTCTATGGACATTTTGCACTGCTGCTTCAAAAATGGAGGATTTCTATGGTGACGTTGTTTTTGATTTTCCATCCTGAGCGCTATAGTGTTTGCTTTAACAAAAATTTCAAGATCATTTGTTTTGATTGCATTGATTCAACATTGTTTATTTACCTTTTTCAAAAACAGTAGAGGAGAGTTCTCTGGATCAATAAAAGAGTGAAAGCGCTGAAGGGGACTTACAGAAAACAGATGCTCCTCAGACAGTTAACCATCCTTGATAAAACAAAAACTAAACTAAAATAACCATTTTATATATATATATATATATATATATATATATATATATATATATATATATATATATATATATATATATATATATATATACTACTAATACTACTATTACTACACAGGTATACTGTATATATCTTCTAAAATTACTTCAGAAAAGGTAGAAACATCAAAGAGATAATATTTCTCAAGAGACTAGTATTTCCAGTGTATTAAAAGTGCATAATGTATTTTCTGAACAGTTAATAAACCTGGTGCATGTGACTCTATATCATCATGGTCCCTACCTTTTGAAAACCTGGTCCCATGTGAGAGAAGGGAAACTGTTGAACTTCAAACAGTCCTCATGAATATTCACCAAGAACTCCTGTTTTAATGAGAAAACTGTATTAGACAAACCCAGTCAAAGTCAGGAGTTTCCAGAATGTGACTCTTTCCACTGGGCATAACAAAGTATCTCAAAATCAGTCTCCATCTTTCTACCAAATACGTAGATTTTGTATCTTTCTACATAAAAATCAAACATGAAATTAAAATTATTCAAATATTAACATTCTAGAGTGTATCCAAAATATGTTCATGGTTTCAGCTTCCTCTTATATGAAACAATTTGAGGATTTCTCCCTACTCAAAAGATATATTTTGTTTTGTAAATTGTGTAGCTCAAACATTAGCTTACTAAAGGTTGCTAAAAATGTGACATGCTGATGCTGTGTCATTGAGCAAGCGTCATGTTATAAGCAACATTCTGAGCTCCTTTTTTTTACAGAAGAGATCTAAAAGTTTGTTTTAAATTGTTAATCACTATGCATTGACCCTAATTTTTCTGAAACCTATGGATATCTCAAGCATTACCTCCTAAAAGAAAAGATTGTTTAAGTGTGACATACTGATGTTGTGCCCTTAAGGAAGACACTTCACCCTCCTCTCGTTGAGTGTCTAAAAACAACGCAAAACTCTTGAATTATTGTGCAAACCTAAATAAAAATGACTCAACTAGATATTCTGACACTAATTAAGACATAGCCACCATTTGAGTTTGACCAACACTAATCATGACAAAATCCATTGCAATTACATCTCCTCGCGTTACCCCTTTATTAAACTTCTATTCTCCGCTGTAATCTACTGTAACAAGGTCATCCAACTTTCATCACTTCTTGTTTTCGCTTTCACAAATCACCCACTTTGAGTTTTGCACAAATCATGGCGGAATTAGCCAAATGTGGCACAACACTTGGGCTTATTGTGTACAGTGGAGAGGCTCTCAGTAATCTGTTTTCACTGGTCTCTGTGTGTGTCCCAGAGACGAGGAGGTCCACAGCATCATGGCCGACCTGAAGACGGCAAACCAGGTGAGTTTTTTTGATTGAGACGCCTCTTCGTTAGGGCAATCACTCGTCTAATCAGGCCCGATCTTTAATTGCACCCCCTCCATCCTGCCCTCCTAGCCCCCCCCTCTTTATTTCTCTCTCTCTCTCTCTCTCTCTAGCACTCACTCTCTCTCTCTCTCCTTCTCTCTCTCTCTCTCTCCATCCCACCCCTCCACCCCTCCGCTCGGAGTGTGTGATTAGCCTGTGTAAACCTGGGAGGAGGTGCATTACAGCGGCACAACACTGCATTTCCTCCTGGTTTTCTTGATTGCTTCCTAGTCTGATGTTACTGCTGCCTTTGCTCTGGTTCTGCATAATGTTAGTCAAATATGCAGTGATAATAAGTAATATTGATTCAGTTATTTTTGTTTAAGATGATAGATCAAGTGTTGAAAAGAAAACTTTAAAAAAAAAAAGACTATCTAAAAAAACGTTATCTTCTGATCTATGTTACAATGTTTGTTTCGTTCACACATGTTTAATACATAAATTCTGCATATTTAAGAATAGTCTCCACCTTGTGATGTCATGTGGTAATACATAAATTGCTCCACTGTATTTTTAAACTCCATACACCTTTGCTAGAATTATTTGGATGATTTCAACCCTGGAATTGACAATCTCTTCTGAACAAATGGTAGGTGTTAACTTGAAAACTACCTCTTCATGACATCACAAGGTGGAATAGAGCATTTTACGCTTTAAAGATATAGACAGACTAATAATAAAGGATTACTCAAACATGTATGAATCAAACAAACTCCAGGTTGTTTTTGATGAGGTCACAACATTTAACATTTAACATGGCTTAAAGCTTATAAATGGAGTTAATGTGATTAACTGAAATTCAGGAGCAGGACCACGCCTCAACCACCTTCTCCTCCTCACCAGCGAATCACAGTTCACCATAACCACACCTCTAATTTCCCGGAGCCATTTATAGCCACTCATCCCTTCATTCCAGTTCGTCTCGGTTATCTCGACAGCTCAACCGCGTCAGCTCGCTCGAGCTGGGTTAACAACCAGTCACATTCAAACACCAACCTGCCTCACGTCTCCTCGTTCCTTCCAGTCCGCAATTCCTTACGCCGCGACGGATTTCTATTCAGGAATCCGCAGCCCTAGGATCTTCCATCGCGTATCTGCGGCGTCCAGCCCACGGCCCGCGCCGCCCAGCGAACGCTCCAGGCGCGCGCTCACGCAGCGGACCTCCACCTCTAAGGAGCACCCACCGTCAATATCTCTGTGCTGGCGGCATATACGGGATATCCACATTGTCCCTCTCGTCGCCTCCTCCTCCTCGTATAGGCGAGCGCGCAGCCTGGCGCAGCCCGGTGTACTGTCAGAGTGAGACGGCTCTCGGCGCGCAGACCGGCTTTGGCAACCACGGCTTTCAGCACAGCGCGGCCCGGCATCCAGCAGCCACAGCGTTCGGTACCGCCCAGCACCCGCCGTTCCCCTTCAGGCTGACACATCAAGACGGGACCTTCAACAGTTTAGATCAAGAATGTAACCCCGGCGCCCTGGAACGAGACGAACGAGCTTCCGGGTTCCCATCAAGTTTCCCGCGTGCAGCTGCAGACGTCGCCACTCCCTCCTCTCCTCCACTACAGCCTCATAGCTCCCCCTGCTGGGGGCTAAGTAGTATCACCACCAGTGGCCAGTAAACATATTCTGTCTACTGTGCAGTTTCACTTGAATTCTCCTGTATCATCTCAGCCTGCTTTCAAGCAGGCCATCTCCCCCTGTGCCTCATTCTTGTCCCCATCTCGCAGGCTGCACAATTTCCCATGCACATGCATCTTCTCCCCATCTCTCATTTCTCTCTTTTCAGTCATCATGAGCTAGATGGCTCTCGTGCCCTACCCACATTAGGCACCCTACCCCCCCCTTTCCCCAACACCCAAATGTTTTATCTGTCGTTGCAGCCTACACAAGTCACCACGCCCACTCACACTATTCTCGTTCACACTCCGAAACGTCGTACGAATGTTTTTGTTCGCTTAATTCCTCTCTGCACTGGCACACTGTCATCTCGTATTCAACCTCTCCTACCGACTCGCATCTGACCATTCTAACTCATGCAACTCATGCTAGCTCACACCATTCCATCACATGCTAGCTAAGCAGTCTCTACATCCTCTCTCTGCTATTCCAATATTCAGCACCCATCGACTCATGTCACTCACTCAATTTCAGCTCGTGCTGCTCACGCAATTTTGACGTACGCTAGCCGTCTTTACACCCGCTCGCCATCAATTCATATTCCGGCCCTTGCTGTTTCACGCTATTCTAGCTCGGGCAGCTCCACGTCATCCATTACAAGCGAGCTTAAGCCATCATAACCACGTGTCACACTATTCAGCTCCTCCCAGTTCCGCCTCACCTGAGCTACACCATCTCGGCTCACCACCTCTTTCCCGATCGAGGATCCTACCATCGACGTCAGCTCATGACTTCACCATTCTATCCTATACGCATCCTCAGCGATGCTCTCGCCATCTAATCCTCATCTTCTCCTGCTCATGCTACATCATTGCATTCTTTCATCATTCTCAGCTCTCATGTCGCGACTACTATTACGGTCTCCAAATTCGACCGCTCTCATCTGTCCAGCATTCAACCCGTACCTGCCCTGTGAACATCCCCAATATGCACCTCCACCCTCAGGTCCTTGGCTCTTCCACAGGTTCCAAGCCGACTGACGACTGGCCGATTGTCACAACATTTCACCGGCTCTCATGACGGCATGATGACCGCCAGCTCACCCAGCTCTCATGACCGCATGACGGCTCGTCTGGGTCTCACGACGGCTTGCCTGGCTCCCACGACGGCTCGCCTGGCTCCCACGACGGCTCGACAGCTCGCCTGGCTCCCACGACGGCTCGACAGCTCGCCTGGCTCCCATGACGGCTCGACAACTCGCCTGGCTCCCACGACGGCTCGACAACTCGCCTGGCTCCCACGACGGCTCAACAACTCGCCTGGCTCTCACGACGGCTCGACAACTCGCATGGCTCTCACGACTGCTAGCTTGGCTCTCTCGATGGCTCTCACGACGGCACGACAGCTCGCCTTGTTCTCACGACGGCTCGCTTGGCTCTCTTGACGGCTCTCACGACTGCTCACTTGGCTCTCAGGACGGCTCTCAGGACGGCTCACGACTGCTCGCTTGGCCTCATGACAAGCTCTCACGATGGCTCGCCCGGCTCTCACGTCGAGTCTTCCGACCCACAACGGGTCTTCTCCTCCACCTCTGTCCTGACCCACAACAGGTCTTCAGGCGTGTGTTCTGTGTGGAGTTTGCGTGCATGGTCTGGGTCCGATCCCCGGGTCGCCTGGGCCTTTCTGTGTGGAGTTTGCATGTTCTCCCCGTGTCTGGGTGGGTTTCCTCCGGGCACTCCGGTTTCCCCCCATCAACCCAAAACATGCACCATAGGTAAATCCTCCAGCTTAGGTCCTGACCAAGCCGAAGCAAGAAGATCATGGAGATGGTCCCCGGACGCAGTAATGTGCTGCCCACTGCTCCTAATAACAGGATGGGTTAAATGCAGAACTGGAATTTCCCCACTGTAGGACTAATAAAGGCATAGCTTCCTTTCCTCCCGTCGGGTCTCCCTCCCTCCCTCCCAACCCACAACGGGTCTTTCTCTGCGCTCTCCTGACCCATGACGGGTCTCCCTTCCTCCCAACCCACGACGGGTCTTTCTCTACCTCTCTCCCAACCCACGACAGGTCTTCTTCTCTCCACCTCTCTCCTGACCCACAACAGGTCTTCCTCCCGTCAGGTCGACGGCATGACGATACACCTGGGTCTCACAACGGCTCACCCGGCTCTCACGACCGCATGACAGCTCGCCTGGCTCTCACGACGGCTCGCCCAGCTCTCACGTCGGGTCTCCCGACCCACAACGGGTCTCTCTCTCGACCCACGATGGGTCTCGACCCACGACGGGTCTTTCTCCGCCTCTCTCTCTCATGACCCACGACGGGTCTCCCTCCCTCCCAACCCATGACGGGTCTCCCTCTCTCCTGACCCACAACGGGTCTCACTCCTTTCCGACCCACAACGGGTCTTTCTCTGCCTCGCTCTCCTGACCCATGACGGGTCTCCCTCCCTCCCGACCCACGACGGGTCTTTCTCTGCCTCTGCTCCGACTCACGATAAGAGATCTTCCTCCCGTCAGGTCTCTCTCCCAACAGGTCTCCCCCCGACCCCCCTCCCCCCGACCCTCATCCCCCCAACCCTCATCCCTCCGACCCGCATCCCCCCCGACCCTCATCACTCCAACCCCCATCCCTCTGACCCTCATCCCTCACCTATCCAACCCTCAACATTCGAGCGTGGCTTTCTTCACCTACAGGTTCCTATGCTTGCCATCCGAACCCATGCTGAAGGACGCACATCAGCATTATCATGGTCACGTCCGTCAACCATCTGCGCTGGCGCGAGTGACCCCACTCCAGCAAAGGTCCAACTCCTCAGTCAGGGGAGAAGACCCTCCACGTCACGGTTTCTCTACATCACTCCTGCCTCATTCGCCATACGGCACCTTCACGACGCAGCTCCAGTTTCTCCAGTGTTCAATCCGAATCTTCGGCAGTAGTCGGATTCTGCATTGCTTCCAGAGCCCTTGAATCGCACAATTAGCCTTCAGCTTCATCGGAACTTCGTCCTACTTTTCCACCATTTTTTGGGGGGTCTGATTAATCCAGGCATTCCCATTCATTCTAACTATAATAAATCAGTCAACACCACCTTCATCAGCTTCCCCTCTGCTCATCTGACGTCACCATCATCTGCAATTTCAGCACCCTCTCACGCCACTCCAGGAATGTCTGCGTCTCCACCGTCCAGGCTTGCCATCCATCCATCCATCTTCTGCTTTTCCATTTCTGGGTCACGGGGGACAGCAAATCTGCTGCCCAGAACACTATGCACCGGCCCCCATGAATCCTCCCGCGGGAGTAGGGTCCAGGCTTACCTCTCAGGGATAAATCTCATATACAAGCTGATTTGTGGTGAAGACCGCCAGTCTCATCTTCATGTTCCCGTGCCTGATTAAAGGACTGCAAAATACTGAACCTCGCCTTCCTCCGAAACGCCTACCACTTATTTCGGACCTTCTCTATCGTTGCACTCTCACTCTGCGCTCCGGCAACCTCTCGCCTTTCACGGACCTCTTCTGGCATAACACCCCATCCATTCTCCATTCATTTATTTCGCATTGGCGCCACTATGTCCACGGCCAGGGCAGATGTACCTGACCGGAAAAAATTCGAACCCTTGGTTGTCGGGTCTCCAGCACCTACCTCGTGTACGATCGTCACGACCTCAACGATCTCCTCCAGACCCATTCCACTTTATGCTCTTTCAAAAACTTTTGGGGGTCCCGTTCCGCTGGGCCAATCGAAGATTGAGACGGAGCCCCCACCCACTGTCTCAACCCAGCCATCACCACCTATTCACCGAGACATCCACTATCATTCAATAATAAACATCTTCATCGCATTATGTTGATGGCGTGGTCCTAGCTAGTGAAATGGAGTTAATGTGATTAACTGAAATTCAGGAGCAGGACCACGCCTCAACCACCTTCTCCTCCTCACCAGCGAATCACAGTTCACCATAACCACACCTCTAATTTCCCGGAGCCATTTATAGCCACTCATCCCTTCATTCCAGTTCGTCTCGGTTATCTCGACCCCTCCCTCCCACCCCTATCTCGTTTGTCTTTCAGCCACAAGACATCTCCTAAAGGGGGGGTCCCGTTCCGCTGGGCCAATCGAAGATTGAGACGGAGCCCCCACCCACTGTCTCAACCCAGCCATCACCACCTATTCACCGAGACATCCACTATCATTCAATAATAAACATCTTCATCGCATTATGTTGATGGCGTGGTCCTAGCTAGTGAATAGTCAGTTTTGTGTGATAAAGGACCTTTAAGTACTTTTTCCTGCAGTAGTGAATAAGCCCTCTGTTTTTAAGCCACTGCAATAAGATCCACAACAATTATGATTTTTTTTTTTTACTCTTTAAAGGTGCATTGTGAAACTTTTGGAGGGGTCTACTGCCTACTTTATCAAGATGTTATCTCGTTGTCTGGAATGTTCTACAGTATGGCATTAAACTTTACTTATTTTATAGCAATAAAAATACCTGTAATGTGATAAACACAAAACAAATAAGTTTAATGCCATCATGTGGAACATTTTAGGCAACACAGTAATATTTTTGTGAAGACAAGGAGGTGGTGGCTCCTACACAAGAAAAGTTACATAGTGCACCTTTAAACTGAAATCGGTAGTGCAATTTCAACCAAACCACCAAAGTTCTGCCACCTCAGCCTCTCCATCTCCTCCTTTTTATCAGTCGAGTTATGAAACCTATCAGGGTCTGGGCACCAGAGTTTATCCATTCACTAAAGCCTTAATTTTGCTCACACACTTGATTGTTTTCTACCTCGATGCTAATGCTTCCACTTCGAGCTTCTCTGTGGATAAATGTCCTCAATATGAAGCATTAATTAGGCAGCCGGGTTTTGACAGAGCAGGTAAACAGTTTGGGGAATAAAGTGGGACCGAACTAAAGAGCGTTTTCAGCAGAATGGAGCGGTGACTGCGAAGGTTCCCCCTCAGAGCCAGGGCACTGTCTGTGATTTATGTGCATGCCCTGCCTCACCTTTATGAAGTCTAACTATCTTATCAGCATTTTGCTTTGACCTGCATCAGTGTATGTTCAGAAAATATTCAGCGCTAACAACCAAGCTTTCTGATCCAAATAAAAGGAAACAATATAAAGTTTTATTTAAAGAGCATTTAAGGGGAGACTTCGCAGGTAGAGCTTTTAACATTTTTATACACCAAACTTTCCAATCTTGTATTTGGATTTATTGGTATTTAAATTCAAAACCTGATTAAGTAAAGTGTTGACTCCCAAATATTGTGGAATTTTTAGCAAGACCTAGTTTATTCAAATACTAAATGACATATTCAAAATCCCCTAATTTGACTCTATCCATTTTTCATATTTTTTTTTTCATAATGTATGCAATTTTGGTCACATAAAATTTTCCCACCTTGTTTTTTTTTGTTTTTTTTTGCACTAGGACTAATGCTGTCCTAAAATAAGCTATATGTAACTCAGTGGTCAAGAGATGGTTGTCAGGTAAAGTAATGGTTTTGATGTATGTTTTTTCCAGAAAGCAGAAAGCGCTCAGAGGGAAGTGGAGAGGCTAAAGGAACAGTTATCCAGCACCACCGGCAGCTGTAATCCTGCAGAGGGCGCCACCAGGGTAAGCGGCATTGATGTAAAGGTATACCGGAAAACAAGGAGGTTTTGATTTATGTGCATCTCAAAACAGTGCGTTGGTCAGAACTAATCTTATGTTTAATGTTGAAAGTGTAGGACCATTTACAAGAAAAAAACAACAAACAAACATATATTTTCTACACTCTCATTCTCTGTTGAAAATTAACTCTTCATAGTATATTTGCCTTACTCATGCATTAATAATTGCTGTTCTACATTTTACTCCCTGTTAATATCACTCCCCCTTCATCACCATTTTCTATGTTTATTCCAGGACAAAAGTGAGGATTCGGAGCTGTTGCCATCTCAGCTGGAGGCCGCTCTCTTGGCTAAAGACCGTGAGATCCTGCGTCTCCTCGAGAACATCCAGAGACTGCAGTTCACACTCCAGGAAGTGCAGGAGAGCTCGGCCAATCAGATCGTGGAGCTGGAGCGACAGTTGGCCTATAAAACAGAAGCTATTGAGGTTATTACAGGAGACACATGGGAAAATTGTGATTAAAACTTTTCTTGTTACCCCTGCTAAATGCGCTCCTTGTCTGTATTTGTTTCAGAGATTAGAAGCTAAATTGCAATCCCAGATGGACTATGAAGAGATTAAAACTGAACTCAGGTGACTGTTAAATTTGCTATATTTAAGAACAGTTAGTTAAATTTGTTAACAAGCACACTTTTCTACCCAACTTTTTTGTTAAGTTTGCACCTTAAAGGGACACTATGTAACTTTGTAGATGGAGGGTCTGTCATCTTGTTTCCATGGAAATGTTATTGATTTTTCTGATATGTTCCACTGTATGACATTAAATATATCTATTTCTATGGAGACAAGCAGGTAATGCCAGTTACTGGTCTGTGGAGAGGTCAACCCCACTCACATTAAGAAAGCATGTTTTTCAAGATATTTTTGTAGCAATATAAGACTTATGCTTAGGGTTAGATATATCAACGCAATGCTATACTGAGGAACCTGACAAAGCAATGAAATCTCCAGGAGAGAAACGGGTAGCGTACCATCCACCAGAAAAGTTACATCCTGGACCTTTAAAGCATGACTCATGACTTATGACTATATATTGTAATTATAATATAGCTTCTTTAGTGCAGTTCATTCAATATATATTTAAATATATATATATATCTTCAAGAAGCAATGCTACTATGATATTTACAAGTATTACCAGATTGTGTATGTAACTAACTACCCAAGTGTGTGTTTTTATTTTCAGTATCTTAAAAGTAATGAAACTGGCTTCAGCGAATGGCAGCTCCACACAGGTACGTGATAAAATGAAACAAGTTTTCTGTTGTTACAAAGTTAGCATTTCTAGTTCTAATGTATTCTGAGTGTTTGCAGGGCTATTGAATGCCTCAGTGATCATCATCCATTATAAGGCTATCTGCGGCCGTGGATATCGATTGATTGAAATTAACAGCTGGCGTTGGTGTGTGTTTACTTTTATATAGGATTCTGCCAAAGCTGCAGAGGCACTTTTGTTGGATAAAGAGGCCTTTCTTCCATCTCACAAATACTTGGTGGACAAGGCTCGTCTTTTGCACAGTAACGGTAAGAGGACCATGTGTTTGTTTAAAGGGGTATTACATGAAAAAGAGGAGACATTAAGTATTTTTAAAACAGGGAAACTTGTCGCCGTCAGCTCTCTGATTGTTCAGAGCCTTGTGGTCAGGCTCAATTGATTCTCAGATCAATGTTTTTCAGACTTAAGGCTCTTTGCATAAACTCTTGTGGTTGCATTGAAAAACAAAAAAGCATATGCAATGTTATTAGTAAATGTCTCTAGATCTATGATATTATGTTCACTTAAAGGTGTGCTAGGCAACTTTTCTGATTTGATGAAAATTTGTGGATATTTAAGGTCAGAGTAGGGTTTCTGCCATAGTTGTTTGTTTTAATGCATGTGATTCTGCCCATTAACTTGCCTGGCCAGCCAAGACACTAGCTTTTATAAGAATTTACAAAGACATAAGGTCTGGACCTATCTCCTATCTCCTCAATTTCCAGTAGCTGTGATTGACAGGTAGATTAACCAATCAGAGAAATAGTGATCTGTTTATTTTGAAAACAAATATGGTGAATTGTGAGTAAAAAAGAACAAACTCAGGATATAGAAACAGCACAGATTTCTGCAGATTCTAGAAAAAACAAACACTAAACTTTTATGTATCTGAGGTAAAATAAATTATTATACATTATGATTTGAATGCTACCAGAAAATTTAAGAGATGTTTTCCGCATTTGAGAAATATTTGCTACAGATTAAAGGAGAATTAATGTTTTTTACAATCTGAGCCTTATTTCTGTAATAAAACAAGTTGTTTTACTCACCCATAGCACTTTGCTGTCATATGGAGCACTTCCAGAGATGTTTTAGATTTGCGATAGCCGTAGCGCGAGTTCTCAGGGCATATAATACAGGGCTCACTCACACTCTCAAAGCGTGAGACTTGAGAGCCCTGTATAATATATGCCCTGAGCATGTAATATATGCCCCGTGCGGTCTCCAAATAACACAAACTTTAGCACTTTTCAAATCATAGAAGCTCGATGTCTTAGTCTACGCTTTTGTTTGAGTCAAAAGTGGCCTGTAATCCGAGATTTAGCCATAGTTTCAAGTAGATGAGGATGCGCATGTGCGGAGTCACCGCTTATTTCGCTCTCAGCTCTCGGGACCCAAACATGAAACGCAAAGCTGTAAATTATGGATAAATCTCGGATTACAGGCCACTTTTGACTCAAACGAAAGTGTAGACTAAGACATTGAGCTTCTATGATTTGAAAACTGCTAAAGTTTGTGTTATTTGGAGACCGCTCGGGGGATATATTATATGCCCCGAGAACTCGCGCTACGGCTTTCGCCAGGGCTCTCAAGTCTCACGCATTGAGAGTGTGACACACGCAATTCGGCGTTCACACGCCACACATGGCATTTCTCACGCTGAATTTTTTTTTTTTTTTTTTGTGCCCAGAAAATCGGTCTGTGTGGCTCAGTTTATGCAGGCACCGCGCATTTTCAGCGAAAAAAACTCCTGCATGCAATTCAAGCGCCCCCCCCCCCCCCCCCCCCTTTTGCTTTTGTCAAAAAGAATTTTCTGTATGACAGAAAAAGTCAACGATGGCAAAACAGAAAGTGGGACTGACTTGACATGCAACCCGAGAACCATGCCAGACATTAGCATATGTGAAGAAAAGTAGTAGACACATCTGTCTCCATACAGTAGGAAGGGACACTGTATCAGGGCCACCTGGCTCTCTGGAAGCCCCTCCCCCTGACTCTTTGCCTTATAATGGGCTCATTTTACATTTGACATGCAGCAGATTGAGAAGCAAAGGTCTTTCAAACTCTTGCCTCTACAATACAAGCAGTACATTTCAAAACTCCCCAAGGCTCAGTAAAGGATCTTTTTTTTCCACAACAGGAGTCTGCCACCTGCTTGTCTTCATAGAAATGATATTACTTTGCCTGGAATGTTCCACAGTATGGCATTCGGTCCATCTTACATACATGCAATTACACGTGTTTTTGTTACTGTGAGCGGCAGTCTCATCTGACCTGAATCAAAATTGTGAATCAAAAAACTTTGTTGCTGCTGAAAGAATCTTCCACCCTCCATTATTTTTTCTGTAACACACCAGTGACAGTCTTTCAGTTTTAGTATCAGAATGATGCCTGATGCCCCAGTCGCAACCTGTAACCATATATTATTTATAGTTATTTCTGATCTTCTCTTTTCAGCCCCATGTCAATTTTAACTGTATGTAACTAATTCCCCTAAACCTTTACACTTCACTCTCTCCTCCTCAGATGAAGACCGCTCAGAAGACGGTGGCAGAGACTCAGGACACCTCCTAGTGTCCCACTCGTCCAACTCCCAGGCGGACGCTCGCTCTTCCCCCAGTGCGCCCACCCCGACCCCAGACACATCCTCCGCCTCGTCCACCACGGCACACGACCTGACCAGGCCCTTCTCCGCCTCCCCTAGCTCCACAGACCGACTATCAGGAGACCATATCCTTCACAAGCAGCTCCTCTCCCCGCACTTCAAAAAGGAAGGTCTCATGGCGTTCCCCACAGCCCTCTACGCTGCCAAAGTCGCACTCATGTCCAGCTCCCAGGTATAACCATGATATCAAACTTTAATGTTAGGATTATTGTAAGAAGAAACATCATGCCAATCTAACTTTCTGAATGTTAAAGGTGCACTGTGTAACATTTTGACTTGTAACTTAGTCTGTTTTGATCTCCAATTAATATAGAAAGGTTTAATGGCATATGGTGAAACATTCTAGACAAAGCAATAACATCTTCATGGAGAAAAGCATTTGACTGACCCGCCACCAGAAAAGTTACACAGTGCACCTTTAAAGTTAAGTTAGAGTGACATAAACAGCCCAATAAACATTTTATGTGTACTTTTTTGGACTATAGTTTTAGTTGGAAAAAGTTTTAATTTTGCTTAGAAAATTGATTTTTTTTTTTTTTTCTCACGGTTACATTGTGACCTAAATATCTCGATTAAAACGTCTACCTAATTTTGAACCATGAGTCAGAAATATGTTGTAGTTTTCATTTTTAGCCACTCCCATTTCCCAATATTCCTTTTGGTTCTCTAATTTCTGCCTACTTTTTACTTTTTAATCTCTCTTGAAAATACATCATGACAGAGAATCAAATGTCTGAGATAGTGTTAGGCACTTAATTTCCTATGAGTCTCAATAATAGTCTGTCTAATTGGATTAAAAGGTGTCCCTTTCAGTAGCTTCTTTACTATTATTGCCTAAGAAAGTGCTCTGTAAAACAAATGGATTAAATTTCCAGTCTAATTTTGTTCTTATTTAACAGTTTTTACCTAGAATGCATGATGTAAAGAGCATTAGTAAGAGTTTATGGTTAGTATAAATGAAAGGGCTAAAACTGATATAAATTTTTGACTGAAAATGTGACCAGCCACGGCAAAACCAGTCATAAGTTGTCCCGGAGGCATTTTGAGTTATTCACATATTCTGAATGGGTGGATTCTACGCTTTCCAACGATGACTTACACATGGAAATCTGAGAACAATTGAAGAATTTGTGACCATTTGAAACACGAGCTGAGAAAAGCTGTGTTAAAGATAGGGCTGTGGAGCAGAATGGTGCTCATTTGCATGACATTAAGATAAGCTGTCCCCCTGCAGATCATCACTGAGTATCACTTTGATGTGGTGTTAGCGTTCAGGGCAGGTCAGAATTAGAAGGTACTTTGTTAAAATGGAAATGCTGTTATAACAAAAAGTCCATATAATAATTCAATGATACACAGGATAATATGTTGTCACCTGTATTGTCAATTTAATACCATATGAAATGCATTATACAATGTAAAATGAAAAAGAGAAAGAATAAAGATCAAAGTAAAAAATACTTAAAAAAAATTTGCAGTATATAGGTAAATACACACACACACGCACACACACACACACATGCACACACTCGGGATGTTTTCTTTTCCTCTACCTTATGGAAAAAAAATGTGTATAACAGGAAAACTGCTGTTTTTTCGTGTCCAAAATACTGCATTATGTAGTACAATGCAGTAGCACTTCACGCACTAGTCTAGCAATTCAAGCATTATTCACATTAATCGCCCATCGCAAATCAAAAGTACACTGTAATGGGTAGTTTGGCTAGTAATATGATGCTAATGTTGATAATTACACAAGCCCCCTGCTTTCAGCTAAATGTCTCCCTTTGATGCAGAAATAATATGAACACACAAAAGCTGAATTAGTATTTAAACATGTCCTAAAGTCCGTCGTGTCAAAGTGAGATCAATAAAGTTTAGAAGCACTTTACCCAAAAGAAAGAGAAATGTGTTCCTGCAAACATCATCGGGGACATGGGGGTCTTTCTGCTGGACGCAGTCACCTCGGATGTAACTACTGTTTGCCTCTTTGTTCAATTATTAGCGTATCCACGGTTTTTCGGCAGCTAAAGAATCTGATCGCATTCTGCACATAAGCTCCGGAGAAAGTCTCTGGCTAAACGTGTCCCAAGGAGAGAGTTCTCCTTCCTTCTTCCTCCTTCCGGTGTCCAGTAAAAAAGTCACGATTCATCTTTACATACAGCTCTGCAGCTTAAATATTCATGAGGTTTGCTCACAGCTGATTGACGGAAAAAGAAAACAAAAGAGCGCTAATCGTCAGGTGAATGGCCAGTAGGGCCAGTGTGGTAATTTACACACGCCCCGATTCTTTCCAAAAAACTAGCCAGTTTCAAAGACAAAATGTATGCTTTTAAAGCAACCAGTACTGTTATCTGAAACATGGATTGGCTTCTTCAAAAAAACGAAAATCACAAATTTTGAAAAAAAAAACAAAAAAACAACAACTTATAAAGCGATTTTCTCGTGTTTGCCCGGCCTGAGTTGTAGTGGCTTTTGTCATGGCGGGTCACAAACATTGTTACTAAGAATCATGGGAACGCTATCATGCCAGACACTTGATTTTCTGTCATGGTTCATTTTCAAGAGTGACAAAAGGCTAATATCATGCAGAGATTGAATAACAAGGAGGATAAGTGGGCAGGGCTAAAAGGAGTTCAATCTAAAACATGTTCCTCACTAGTGGTTTGAAATCAGGTACAAGCCCTTTAAAATCAAGTACAGACCCTTTAATCGAATGATCTTTATATCTCTTCTTGCAGGGACCTGGTGGAGGAGGTGGGGGCTTGGGTAATGCAGACCAGGGATTGCCAAGTGATCAGTCTGAAAGTGGAAGTTCAACGGGAGAGGACGACCAGGTGGACACAGCGGAGATCGCGTTCCAGGTGAAGGAGCAGCTTCTGAAGCACAACATTGGACAGAGGGTTTTTGGCCACTACGTTCTGGGGCTGTCGCAGGGGTCAGTGAGCGAGATCCTGGCTCGGCCCAAACCCTGGAGGAAGCTGACAGTAAAGGGGAAGGAGCCCTTTCTTAAAATGAAGCAGTTTCTGTCTGACGAGCAGAACATCCTGGCACTGAGGACCATCCAAGTTCGACAGCGAGGTGAGCAGCAAGATGTGTGTGATATGTATATGTTTTATTTCTCCATACAGGTAAACAGTGTTGGAAAGAGTAGTAAAAATTTGTACACAAGTTTAAGTACAAGTACATGGATAAAAATGTACTTGGTTACAAGTACAAATGCTGCTGCCAGTAAAAGTAAAAGGCATGCATGAGAAAATGTGCAAAATTTACTTACTTTGGCTTTTTATGCCAAAAACAGCCTTTAATTAAACATGATTAATTGCATAGGTTGAAATTGATTTAACTTGTTTTAAAGATCCCATGACATGGTACTTCTTGATGCTTTTATATGGCTCCTTAATGGTTCCCTAATACTGTAAATGAATCCTTCTTCAAAATCAACACTCAGTGCATGAGAAACAGAGATAAGATGAGAAAGAGTCATAAATATCTCTCTCAAACTCTTTATTCTGGGCGTTGTTGCTTGAATGCAAATGAGGAGAAAAGAGCTGGCCAATAGTAGAGGGTGGGGGCGTGGCCAAACTCTCCGCTCAGAGCTCAGAGCCCACAGCTGATCCATTTCTTTGTTTTTGCATGGGGGAGAGATTTGAAGCGTTCCATTGAAACATAAACACATTTCCACATAAAATAAAATTAAACCACTGCTGTTCAAAGGTCCAGAGGCTCAGATAAAGGACTTCCGAGCCTAGAAACACTCTGACGTGCCTCCAGGCAAATTAAAAAACGCATTTCGCATTGCCTAGCACATTCGCAGTCCAAACTCTCTGGGCATGATTTACAGAGACGCTGAGTACAGACAGACGGGGGTGGAACTGCATTTGCATTTCTTTTTTCGATCTGACGTCAACAAGGTGCCTTGTTCAAAATCGCCTCAGAAAGTGAAAATTTCATGCCATGGGACCTTTAACTGTAGTCCGCATATTCTTATAGAGAGCAGAAACAGTTGTGCATTGGGGCAACTGAGACCTGTACTGTACTTCTATGATTTTAAAAGTAGGTAATTACAATGTCATGTCTAGAATGATACTCAATTACAAGTATTGCATTGTAATTAGTTACATTCACCTCTATAGTTAAGTACAGATAGTAGTAGTAGTAATTTCCTTGATGAAAATGTCTTTTTTTTTTAACATTAGTTTACGTTACGGAGTTTTAGTTTGAACTGCTTTCCAAACACATTTGTAGTTATACATTCTGTCCACAATCCATCCACATGCTCATCAGCTGTTTTAAACATACATTTTTCATAGTTGCATCTAAATAACTACAGCAATAAACCAAAATAATCTAAATTGATCACTGTGTTACATGATCACAGACCACAGTTTATTAAATACATTAAAGAAGCTACAGATCAGGCAGACCAACTGACTTCAAATACACTCAACAAAAATATAAACGCAACACTTTTGTTTTTGCTCCCATTTTTCCTGAGATGGACCCAAAGATCCAAAATTCACCCCAGATACACAGCACTACCATTTTTCTCAAACATTGTTCACAAATCTGTCCAAATGTGTGACAGCGAGCACCTCTGCCCCGCCGAGACAATCCACCCCACCTCACAGGTGCGCCACATCATGATGCCGATCCGACATCATGACCAGTGCACAGGTGCGCCCCAGACTGCCCACAATAAAAGGCCACCCCGAAATGTGCATTTTTTTTGCTTTATTGGGGGGTCTGGGGACTCAGAACCAGTCAGCATCTGGTGTGACCACCATTTGCCCATGCAGTGCAACACATCTTATTCGCATTCGAGTTTATCAGATTGTCAATTGTGGACTGTGGAATGTTGGTCCACTCCTCTTCACCTGTGAGGTGGGGTGGATTGCCTCGGCGGGGCAGAGGTGCTCGCTGTCACACATTTGGACAGATTTGTGAAGAATGTTTGAGAGAAATGGTAGTGTTGTGTATCTGGAATGAATTTTGGATAGAGTATAGATCAATGTAGGCAACACTAACTCTGTATCTTTGAACCATTCAGAAACTAACACATAAAATGTTCACTCTGTATCTAAATGTAAAACACTTATCCTATGTTATGGTCTGATTTCCTACTATATATTAGGCTGTATGGGAGAATTCATAGTTCAGTTTTTTCATTACAGCTCCAGTGACTTCTCCATGTTGTTGCATTGTGTGGACTGGCTCCGGCTTTAACCTCTCTAATCTAGTAGGACCTCATCCGGCCATGACTGCTGTGTGGCGCTTCCTGTGCCATGTTTGTAGCGTTACTTTTCAACTTTGTTTTCTCCCCAGATTCTTGTGCGTTTGAAAGTTGAGCTTCCCGTATACTGCAGCCTCAGACAGCACGAGCTCAAAGGCAACCATTGATCTAGCAGTCAAAAGCAAGTCTTGGAACTGCTCTGTGATCCACCAACCCACTCACTCTCTTTCCCCTTCTCCTCTCTCTCCCCCTGTTCTTACCCTCTCTCTCTCTCCCCCTCTTTACCCTCTGTGGCAGGGAGCATCACGCCGCGAATCCGAACTCCTGAAACTGGGTCAGATGATGCCATTCGTAGCATCCTGGAGCAGGCCAAAAAGGAGATTCAATCCCAGAGGGGAGGTGAGTGCAGCCTGGAGTGACAAGGCATAGACAAGGCACTGGTTTTTGGACATCAAGAATTTTTTATCAATATGTACTTTCGCTTTTGTTAGAATTGTTGACGATGTATAAGAAGAAGTCACATAGTTCATCCTGTTTGAAAATGGTATAAAATAGCCATC
This sequence comes from Paratrypauchen microcephalus, assembly GCA_036785185.1. Classification (NCBI taxonomy): domain Eukaryota; kingdom Metazoa; phylum Chordata; class Actinopteri; order Gobiiformes; family Gobiidae; genus Paratrypauchen; species Paratrypauchen microcephalus. The sequence goes on along the minus strand of JAVJIX010000090.1, from coordinate 2,470,057 downwards.
TCAAGCATTGAATGACCACTTTTTACTATTCAAATACCATTCTGTTGTTTGAACATTTAAAGGAGAATTAACATTTTTTACAATCTGAGCCTTATTTCGGTAATAAAACAAGTTGTTTTACTCACCCATAGCACTTTAGATTTGCGATCTCCGTAATGTGAGTTCTCGGGGCACATGTTTGCGGTCTCCAAATAACACAAACTTTAGCACTTTTCAAATCATAGAAGCTCGATGTCTTAGTCTACGCTTTCGTTTGAGTCAAAAGTGGCCTCTAATCCGAGATTTATCCATAGTTTCGAGTAGATGAGGACGCCAGTGCGCATGTGCGGAGTCACAGCTTATTTCACTCTCAGCTCTCGGGACCCAAACATGAAATGCAAAGCTGTAAATTATGGATAAATCTCGGATTACAGGCCACTTTTGACTCAAACGACAAGACATTGAGCTTCTATGATTTGAAAAGTGCTAAAGTTTGTTATTTGGAGACCGCTCGGGGCATATATTACATGCTCGGGGAATATATTATATGCCCCGAGAACTCGCGTTACGGATATCGCTAATCTAAAACATCTCCGGAAGTGCTCCATATGACACCAAAGTGCTATGGGTGAGTAAAACAACTTGTTTTATTACCGCAACAAGGCTCAGATTGTAAAAAAAAAAAGTTAATTCTCCTTTAAAGCAGTGGTTCCCAATGTGAGGGTCACGAGGCACTGAGCGAGGAAGCTCTGAAAATCATTTGAAAATATAATTTAAAAAGTATGACTCTGTATGTAATAATTTTGAAACCATAATTGTTGGCAAAATTGCACCCAAAAGCTACTCTGATTTATACTGCAATTTAAAACAATTTTGAATGTGTTTTTTCAACATTTTTTTTCTGGGGGCTGGATCAGTTAATTTTTATGGTCCCGGCCAAAAAAGTGTGGGACTCCTTGGTTTAAAGTGATTGAACATATCACTGACCCATGCTCATTATTACTTACGTTATGGTAACAGTATTTATTTCTGCAAAACGTAGCTAGCTAACTTTGAAATGTCAGCAAAAATAGAAACAATTAGTGGATTTCAGATTCTTGAATGTGATGATGTCATATTCCCAGACAGTTTTCCTTATTGATTGCATTGTACTTTCTCATAAAATCTAAAAGGTGAATTCACAAATGCTGAACTTGGTAATTTCTATTAGTGACTAGACTCAAGAACTCATTGTATTATAAGGAAAATCTGCATTTTAACAATATTCATTTTACCTGCCCCCATCTGTATTAAAATAATTGACCTATGAAATTGTGTGATCTCATCTGAAACCCTTCAGTACCATCTTAACTGCTGAAAATTCAAAATAACATTCTTATATGTAACTATTGTGATCTCTCTTCTGTAGACACAAAGTCATCTCTGAACAGCCTGTCAAGCCGCAGCAGTAATGGTGCTGGCAGCAGCTCAGATGACACCATCAAGTCCATTCTGGAGCAGGCGCGAAGAGAGATGGAGGCGCAGCAGCATGCACTCATGGAGATGGAGGTGTGTGGCCGGGCCCCCAGTGTGGGTTCTGGGGCACAGGTGGAGCGTCTGGGCCCCCCTGAGAGATCCAGGGTCCCACCTCTCCCCATCTCCATCAAACAGGAGGAGGGCGGATGTGTCACTGTGTGTATGGCCAGCTCCATCAGCAGCCCCCAGACCCCTCTCAGTGTCCTCTCTCCGGCCGCATTCGTCCAAAACATCATCCGAAAAGTCAAGTCTGAAATTGGGGAGGCGGGCACGTACTTCGATCAGCACTGGTCCCATGAGCGTGCTGCTTTGGGGCTCACCGGGAGCAGCTCTAGACCTTATAATTCTGTTTCTCCATCTCTGTCGTCCTCCTCCTCTGGACCTCCTGCTCTGTCCCGGCCCTGGCCTCGGCTGGAGAACGGAGAGGCTCTGCCCAACAGTGAGGAGGCATCTGCTGCAGAGGATGAGCTCGCGCTGGGACGTCCCGTGGAGGTATAACACTGCACTTTCACTGTATTTTTCCAGACCTAACTTGTTACAGCATTTCATATCTTATCCTATAATTTGCAAGCTTTAACATCAAAGGACCTGTTCCCATGTATTTGAGCAAAACTAGTCTTACCCCGGTACAGATATATGCAGCACTTGAGGTCAAAATAACTCAGCTGCATGCTGCCTGCATCTAATTAGAAAGCATAATTATATAATCAGGAAGTGTATGATAACATCCTAGTTGTTGTAAGCTTTACCGTTACTCTACACTGGTTTCTGAGAGTTCTCAAACAACTCGGAATGCATAAGGTAAGTGAGGAATAATTTTGGACTATTGGAAAAATGAATGAATGTTCTGTTTTTCATGTTTTAAGACAGTAAAATCAGGTACAATGCCTTTACAATAGAAAGTTATTTTAAACTGAGCTTTACTAAACTAAAATGATCTCTACTCTGTGCCATTTGTTGTATCCACAGGTGAAGGTGGAGTCGGACACTTCTGTCAGTGGGGAGTCTCCTGGTCCAGTTGCAAGAGGCCTCTCTTATTACCCGGCCTACATCCCCCGTGCCCTCAAACCCACCGTCCCCCCACTCACCCCAGAGCAGTACGAGATGTACATGTACCGGGAGGTGGACACCATCGAACTCACCCGGCAGGTCAAAGAGAAGCTGGCCAAAAACGGCATCTGCCAGAGGATCTTTGGGGAGAAGGTTAGACATGGAGTTTGCCTTATCTAACTGCTCCTGATTTAGATTAACATATGAGAGTAAAAGAGGAAAGCTAAGACATTATATATGATTTAAATTATTCAACATCTTTAACATGTTAATGCTTTGCCATATATTTCCAAGAAAAATGCCCAAGAGTAACACCCTCATATTGAATAATTAGAAATAAAGATTAGTAGTCTTTCATAAGAATCATTACATTTTAACTGTAAATTGTCCTCTAACTGGGTAAAATTTACTCCTGTTTGAATGCCAGTGAACCTGATCATTTGTGGTTGGACATATTATTGTCAATGTGACATTTTAAAGGTCCCATGGCATGAAATTTTCACTTTCTGAGGTTTTTGAATGTTAATGTGAGCTCCCCCATGGCTAAAAGTTGCGAAATGTGTAAACTGAGCAATTGCAATCCTTTTCCGCGTTTGAAAAAAAGACAGCCCAAACGGGTGATTCTGAACAGGGGAACTTTCTGACGTCACACTCGGGGAAAGGTTTCCACCCCCCGTCTGGATGTCCACCCCGTCTCTGGAAATCACGCCCAGAGAACTTGGACCGCAAACTAGCTACGAAATGCGAGATGTGTTTTTGTTTTGTTTTTTGCCTGGAGACACGTGAGAGTCTCTCCAGGCTTGGATGTCCTTTATCCAAGCCGCTGAACCTCTGAAACAGCAGTGGTTTTTATTTTATTTTGTATGGAAATTTGTTTATTTCATGGGACGCTTCTCGTATCTTCCTAAGTGCTTAAAATGCGGAAGTGGGTGACAGCGCACAGCGCACCGCTAATCCAGGAAACAGTATCGTATTTGGCCACAACCCACCCACTGCACTGGCCTGTCTCTGTCCTCCTCATTTGCATTCAAGCAACAGCGCCTATAATAAAGTGTTTCAAAGACATATTTATGACTCTGACTGTCTTCAGGAGGCTCTCTCATCCACTGAGGCTTGATTTTGGAGAAGGATTCATTTACAGTATTAGGGAACCACTAAGGTGCCATATAAAAGGATCAAGAAGTACCATGTCATGGGATCTTTAACAGGATCAATACAGTACTATAGTGTTTGTGTTGTTTGTTCACCTCCATGAAACGCATCAAGTCACTGTTTTAAAGGGATAGTTTGGGTTTTTTGATGTGAATCTGTACTTGTAAGTGGCAATGTTTACAAGTGAACAGGCTAATAATAATAGGCATGCAGTGATAGCAGGGCTCTCAAGTCTCACGCACTGAGTGTGACACACGCAATTCGACGTGTTCACACGCTCACACGCCACACATGGCATTTCTCACGCTGATTTTTGTTTTTTGTTTTTTTTGTGCCCAGAAAATCGGTCTGTGTGGCTCAGTTTATGCAGGCACTGCGCGTTTTCAGCGAAAAAAACTCTCCCCCTCCTCCCCGTCCCCCTCCCCGGAAAAAAATCAGCCAATCAGAAAATAGATTGTTCTGTTGTTGGGCAGACTGTAGAGTGTAGTTTCAGCTGCTAAGCGCACACTGCGGTGATGATAAAACAAACTGAGAACCATCAGGTAATAACTTCATTTATATAACTCTCATTAGTTATATAAACCGGCTGGTTAGCTCAACTGGTAAGTCACTGACTTTCCCCCTGGGGGTTGTGGGTTCAAATCCCCCCCGGGCAATGAGCTAACCAGTATGGGTCCTTGGGCAAGACCCTTCACGGTACTGCCCCCCGGGCGCCGAAAAAAGATGGCTGCTCACTGCTCCTGAAAAAAGGATGGGTCAAATGCAGAAGTCAAATTTCTCCCATGTGTCACTGTGTGTCATTGTGTGTGAGACCAATAAAGGCCAATTGGCCACGGCTTAATCTTAGTTGCTTTGTTTTACAGCAGGGCTCTCAAGTCTCATGCATTGAGAGAGACAATTCGACGCGTTCGCAACACATAGAAAAAATAGCACCAAGCAATTTTGACTTTTGACTTTTTCATGGGCAACTGCTTTTTGATGTAAATATATCACTTTTTGGACAAATATTGTTTTGAGAAGAAAAACAAGCTTTATTAACTGTCCCAGCTAACTTGCCGGACCTACTTTCTTCAGCTCCAGAACTGGGCAGAAACTCGGCTCACAGGACACTGTCAGTGTTAATGCACGACACTGTGTGACACCTGTGTGGCATGTTGGTATGGCTGTAAGATTTGGGTTGCCCAGGCCTGTGTGGAGACACCCCGTGTCTGGGTGGGTTTCCTCCGGGCACTCCGGTTTCCCGCACCAACCCAAAACATGCACCATAGGTAAAAGCCTCCAGCTGAGGTCATGACCAAACTGAAGCAAGAAGATCATGGAGGGTGCAGTAATGTGCTGCCCACTGCTCCTAATAACAGGATGGGTTAAATGCAGAGAAGAATTTCTTCTGTGTGAGATCAATAAAGTCTCTTATTCTAAACGCAACTGTCATACTTTTCTTGTATGTTGCTCCCATCTAGTGGAGCATTATGGGACTGCAACAACAGCACAACACTAATTCCTGATGGCATTGGCATCTTATAAAATGTGTATATTGTTGAAAAAAATTATGCTGTTTTAAAGTTTTTGACTTTGTAGCCTGGCTAACTTCTATAGTTCTGCAGTTGTGATGTTATTTTTATAACATAGATAACACAGACATAACATCAAGTATATAGACATAACATAACATGACATAGAAAATCTCGACTGGACTAGTTCCTGTTGAAAAAAATCATATTATACAATTCATATTACAACAGGAGTTGCCTTGCATGACTTCACACAATTGTTGATTTAACCAACAGAAAGTCAAACAGTGACTGGTTGACAGTGGTGGAAAAATTACTTTTGTTACTTAAGTAAAGGTACAGGTACAGAGGCAAAAAGTTACTCTAGTAAAAGTTAATGTATCACATGGAAAAAATGAAAAGTAAAAGTATTAAAGATTTTGATAAAGTGTCTTAGTCTTAAAGTGTCTTAAAGTGTTTTAAATGTAGTGATATTGATTCATTCAAAATGATACATATTTTGGTTAACAGTGTTAATTTCCTTATGAATTTTTGTTTGCTTAAAGCCAATGCTTGAACTCAAAACCTTTAGTGAGTATGTTACCACAAACATGCTAAAAAATAACCCCTAACGTCATATGAAAAGTACTTTTTACTTTTCAGTTCAGTTAAAAAATGTAGTGGAGTAGAAAGTACAGATACATACAGATACCTAAAAATGTTACTTAAGTACTTGTACTTTGTTACCTTCCACCACTGTTGGTTGATAACTGACAATCAGATTAACCAGCGTTCACATTAATATGTTGTTTTTTTCTGTGCAGGTGCTTGGTCTGTCCCAGGGCAGTGTGAGCGACATGTTGTCCCGTCCCAAACCCTGGAGTAAACTGACACAGAAAGGCCGAGAGCCCTTCATCCGAATGCAGCTGTGGCTCCTGGACCAGCTGGGGCAGAGCCTCAGTCAGCCCCCAAACCAGGGACACGCTCAAGGTCAGTTCTTCTACCATAACCGTTATTTTTTGTCATTAAAGGGGCACTATGTAACTTTTTGGTTTGGAGTCCATCAATGTTATTGCTCTCTTTGGAATGTTCCAGAGTATGACACTAAATAGCTCTATCTTACATGTATTTAATTACACTTCAAAAATACCTACAAAAACAGGCATTCCAACTGTGCCTCTCCACAGATCTGACCGGTAACTTGGTCTGGTTTGGCTTCCACGAAGATAGAAAGGTTTAATACCATACTGAAACATTCTAGACAAAGCTATAAGCAATCCACAGAGAAAAATATTTGACAGGCCCACCACTGGAAAAGTTACACAATGCACCTTTTAAAGTCAACTGAAATGTAACAATTTTGTCAAAGTTGGGTAAAACATGTACTAGACTAATCAGACAAGTTAACCAGTGATTGTCTGTGTACACTCATGTATGAATGTGAGTGCTTTGAAGGTGAAAAAAATGCTATACAAAAATATGACCATTTATCACTATACCCTTTTAAATATTTTTTTTTAGTTTGTTTTATATAGAATTACTAAAGTGTAAATGTGTTTTATAGCCATAATAGGCATAGCCATAAATGTATTGATCTAATGTGTATTTGAAGATGCTACAGTGTTTTCCCCATGCAATTTCTCTTAAAACATGCCTCTGTACAATATTTCACTTTTTCTTCAATGCATTGCAATTTTGACAGCACAAGCGACAGAACATTACACATTTGACTCTCATTTTATTCCATATTCCTCCAGAGAAAAGCCCAGTGACTGCCCACTCCTCGCCCTCTCCGCCCCCCAGTCCGGATACCCACAGTCCCCTGGAACCGGTGGGCCTGTCACTGGAGAGCAGTAAGGAGAACCAGCAGCCCCCTGTGGCCCTGGGTCTGCCCCCTCACCCCGACCATAGCCTCCTCTTGCAGCCGCCCTCCTCTACCCCACTGGGCATACAGGAGCTGGTGGCCATGTCTCCAGAGCTGGACACATACGCCATCACCAAAAAGGTCAAGGAGGTGCTCACAGACAACAATCTGGGTTAGTACAGCATCCAAAGACATTTTATTTATTTGTGTTATCAAATCTGACTCATTTGGATGATAACCATTAAATATTTAAGATTTGCTGTGCATTATGATATAGGCCAAATCAAGACCTGTGGTACATTGCCTCCTCTGCAGTTCAAATATTTGCTAAATTACAACTTAAACTTCCTTCAGCTAGTACTTGTTTACAGTTTCTTGAGCTATTGTGTAGTTCTGTTTAAACCTGGAATAGAATACTGATTTAGATCTGTTTAGACTCTATATCAATACACCTTTTACAGTTTCATAAACTGAAGAAAAAACCTGCAGCCACCCATCCTCTAAAATCTCTAATAGTAGTTGACAAAACCTTCCTTTCACAGCTACCAAAAATGTATTCATTCAAAAGCTAATGATAACAATAATGAGTGAATTCAAAGACAAGATCTGATGCCAACTATCTTACAATATGTTTCTACTATAGGCTATATTTACTAAATATATTGTGGTATACCTATATTGTGTTTACAGGCCAGCGATTGTTTGGGGAGACCATCCTGGGCCTAACTCAGGGCTCTGTGTCTGACCTGTTGTCTCGGCCCAAACCGTGGCACAAGCTCAGTCTGAAGGGGCGAGAGCCGTTTGTGCGAATGCAGCTGTGGCTCAATGACCCTCACAATGTCGACAAGCTTCGCGCCATGAAGAAGATGGAGAAGAAAGGTACTACATGCTTATTTAGTTATTCACAATTCAGTTGCTAGTTAGTTAATTAGAATTCACTAGCTCTACTTAATTTTTCAACATATCTTTTTTGTCTAATGCTAAATCGAAATCCTCTTTTCAGCCTATCTAAAGCGGCGGTATGGCCTCCTGAGCACTGGTTCAGACAGCGATTCTCCCACAGCGCGCTCCGAGTGCGTGAGTCCGGCTCTGAGCTCTCTGGACCTGTGCCCCTTCAGCCAGGCCAAGAAGCCCCGTGTGGTGCTGGGAGCAGAGGAGAAGGAGGCCCTGAGGAAAGCCTACCTCCTGGAGCCCTACCCGTCCCAAAACACCATTGAGATGCTAGCAGCGCAGCTCAACCTCAAAACCAACACGGTCATCAACTGGTTCCACAACTACAGGTCCAGTGTGCAATACACATATCTTAGTCTTAGTCTGGTGACATTGGTGGCTACATTTATTTAAATTGAATCAAATAAAGACTGACAACAAACATGGCCAAGATCTATTATATAAAGTAAGAGAGATGAGATAAAGAGATAACAACTAACATTTTTTATGAACTGGAATTGCTGAGGTGAAGTAATGAATTGAGTTTTTTTTTCTGATTCAGGGGATCAGCCAATTTGAAAAATCAGCATTAAAAACGTACCTTTTATGAAAATGGCAAAAGGAGAAATTCAATTTGTCAACTGGACAAAAGTTTATTTGGTCAAATACGAGCTGAGAATGAGAGAATGAGATGAGCTGCGAAACGCAGCTCATCCAAGCTGCTTCTTCAGTTCTGTTTAGACACTGGTGGACACTGTCTTATATCTGCCTGAAAGGAGGAGCGAACTACAATGAAAATAGTTTGAAACTTTTTCTGTTTGCACTTAGCTATTGAACTTCACTAAGTGTGAAGTGCGCTTGAGTCATATTAGCTTAATTGTTCAGGCCCACACATGACACATGACCCACTTTTAGTGATTGAACATCACTGGTGTATCCATGTCCATTGTCTTATCTTTCATTTCTCTGTGTTTTATTATTCAGGTCCCGGATGCGGCGAGAGGTTTTAATGGAGGGCTTACAGGACAACGACACTGACCCCGACCACCTGAGTTACTCCCCCCACTCTGATGGAGAGGAGAGGAGACCCCAGCACCCCTCCACCCATACGGGACGTCCAGCCAGCACCCTACCCCATGTCAAGCAAGAAGAGCGCGATGATGAGCGAATCCACTGCATCTCCACAGCCGTTCAGTTCCCCCAAATAAAAACCGAACATGAGGATTCAGTCAGTGTGAGGTTAGCTGGTCAGAGGCAAGAAGATGTCTCATCAAAAAACGTGCAGTGTAAATACGAAGGGGACGAATCTGGCAAGTCTCCCATCGATCCGGTTAGCTTCAAGGCATCATCCGAACCATCCCGTAGCAGCCTGGAGGTGTCTCTCAACTCTCCTTCTGCAGCTTCCTCTCCGGGTCTCATGATGTCCGTTTCCCCCGTCCCTTCTTCTTCAGCGCCAATCTCACCCTCTATACCCAACCCTTCGACAAGCATGGACGCCAACCCACCTTTTCAGAGCCCCAAACTGAACCGAAGCACTCAGAGACGCAATGAGAAAATGGCTAACCTCAATAACATCATCCACAGGTTAGAGAGGGCTGCCAACCGAGAAGAAACGCTGGAATGGGAGTTTTGATTTTCAATTGTATCTCAAATCATGTCTTTAAATACATGCTTCCAGATGTAACGTCTATCCTCCAAGACTCAAAATATGTAGGGAAGACGATTTAGAGCTAAACATGGCTAAAATCCCTTACATGAACTTTATGAATTGACAAAAAGTTTCTAATGTGTTTTGTTTTGTTTTTTAAAATTTTGCTTTCTTCCTTTCTTTTTTCTTTCAAATATTTGTGGCGGCACTAGCTGTCATATTTGGACTTGACGTCAAGACTTTTGCAGCTATGGTGTCATGAAATGTACACTGAAGTTCTGTAGATTGCCACTGGGTGAGATTAAAAAAGACCCCTTCGTCTTAAGCCATTAAAAGCACTATATAAAACTATTTGAAAAGAGACATTGACCAAATTTGCTACTTTTTGAATAGTAATTTTTCAGATTTTGTCTGTAAGACTGGACAGTTAAGTCAAGTAACATGACATCCTATTACTGACTGAGGGATAGTCCTTTAAGACTCTAAATATCTAACTTCTTGTATGTAAATTAGTTTCTTGGTGATATGTTTTGAACTATTTGTATCTCACACGTATAAAATGTGGTTGTACATGTTGTAGAGTTTGTCTGCAATAGCCTTCTCTGAAAAAACTGATGTAGCATGGTACTCACCTGAACCTTTTATCCTCCTGTAGTTAGTCTCATGTGATACTATTTGAGCGAAAAAAGATTTAACAAAAATCCTGCAAAAAAATCCAGAAAAGAAGAAACTGAAATATGGAAAATATTTGTGTTTTTCCCCCTCCTTCCTGGTGCTGTCACTGTACTAATGCAGGAGCACAGTTTACATCTTTCTTTAGACTTACCTCTCGGAACCTCTCTGAAGGCCAAGACTCTCACCACTGGTTTACCTCAGATTCTGTTGACGCACCTCATGCAAACTAGTCATTATTACATTATTATTATTATTATGCATAAACACAACCCATATAATAAGCAAATGGGGGAGGAATACTCACATAGGTTCAAGTCACTGAAACAAATAGTACCAATATAATAGAGACCTCTGCCAAGGCATTCACTTCATGTATCTAGCAATTGTAAGTTGTATTTTCCAGACTTGACTTGAATGGAGGATAATCTAGTTCAGGGGTAAACACTCTTGGAAATGGTCATTGAACCTACTAAAAATCAACTCTATAAAGTAATTTTCCAACTTCTTGTGATTAATATTTTAGTAATTCATTTCTTTTTTATATAAAATGTGATTTGCAGAAATTGTTAAAAATGTCTGTGAGCACACTTTATGCAAAAAAATTATTTAAATAGTACTAGACAAAGTATCTCAGTTCTGTAGGTTGTTCCAGGAAAGTGCAGTATAGCCCTCATTTGCTTAATAACACAATATAACACTATTTACAATGACATAGAAGTTTGCAGGTAACCCATATTATCTTTGACCACTTGTGTATTGTGTCTGTAGAAGTTTCTTTGTCATGCTTGCAAAGTTGTTCTTTATGTATTTTGCCTCGATTTTATACTCAGTTACCTAGATATTCAATACCTCGTGTATGAACTACTTACAGCACTTAGACTTTGATAATTGTGAGGAGAAATCTCAAATATCAACATTAACCTAACTTAGTGTCCACAAGTCTTTGCCTTTACTGTTATCGTTGAAGTCAGTAGTAACACTTGCACATGTCTACATAGTTCCGAAGACTTGGATTGTATTATGTAGAGCTATATATTACACAATTACTAAAATAATAATAGTAATATCTTACAGTCTTGGAAAAAAAATGTGCTGACTATATTGAAATAGAGTGTACAGATTTAATAAAACCAAACCCATTGAAGCCAGTTCTGGTCTGGCAGGCTTGCCCACATTTTAGACCTTCTCTCAGGGTAGTCTTGCTTTTTAAAGCTTTACTGAAACAGTCTGTTCTCCTCATTGGTAGTGACTATGACAAACAACGTGGTGTGTAAATGATATGTTAAAGGGACTGTCAAAAGTTGTGCGTATGTTTGAGGCACAACTCGACTGTTTTGTCACTGATTAAAGATGTATCAAAGTCCAGTGTTGGTCGAAATAGGTTGAGGCTGATGGGTTTAGATCCATAGACTTTGCTCTCTAAAATTCTCATTATGTTTTTCTTGGAGCCACTGCAGCTTTCTCTGGTTTTTGTACAACCATCTTTGTGCATAATTTACTGTATGGTTATAGAAGTGGCATTTCTTTTGTGGAGACCTCATTGTCTTATACTCAGTACATGGACATTTGACTGAAGAAGAAATGTATTTATTCTGACAACATTATCTCATGTAAAGTCACCTCATTGTTTTGCATGCAACGCCCTCAAAAGGAAACGTGTGTTTTGTGTTGTTCTTGCACAGAGACATTAATCAGCACTTAAGTCTTCACATCTGCATGGTGCAGCTGATCCATTTGGCTCTCACTATCTCTAGAAACTAAACAGTTTAGACCTGATCCTGAATATTAAAGTACTGTTTTTGTGCCATATCAGACGTCTCTGCATTGTCCTTGTGGACTAATGCCTTGTGGTGCAGTGTGATTATTGTGTTGGGCTTTTGTTTCAAAGCAAAGCTTTTTCTAAAAGGAGCCCACACAAAGATGCTTCTATTTTTTAATTGACATGAGTCACTAAATTAAGGTAATTGGTCACACACAAACTTGATTGAATGAATAAATGTAAAACCCTGACAGATGTTTATCTCTGTGAACATATTTCCTTTGTAAAGTCACTTGTGAGCCAATAAACTGTATCTTTGGGCTGAAGAAGTGTTTGGGGCCATTAAACATGAAACTATGGACAGCAGTTTGGAAAAGAATTTGCATATGTAAGCCATCATTCAATACATAATTGTTTAAGACTCTGTTGTTTTGAGTTTTCTTTCATCACCATTACAAAACAATTTATTCCTAAACACCAATAATAAGCGATTTACTCAACTCTATTATTGCTGTGTAAGCCTAAAACAGGCCTACATAGGCTATATGCTAATATGATTCTAGTTCTTAATACCGAATAATATGCAGCGCATTAAATTAGCCTGAATATATATCTTGCTATTTAGGTAAATGCAGCTCTCATTGCTAAATAGTTTGTATTGTTGTTTGTGCTCTTATGAAGAGGGAAAAAACAACCTCGAATGCGCTTCATAGTATTACAGGCTCGTTTGTTTACAGTGTCCATGGCGTGTAGTGTTTACATCCTTGTACCACGTGGTGTCCCGCCCCTCCCCCGCCCACAGCACTACTCTAACGCGATTGCGTCACACGTCACGCTGCCGTCACGTCGGTGTGGGGCTGGAGATTCGCGGCGATGGCGACGGGTCGGTGTTGTAAAGGGACGCAGTGAAGCTGGATATGACCAATCTTTATTTGATCGACGTTTGTTTGCTGCTTAATAGCTGCACGGATTGTGGATGAATCAGCGACTGGGGGCTTTTGCCGCGTGTTTTCCGGGTGAGTGTTCTGCCGGTGGAGTCCTGTGCTCGGTGTGTTTTGACAGAGGCCTCGGGTTTGGGGTCCGCCCTCCATCTTCATAACAACAAAAACAGAAGCAGTCGAGAGCTATGTTAGCCCTACTGGCTAGTGTTAGCATGTGTACTCCATCAACGCCCTCGTCTCTAAGATGAGGAGCATTCAGCCCACTTCTTTTCATTAAACTGCATGTTGTTTCCGACTGTATTGTAACGTAGCATCATTCGACACTTGAAATTTCCAAGATTAAAACACCCACTACGAAAAAGGTGCTAGCGGGTTAGCATGATCGGATTCTGAATTAGCTGCAAAAATGACTCGCCAAGATAGCCGTTAAATTAAGTTCTCTATCCTTATTCCTTGCTTTCCCCATTGTAAATAATCCCGATACGTGATTATTTTTTTATATTGTGCATTATTGCTGTTTTAAGTTATTATGTGCATGCAATAATTAACACAAGAAGATTATTTTTGGCAGTAACGGAACAGATTCGAATTTATTATTGTTTATCTATTTACTGTTAACTACTCAACCGTTGCAGCGTCTAACGTCAGTCGAAACAAGTAGCTGGTGTAGGTTCTGGTTCACACTGAGGGCACAACTAAACGTTTTCTGTCAAACATCTCAGTATTTAGATAAAACTGAGCTGGATATGATTTAAGACTCAGCTTTAAAATGTTGGTAATATTTCTTACAACTTCCATGTGATACAATTACACATATTCACACCATGTTTCTTAAAGACATCAAGAATGACAGCTGCCTTATCTGACCTGTGTACAGTTTGTTTACTTTCTGCCGCTCCACCTTTTTGCTGTAATTTGAATCACTCTGTAATGTGGTTGGTGTATCAAAAGTTCATGCTAGGCTATTTGTTTTAGCCTGTGATGTTGGTATCCTGTCACGGGACAAGAGTAACGTTAAGGCTCTAAGGGGCTTAGCTCTCTCTTTTCCGAGTTAGAGCCCTGGGTCAGAGTGTTGTGGTAAACATTGCTCTGTGTGCTGCAGATAGACTTTATCAGGTGGAGGCAGCCATCACTGGGACTGCTCCTTCTGCAGTCAAATCAAGTAATGTGCTCCACACCTCTTCTGACCCACACTGTGTAAAGACATTTGCTCCAGGGTTGGACTTGGACTGGGGACTGTTATGACTTTGGGAACAAGCTTTATTTGCTTTAATGTTAATAAAAGTGAAATCAAAATCTCACAGTAACAATGCATATGTTTTCTCAGAAGCTAGCCTAGTTACATGTTCATAATAAGTAGTAGGTAGTAAGGAGACGAACAATGCTCTTGATAATAATACAACTTTAAAAAGCACCTAGAAAATGATTATTAGCATACAGTATTTGTTTTTATATAAATGACACTGGAATATCTACCTCATCACATTATTAGAATGTTGAACATAGGTTTCAGGTTCCTGCTTATTGTGCAACTGCAATATGTAGTGGACTTGGTCTTGATGTGTGGCTGACTTAGTGGACCTTTGACTGTGAGCTTCTCAAATATCCAGTCTTTCACAGTGAGATGATGTTGCTGGAAACACCCTGATGTGTGAATCATTATAGATGTAAAGTTCTGTAATATTTAAAGTAAAAAAAAAATCAATTCAGGTTTAAAATGATCAAAAATGACACCCTAGCCGTTCTCTTCAGCAGATACAGGGTTAGGACGGGCAGGTATAAGGGACCACCCTAATTTTATGTGAAGCGGTGACTCTGTGGTAACGTCAGCCCTACTCCACTGACCTGGCAGGATCAGGTTTCCGAGGGCAACCCGTGAGCCTATTATTGGCCTGCAGGGCTGCTGTGGTTTGTTTGAGAAAGGAGTCTTTTAAGGCCAGCGTTTAGTTTGGGGCAAAGAGCTCAGTGCGTTTCCTCCTCACCTGATGTGGATATATTTCAATCCAGTCTCTGCCTGGAACCTTTTTACATTAAATCTATTATTTGTTTTGCATGCTTTCTGTTTCCTTAGGTATTCCTAACTGTTTTTTTTTACCTAATGAAAGGGAACAAACATGAGGCCATGCATTTTACACTGCATTCAAAGTACACTAATGGTTAAAATATTGTAGGTACGCTTTATTAAAGCTTATTTGACGTATTTCACTAGTTTGTTCAACTTGTCCCTGCAGAGCCACCATACCTGTGTGTGAAGTGTAAAATATTTATTAGCATTCCTTAGAGATACATAAACTACCACTGTGAGGTATCGGGTAAACTATACTATACTGTGGTTTTAATAAGATTCTGTTCAAAGTTAACATTCTGAATGCATCCCAAAGAATTGACAAAAGACTGAAATATGTACAATATGACAGAATCACATTTCAGAACACATCTGTAGTGATATAAACTACAGGGTTAGCAGAATAAGACAGGATATTTTGTTGTTTGTTGAAGAAATTATGGTACTTCAAAAACTACAGTCTTTGCAATTTGCTAACTATGTCCATTTTATGTCCTATTTCTTACACTTTAATATTAGCTTTAAAGCATTATCAGCTGCTTATTCATTTAGTTGCTGTTTGAAGTTATAGGTAAACTCCCCATTCTATTTCTTGGTTAAACCAGTCTGTTTGCTGTTCCTCTGTTAAATTAGTGCGTCTCTTTGAGTTTGTGACTTGTATGAGCTTTCCATGAAAACCACGGTGACCAGCAGGACTATATTTGCCCCTGCATCAGAAGCCCCTTTGTGGCTCTGAAGAGGAAGACTGTTCAAAAATGTACTCTTGCTTGTTTGTGAGTAAACAGCATTTTGTCATTATTTATGCGTGGGGTTTGTTTTGCAGATTTCCATGTCTGACTTGTGAGCGGCATTGAACACAACAGGATTTCAGCTTTCTCACTAAGCGTCTACGGTGAGATCTTCAGTCTTATTACATATTTCAGTGAATACATAATAAAACAATAAACAATTAAAACAGTTTCCCTTGTGGATCAATAAAGTTTGTCTAAGTAATAAGTGCTGTAGTTATTTGTAAGTAGTTCTTTTAAGCATGTGTCTAATTTGATATGTAGAAGGTCATTTGAATGTACAGTAAAATAGGCAGCAAAAGAAAGCTGTCAGAATATTGCTGATTTCATTACTTAGGAAAATGCTTATACTTGATACCAATTTTGAAACAATACATTCATTCATTCATTCATTAGACCAGAGGTCTTCAACAGGGGGGTCGCGACCCCTAGGGGGGTTGCGGAGGTACTGCAGGGGGGGTCGCGAAATCTTTTGATTTCACTTTAAAATAATATAATTTTATATTTTAATATTTTTAAAAACAATATATTTTTTCATTTTTCCCCAATCAATTTCTCCCTTGTCCCTCCACCCTCTTTGATGTCTTAAAATGCACATTAATGCGTACATGGCGAATGGAGAAATAAAGGCAAACGCATCATGCTATGCCGTATATATAGTAGGGGGTCCCTGGCCCAGTTCGCCATCTGTTTGGGGGTCCCTGGCCTGAAAAACGTTGAAGACCCCTGCATTAGACAATGCTACAGCAAGCAATGAATGAAGTATGCTTAAAAGTGCCATAGAGCATTAGATATTGTATGATGATCCACTGTGTTCAATCCACTGTGTAGTTCCCATACTTTTATGTTTCAATTGAACAAACTTTGATTTGTTCAATTGAATGTTTACAACATTGTTTTAAAATGCCCTTAAAACCTCCATATTGTGTCTTCAAATAAGGTTTGCTTTTGAACTGCCAAAATGAGGAAATACATGACTTCTCCCCCGCTTCCCGTTTAGTGCAACACTCTAAATCAGGGGTGCTCAACCTTTTTTAAACCAAGATTTACTTTTGGGGGGAGGGGGGTGTTTAGATGTGATTTCCTGCATTCTAGTCCATTTTAGAATGACCTGTTAGACATGGCAAATATGGGCTGTTGGAGTGAGATTGAGTGCTCGCGCAATCAAATAATGGTCAGCGACCTTGCCGGCTCCGTTACGCTATGTGGCGCTGTAGTCCAAATACTTCCGGGTGATGGCTACTCAATAAAAACACAATAAACTATGTGGCGGTATACAAAGATAGCGCTTGAGGAGTTTGATGGAGCAGCATTTGTGTACTTGTTGTGCATTCTTTCTTCGCAGCCATGATTTCGTCTGACTTTTCCGGGAACAATCGCTACTTATGGCGGCGTCGGTGCCTCCTGCTACTTCCGGGTGAAATCCCTGGCGAAAATTCCCACACATTCCGATCCGAAATTGGATTGGGGAAACCAATCCCTATCCAATCCTTTGCCTGTGCACATGAATCCGATACGATCCCAGTCCGTTTGCAATTGGATTACACTTGTCCATGTGCACGCAGTGAGTATTTGGGTCACTTCAGGATGCAGTGTGAACATTGCCCAAGATATGTGGTCCTAAAACTGATACATATCCGATCTTTTGGCATGTGACTTCAGTCTGAACAGCCAGGTTGCATTCATCCGACCTGTACGTGTTTCCTCCAGCGAGAGTGGTACAAGTAGGCGCTCACAAATGTACACAAGTGTTCTTCTCGTCATGCGAAAATAGTATATAAACCCCGTGTCAGTGAAGCGGCGAAGAACAGAGCAATCCTACCACTCTTGGCTGCGACTCCGCACCCACACATTCCTTTCTGCAGACGTTGCTGCCACTGCCCCACAAAAGGCCATGGCCAAAAACCTTGTCCTTCTCCGTCTCCTCCTTAAAACAAATAAGCTGTCTGTACATGTTTTGGCTCCGGTACGACAGCAACTTTAGGCTGCTTCCGTAAACATTGAGCACGCTTGCTGCGCATGACGTCGTGTCCTCCAAGGCGCATGTGGGACACTTTTGGGGTGTTTAAAATTCACACTGGAGATCACATACAAGTCACATTTAATTGGAAATGTGAACGACTTGAAAAAAATGACACGAAAAAATCGTAATTAAGCATTAAACCCTGCAGTCTGAACGTATCCATACGCGATCGACTGACACTCTGCCTGCAATCGACTGGTAGACCGCGATCGACTGGTTGGGCACCCCTGCTCTAAATAATTTCAGATGCCTTGTCATTGTCATTTTGGTTGCCTACAGTACACACAGTGATTGGGCAGAGAAGCCTCAGAATGTCCTAGTTAAGAGTTAGATCAGTTGAAGGATGTCTGCATTGAAAGACCCATTCAGTATTAAATCATAATTAATAAAAATATTGCAAAACCTAAAATTGTCTAAAGTTACTTTCGGTTCCAATCAGACCAAGCTTTACCTATTCACATGCTAGGTATATACTATGGTCTATACACTATGATTTAAAAGGGTCTGTATTACTCCATTTTCTGATCTATGTTATAAGGTTGTTTCCTCATCAAAACATATCTGGAGTTGTGTTTTGTTTCATTCATTTGCATTTTGAGCTTTGGAGCTGTAGACAGACTAATTATGAAGGGTTGCTGAAACATTCCAGAAAAAACAAAGTATGCCGCACACTTGCTTGACTTTCTTATTTCTTAATTAGGCTTAGAGTGAACAACGCATTTTCGGTTGCTGTAACGTGTGAATGAAACACAACTCCAGGAATGTTTTTTCATGAGGTAACATTCTAACCTGACTTAAATCTCACAAGAGTCAGTTTGGCGTAATATAGGATCTTTAAAAAAAAAAATTTTTGGATATGGAAGCAGAAGCAAGTTTTCCCGTATCCAAACAATATTGAACCATATTGAACCATTGAACCATTGTCATTATTTGTGACAAGATGACACTATATTTACCCTACGTTATTTGAATCATTTTGAATCATACACCATCTGAATTTATTATACTTTAGGGACCTATAGAATATTTGATATAATTTGATGTCCATTGTTTCTCATGTTGTCCACAGACTGGTGCAGGCCAACGTTCCTCTCCAGGTGACCCACACTCCCTCACCATGGTAAAACCTCCTCTGTTTCTCTCTGTGTGTTTATTTTCTCACTTGTCTAATCGGAAAGTGCCCTTCGATTTCCTGTTGTAATCAAGGCTGTGGAGCATGAAGCATATGACCCAGTGGTGTCAAAGGTCAACGCGCTTTCAGTTCAAACTGTGTCCTGATGCAACACTCTGCAAATCCATGTGATCAAGCCTAGTCAATGGGTCTGGCCCCAAATGTCTGTGTACAATGAACACAGACAAGAGGTTATGCTGGGGTAGACATTAACCGCCTCTGTCTGGTGGTAGAGCTACAATTCTACACCGTTCTAAACTGTGATTCATACACTTTATTCTAGCTTAAAGCTGCATTGTGTAGCTTTTCTGATGGAGGGTCCTTCAAATGCTTCTCTCCATGGAGATGTTATTGCTTTGTCTGGAATGTTCCACAGTATGGTACTGAACATTTCTATCTTCATGTAGACTAAACCAGGCCACGTTACAGGTCAGATCTGTGGAGAGACAAGACCGCTCGGTTAGAAACCTAGTTTTCTAGCTTTTTTGAGCTTTAAAAACACCTGTAATTGGGGGGAAAAAAATCATATTTCAAAATTTCTTTAGTAGTGTCATTTGAAATATTGAGATATATTGTTGTCACAATTACTACTAACATTATATTTTTACCTTATAGCAATATAAACTGTTTCTTTTACAGTTGGAATTTCTCGAGTAAAATCACTTGCTATAGTCAGCTTTTGCCAAATCCTGTCTTATGGGGTCGGGGACAAATAATTATGCTTTTGGAAAGAACTAGACTAAACTGAACTCTTGCATGCATTTCAAAAAATGTTACTCTATAAACCCTTTAAAATGCTATGTCATCACAAGGTTCAAAATTCAGAATGCAGGCGACTTGAGAAAAAATAGGTGTCTGTATAACACGAAATAAGCAGCAATTTGAATTCCCAGGTTAGAAATATCAGTAAGCAAACATTTTTCTGATACAGTTTGTAATCTGTGTGTTTGTAGATACAATTAAAATTAAAAACTATTGTAGGGTCAATATTTCCTGATACATTTTCAATGAATGTGAAATCCTGAAATTATTAGATTAGAAGTGATTATCATAATCTATAAATAAACCAATAATGTAAAATGCCTTTAAACCAGGCTTTGACTTGTCACTTACATGTAACTTCGTGGTTATAATTTTGCAAACCCTTCTTGATTTTTCATATTTTGTAAAGCTCTGTGCATTACAAAATAATAAAATAATAATAATTTCTCCATTGAAATTATATCTTGTTGTACTTCACGTTTGCCTCCAGTCGGCTCCATTCACTAACTAGGAATTTAGAATATATTTGTTTATATTTGAAGCACATATCATTATTTCATAAAATAAAATAAGGCTTAATTTAATACATCTCAGTTGAACCAGCCTTTTATCATTTCTTTCCCTGTAAATCTCTCATATACATTCTTTGTTTCCTGATATGAAACAGGCCATTTTCTGCACAATTGAACCTTCATATTTCCGCACCACTTTGCCCTTGAGTCAAAACCCAGGGCTCCAGTCTCCATGTCTTACATTCTTAACTCTGAGACATCCTCTGTTTCTGTATTGCATAAGGAAAACCTCAAATATTTAACTGGTATGTTGAAAACCTGCAGCAGACTGTAAGGGGACTAAATATACACTGCTCAAAAAAAAATAAAGGGAACACTAAAGTAACATATTGTAGATCTGACTGAATGAAATATTTTTTATTAAATACTTTGTTCTTTCCATAGTTGAACGTGCTGACAACAAAATCACACAAAAATTATCAATGAAAATCAAATCTATCAACCCATGGAGGTCTGGATGTGGAGTTATACTCAAAATTAAAGTGGAAAAAAACACTACAGGCTGATCCAACTTTGATGTAATGTCCTTTAAACAAGTCAAAATGAGGCTCAGTAGTGTGTGTGGTCGCTGCGTGCCTGTATGACCTCCCTACAACGCCTGGGCATGCTCCTGATGAGGCGGCGGATGTTCTCCTGAGGGATCTCCTCCCAGACCTGGACTAAAGCATCTGCCAACTCCTGGACAGTCTGTGGTGCAACTTGGCGTTGGTGGATGGAGCGAGACATGATGTCCCAGATGTGCTCAATTGGATTCAGGTCTGGGGAACGGGCGGGCCAGTCCATAACATCAATGCCTTCGTGTTGCAGGAACTGCTGACACACTCCAGCCACATGAGGTCTAGCATTGTCTTGCATTAGGAGGAACTGTAAGCACAACCCCCACCTGTGGACGTCGGGCCCTCATACCATCCTCATGAAGTCTGTTTCTGACTGTTTGAGCAGACAGATGCACATTTGTGGCCTGCTGGAGCTCATTTTGCAGGGCTCTGGCAGTGCTTCTCCTGTTCCTCCTTGCACAAAGACGGAGGTAGCGATCCTGCTGCTGGGTTGTTGCCCTCATACGGCCTCCTCAACGTCTCCTGACGTACTGGCCTGTCTCCTGGTAGCGGCTCCATGCTCTGGACACTACGCTGACAGACACAGCAAACCTTCTTGCCACAGCTCGCATTGATGTGCCATCCTGGATGAGCTGCACTACCTGAGCCACTTGTGTGGGTTGTAGACTCCGTCTCATGCTACCAGTAGAGTGAAAGCACCACCAGCAATCAAAAGTGACCAAAACATCAGCCAGAAAGCATCAGGACTGAGAAGTGGTCTGTGGTCACCACCGACAGAACCACTTTTTTATTGGGTGTGTCTTGGCAATTGCTTATGATTTCCACCTGTTGTCTATTCCATTTGCACAACAGCATGTGAAATTGATTGTCAATCAGTGTTGCTTCCTAAGTGGACAGTTCGATTTCAAAGAAGTGTGGTTGACTTGGAGTTACATTGTGTTGTATAAGTGTTCCCTTTATTTTTTTGAGCAGTGTATGTAAATGAAACCAAAATTAGATTAGAAACTACACGCAGAGACCACAGTGGATATTGATCAAAGATCAAAGATCAAAGTCAGCTTTATTGTCAATTCTGCCATGTGTTCAACATACAGTGAATCGAAATTTCGTTTCTCTCTGGCCAGGTAGTGCAAAAAAGACAGTGTACAAAATACAATATAAAGACAAAACACAACAAAAACTATCTAAGACAGAGATCTAAAGTTAAACTAAAGTCTAAGATCTAAAATCTTAAAGCAGTGCAACATAATAAATAAATACCTATATACAGATGTCCAAAAGTGTGCAGTGTGCATCAAAAATTGTCGAGTATTGTTGAGCTGTTTTATTTACTGTTGGCCCATCATTTAGCCAATAATTGGAGGTGGCATGTACAGTAACTATCTTAAGTGCACCAATGGAAAACCTCCTCCATGCACACTTAAAGGTTCTATATTACACAAAATTGACTCTTGTAAGCTTTTAGTCATGTTAAAATGTAATGGCCAATACCAGGGATGAAATTATCCAAATGATTCTAGTGAAGGTGTGTGGAGTTTAAAAACACAGTGGAGCATTTTTCTGTATTACCACATGACATCACAAGGTGGAACGGACTGTTTTCTGTATGAGAGAAGAACTCTGCTTAAATATGTTGGGTTTGTGTGTTAAACAAATGTGAATGAAACAAAACACAACTCTGGGTATGTTTTAGATGAGGAAACTCCATTAGAACAGATCAGAGAATAGTGTAATAAGGGACCTTTATTGCACTTTAAGAAGAAGTGGAAGTAAAGTGCAACAGTCATATAAAGTACATACTATATTGACTGTAAAGTTTTAGCGGTCTGGGTTAAGAAAGTACTGACATTTAACTACAAGGCCTTTCCAATCCTGCAATGAATGAAACAACAAAGCTTTTCCTTGCACTACCCTAGCTACTTGTTTTACTGCATTTTCTGTGAACTTGCTAATGAATTTTAAATCTGCTTATATACAAACATTTGTAGTAACACTACTTACTCAAATCCCCATGTAATAACTTACAGATTTAACTTCTACTTTTATACTTGACAGACTGACAATCAGGCGTACACGCACTACACTACATTGTAATACCCTATATATAATTACTATGCGTCAAATAAAACCACTTTATTTATATAGCACATTTTATAAACATGTAAGTTTCCAAAATGCTGCACTGACAAATGAAGACCATAAAAGACAGTATAAACAGCATAAGAATACATACAGCTAAAAATGGTTAAAACTGCAAAATGAATAAAAATCAAAATAAAATAAAAATAAATATGGGCATTACAGAATGTCAGAACTCATAGGCATAGCTCATGTAGCTAAGACGGATCACATGCTCTTCTCATGTTGGTGCTGTGGTGTCTGCTGTGGTTAATACATGATTTAATAGTGTGAGACATGTAGGAAACCACTGCATAGATATAATCACTATTTCCTCTTTCACAAGGAGGAGCTCACCAGTCTCTAGCCTCAGCTGTATCCCATATCTTTTGACACTAGTGTGACTTCAACCAGATTGACTAATATTTATTATAAAATGTAAAAAAAAGTGTAGAAAACCTGACGGAAAATATTGTAAATTCCGAAATAATTAATTCTGGATTGCAAACTGTCTAAAACTCAACACCTAAATCCATAGTAGGGCTTATGGCTTAATATTTACATATTGTGATAAGATCAAGGAGACAACTGTATGAGTGGGATGGTTTAAAATACACTAGGAGCCCTGTTATTATACTGCAATAATTATGGGCCTCTTCTAAAACTCCATTCTCTCTCACAGTATACTCATAGTTTAGTATGATGTACAAGTTAAACATCTGGTTTGTGTTTTCTACAAGTGCCTCACCTGCCACATTCATTTGCAAAACACAACCTTCTGGCTAAAACAGTGTTGTTATATGATTTACTTGTACTAAAGTAGAAATTTTGAATAAGATATATAATGTTTTTTTTGAGGTTTCCAGTGTGTAGAATCCCTCAGTTGTCCAGGTAGAATCCATGGCGGAAAAATTAAATTTGTCAGCTGGACAAAAGTTTACACGTTGTTGCGAATACGCAACAACACATTCGACCAAATAAACTTTTGTCCAGTTGACAAATTTGATTTCTCCTTTTGCCGAGGTTTCCAGTATTAAAATATTACACATAGGTTTTTGTTTTACACTGTGTTCATTTTAAATTGTAACATTGATCTAAAATAGATTGATAATAGGTTCATTGACTTGCAGAACTGAGAAGTACCACCCTGTCACTGCCACTTGTGTGCCTTAAGCCTATAGTTTCTGGGAGGGACAACTCTCATCTCTGATCTTTAGTACAATGCTCCCAATGTGGAAGAGGAAGTAGAGTCTTATTACTGTCTCTCTCTTTATGACATTAAACACCGATACTTTACGTCACTTTTTCAGCATGCAAGCTACTTATAAAATGACCAAGTCAAAATGATGTACCTGCAACAAAAATACAAATCATTTATTTATTTATAAATATATTGAGAATTCTTTACATGTGCAATGCCTGTTGATGTACCTTGCATAACTTCATGTACATTCTGTGCATTTTTTGTCATTATTACCTTTCTCTTATTCTTACACGTATATAGAGCTGGGCGGTATGACCAAAAATTTATATCATGGTATTTTTCAAAATTTTACCGGTATCACGGTATTTGACGTTTTTTTTTTTCTTTTCTCATGCATGACAAGGTGTTAACCCCATTTCCTAATAATTTAGAGAATAATTACTGCAGAAAATTGGACTTGGTAAAACATATCTGGGACCAGTGCTTTAATCATCTCCTTGATTTAATGAAAAGATATAGTAGTACTATGCAGTAAATAGATTTGATTAGTTTTAGTTTTATTATTAATAATATTATTAATAATAGTTTTATTATTATTATTGTTATTATTATTTTTGTTTGTTGTTATATGTAATATTTTGTTGTAATATAATTTTGAGTTGATAAGGGGCAGATATCATGAGCTTATGCTTCTTTCTGTTCCCTTTTCATTCATATTTGAGTTATAATTGTATAGATGCAATTGTGTTGCATCTGTTATTATTTGTTTTGTTTTAACGAATGAAATAAATAAAGAAAAGAAAGAAGCTCCTTTCTCAATAGGACTAAGTGGTTCCATGTCTAAATGGATAGTAATAGCGTTGGTAATATCGTTCCGTTTGCTTTTCTTGTCGTAGGCTGTCCCCTTAGCAAACGTGTCTTTGAGTGACTTCTGAGTCGCTACAACTTTAGCCCGACATTACAGAATATGTTTGTTTGATCAGCGTCAGATTTTTTAAAGCCAAAGTACTTCCACACAACTGACATGGCTCCTCTTTTCAGTATAAGTTCACCTTATAATGTTGTTCACTGCTCAACACACACTCTATCCATGTTATTGATCCGTGTAGGTCATTAGAGTGGTGCGTGTTGTTAGCGTTAGCAGCATGTCTGGGCGCTGCGAGCGGCTCTGTGGACCTGTCCCAATTCCCTTGCGTTCCGTGGAGGCTAGTTCGAGGGCTGCAGCTTTCGCAGGCTTCGGAGCCGCTTGTGGGTTCCCGTTGTGGGCGGAAGTACCCGATGTGGGCTCTGTGTGTTCTGCACATGCGCACAATGACGTATCATGACGTATCAGGAAGAAGGAGGGTTTATCTGCCCGATTCGGGCTTTTAAAAAAAAAAAATATTTATTTTATTTACGACAGACACGTATTTTGACAATGAAGGCAATTTTCGGCATGATAGATAGATAGGATAGATAGATAAAGAAAAAAAATGTAATAAATAAATAAATAATAAATAAAATAAATTATACATCAAAAATAAAAATAAGTATGTAAATAAATACACAAATAAATTAATTAATGTATTATATTATGTATTAAAAAATACATAATATATAAAAAATAAATAAGAAATTAAAAGTGAGTCTAAGAACTTTTTGAGGCAACTGTAGAACCTTAAAAAAAGTTTTTGTTAGGTTGTTAACTTCACGTGGATTTAACACCAAAATGTCCCCGACGTCCATTACAGAGGACATGTTACAACATGAGGAATAAAAATAAAATTAACAAAATGCAAATGCTAAGGTGTTAATTTACCTCCAAATAGAAAATAATAATAATAATAATAATAATAATAATAATAATAATAATAATAATAATAATAATAATAATAATAATAATAATAATAATAATAATAATAATAAAATGTATAAAAAAAGATAGATAAAGATACAAAAAGATAGATAAAAAAGATAGATAAATCACACGAGACAACCA
Source organism: Paratrypauchen microcephalus (assembly GCA_036785185.1). Taxonomy (NCBI): domain Eukaryota; kingdom Metazoa; phylum Chordata; class Actinopteri; order Gobiiformes; family Gobiidae; genus Paratrypauchen; species Paratrypauchen microcephalus. Next base: position 2,443,816 of record JAVJIX010000090.1, on the reverse strand, counting down.
CCCTGAGGTAATCTGCAGACAGAGCCGTAAACCAACTGCAAGGAACGAATCGGGCACTGTGGTGAAACCCGTACAACAATACACAAACTGCACATGTGCGAACACAGAGCCCACATCAGGTACTTCCGCCCACATCGGGTACCGACACCGCTGAAAAGCGGCTGAAAAAGCAGCGGAGGCAGCCCTCGAATTGGGACACAGCTTACGCTTCCACCGCTCGTGCCACTGCAAAACCGTTCCCTGGCATGACGTTCCGGCGCAACGTTCCGCCGCTCTGTGTTCCCAACGTTTTGTACGCACACACTCCTGTATTGCGGTAAATGAAAAATTCATATTGTTAAAAAAAAAACACCGGTATTCGGTATGCACCGGTATACTGCCCAGCCTTACACATATACCAAACGCAGGTCATGACCAACAGATGCATTTGTGCACTTTTATTACGCAAAATTCAACCACGTCACGTCAACTAATCTAAACATAAATTTAGATTAGTTTTTGCTTTGCGTTTTGTCCTTGCACTTCTAATCAGCGCGCATTGAGGAGGGAGCCTGTGTGCGCTATGAGCAGGAGGAGCGAGAGCGTGAAAAGGATAGGCATGCTGACGTGAGGCACAGGAAATTTGCTGAAGAACTCATGCACTGATAATTATGTATAAATAATGAATATACTATAACCTGTTGTATAGTCACAATTGTTTGGGTGTAATCCAACAAAACAACAATAATAGCATAAGCAATCTGATGCCATTGCCTGTTGCTGTAAAGTTCCATATTGTACAGAATTTCTTTTCAGATCTTGAGTTTGTGTCTCTGCAGGAGGAGGAGGCCCAGCAGAGTCTGGAGTGTATCCAGGCCAATCAGATCTTTCCCAAAAAGTCACCTGTCCTGGAGGAGGAAAACATGCAGGTGAGAGAGAACCTGATTACCTGATATATAACAGGCCAGCGGTGTAGGTGGTAGTTTTCCATGGTCGCTAATAAGAATATTGGTGGATGATACTAACAAAAGTGAGTATCTCAGTCATGGGTCATTGTGAATAGGTTCCTGTGTGACTTAAAAAGAAAGGGATAGACTTGTTAAGTGTGATGTCACTTCCGGGTCCATCAACAAATTTAAACAATTATCTTAAGGACAATTTCCTCTTTTTTTTTTAGCGGCAACACAGCTCACATTAAAAAAGATAGCTATTGTTTAAGGAAAACAAGGCTATAACCATGGATTTATAGTTATAATGTTAACCTATGTTATGATTATTACTACATTATTTATATATTTGTTACAGTTTGTGGTTAAATATATGCTTTTGAAAGGTAATTTAATAAAAGCTTGATGAATAAGAAACAAAAACAAAGCTAGCTGTGAAGTTTCTGGTTGCATCTGGATGTGACATCATCACTTAACAACTCTATTGCCTCCAAAGCACAAATGTGCAGAAATTGTGAAAAATTTACTCTGAGCATATTTCCTTTTCAGGTTTGTATTACCCTGCATTACATTTGATTTGCTTTAACCTGCAAAAACCCAGATGGATATCTGACAATATGTTTCTTTACAATGTTGGTGTAATATTTCATAAAAGATTGCCTCCCTGAACCTTCTGGCATATTTAAAAAGTGAATGTAGTTACATGATCATCTTGCATAAACCCAAGGGAAATTTAAGCATAAGTGTAATATTTTTAAGTCTTTTACTGGTAATAACTAACCTTTCTAAATAAAATAAGCAAACTATTTACTGAACTGTAATTAAAAATGACTTCTCCTTTAAAGCTGGTAATATGGAAGTGAAGTTGTCTACAAATCTGTCACATGTCCATTTCAGTGTGATGACTTTATCATTTTAATCAGACCAAGTGTATCTGGTTAGTATGTTAAAAAAAAATGATCAGGACCTTAAGTGAAAATCTCAATGCTAGGCGGGATGAGACACAATTTCCACAAGATGAGACGAGACACGAGTTTGGGTCCAGTTGGTTCAGTTCATAATTTTGGCCCTACATTTTAAAATATATATTACAGTAATCCTTCGTTTAGGGTTAGGTACCAGAAATAACCCGCAATAAGAGAAATTCGCAAAGTAGGACAACTTTATATTTCACAATTATTCTACATGTTTTAAGGCTGTAAATGCCTCACCACACACATTATACGCTTTTCTCAGACTGGAATTAACCTTTTCCTCACATTTCTCTCTCGTTTAAACACTCAAACTTTCATAGATTTTCAACAAAATGTATTAATAGTGACGCGTGGGGGGAGACACGGCTCCGGAAGCCCCGCCGGTCATGCAAGGAGCGCAGAGACATGAGTCACTGGATCCGCAGGAAGCACTGCGCTCATCCAACGGCACCGCCACGTCCCGGGACGCGACACGCACCAACCCCTTGGAGAAATGCGCGACACGTGCACCCCTCATCGTGGTCAAATCCGTGACAGAGCAGCACGACCGGCACGAGGCCGCGCGTACGCCAGGGCTGCGAGCACGAGATCGAACCGCGGCACCCGAACCGCGTCCTCTCAGCCCGAGCCACAAACCAGCCGCACGAAACCAGGAAAGAGCGGCACGTGGTGGTTTAATCCTTGTTTAGACCTGGTCTAGTCCCGGTTCAGTCCTGGTTTAGTCCAGGTCCAGTCCAGCTTTAGACCCCCCCGCGTCCCCCATCTATCAGTCGGCAAAGGTCTGCAGTCTCTTAGCCAATCAGGACGCAGAACACAATGTTACACTATATAAAAAATAAAAATCCGCGAAACAGTGAGGCTGCGAACAGTGAACCGCGATAGAGCGAGGGACCACTGTATTTTACATTTTAGCTGTTATTGTAGCACTGCTTTTTGGAACTACAGCTTCTCAAGAGGTATAACTTATCACCACTTAACCATTGTTTTGTCTGTGCAAAATGTAAATACATGGCCAAAAATCTCACAAGATGATACAGTATTTCTCATGTACATTCTCATCTTATGAGATGTTGTGGCACGTGATGTATCCTAGCTCAACAATATACATTTTGCAAAGCTTGGCAGAAGTAAACAAATTAAAAAACATCCATAAAACAAAAATAATAATTATATAAGACAGTTGTATTGCGCAAGGTATTTCAAGAAACAATTATACCATATAAGAAAAAACAGACAAAAGAACTTGTACATGATCCTAAATGATGTTTTAAAATGCTAAGTCATCATGCTAATCTAAAAGCTGTAGTATATGTAAGAGCTAGACCCTGAACTGTCCCTCCTCTGGCCGTACATTGGGTGGTGAGTCACTGTGTAATGTGTTACATAATCACCGTGTGACTGACTTCACTTTCATTTTGCCCAGACACTCGAGTTTCAAAGGTCAGCAGCAAAGTAAGGCTTCATTTGTTTGTGTGAGGCTCAGTTTGCTAGAAGAAATTGTACAGTCAATGTGATTCATGTACAAAGTTCACCTGTAGTTGTCAATATGTATGGGGTAATTATTGTTAATATGTGGTTTAGACTATACGGACAAGAGCAGTGACAACAAATGTCTAAAATGACTAATCATGACTGACTAGTTGACTATTATCTTCTCTATCATCACCTTTTTATAACAAAAATGGTGATGTTATTAAATCAAATGGTCAAAAAAAGAATAAACAATTAAATATGTTCTTTATTTGTTTTATATTGTATTTAAAAAGTGTTAGTACACAATACTGATAATAGTTTGACTAGCTGACTAATCAAAAATAATTGCTGACTGATGTCAGATTTGTAAGAAGAATCAAAAATGATTGCCATCAGGTCACATGTGGTCAGAAACCCCTCCAGTCATAGATGGAGATAACACCCAAACTTAGTTTACAGCCTTTTAACAACCTATAGCCACAGGTGATGTATACAACATATGGTGAAAACAAATTGTGAGGTACAATTATAAAATGGGTGCTAAGACCTTTACCATTTGAAGTCATAAAGTTCCCATAGTAAGACTTGAACACAGAATAGACTAGGATATAAAGAACACTTGAATATATAAAAGTATAAATCTCACACTGACTACTAAAATAATCGCTAGTTACTGGCCCTAATAGACATACAACTGAATCATTTATATATTGATTTAATTCTTGCAAAAGAACACAGACAATGTGAGATGATAGCAAATTAATGTGTTTTTATTAAAGATGTAATCTCTGCTCCATGTCTCTCTGCTCCATCTCTCTGTGCTCAGGTGCCCTTTCCAGAGCTGCACGGGGAGTTCACTGAGTACGTGGGGCGAGCAGAGGATGCCATCATCGCCATGTCCAACTACCGCCTCCACATCAAGTTCAAAGAGTCTGTCGTCAATGTGAGTAACATTCAAGTGCCACAGCCAAAATAAACAAGAATACACTGCATTGTGTTGGCTGGAGCAGGGTGAATGAGCTTTTAATACTGGTGTGAATGCATAGAGCTGGAGCCTATTGTGGCAGGGCTGGGGTGAAAGGACCATGCAAAAATTATTGACTGTGGCTTTTGCTCACTGTTTGAGTTACCATAGCAGTAGCTGTAGTAGACAAACCAGTTTAGTGGAATCCATTCACTATTATTTCCATTTTATACTAGAGGTTCCTATATAATGGGACATTTAGAGGTTGACTCCTTTCAGTGTTTAATTCAATTTTCCAGTTGAATGGGACAGAGCATAATGATGAACAGCTAGTGCTCTAAATATTTTGGTGCTACATGTTACATTATACACAGACAGATTATAAAGCAATACAGTGTCTTAAGCATTGCAGAGTTGAAATAAAAAAGAAGCATATTGGTTTTGATAAAATATAATTTCATTAAAAACTTTGAGGAGACATGCAACATTGAGATCTGACACATGAGAGCAGGGACATTGGACAATGATGGGACATCCAGTTAATTTGAAGACCACAGACAAGTTCTACTAAAGTATTTGGAAATTCAAACTACTAAAGTAGTTTCTGCCAGCATTCCTTCAAAAGCTTCACCTATAGCAGAAGTGCACAATCCATAACCTTTCAAGAGAACACATCCCTGCTACCCTTTAGGATGCCACATCCTAATTTACAGCAGAGACATTTTTACTACTAATGAATAAGCACTTTCACAGGATTTCTCTCCTAACCCTGATAAATAGACTCAATGACAGGTTTCCTCTTCTGATGCAGCTGCATTTCATGCTGTGGTAGGCCTTTGTAATATCACTATACAATTTAAATTGTGATGCTTGTGATGATATTTGATGAAATCATATTGTGATTCAGTGCTCCTCTGTTAATGCTTTGATACAGACCACCCACCCTCCTATTGGGCAGCTAGTGTCGTGCTGAGTGAGTGACAGGTGGATTCAGCCAATCACACTGAGATGTGAACTCTCAAGATGGAGGCAGTTACCACTTATAGGCAATACAAAATGGCATGTACAGGAATTGTGATAAGATTCAACTTAGGATCTAGCCTCTAAGAAAACTCCTGTGTCTAATTTGAAATACCGCTGACTCTTTTGCTGTAGCTCATTTGAACATTTCCTGAGCTGTGTCGTCCTGTGACCTCTTCAGTGCATTAATCATGGTATCATTTGGTATCTCACGGCTGAGCTTTTGTGGGTGGATGTGCTAATGGACGGGGTGTTAACAAGTTGCACAGGAATTTAGATGGACACTGATCCGCCTTGTACGCCACTTTATATGGTTCAATATTCACATAAAATAAAATACAATAAATAATTCTGCTGAATATTACTTAAACTAAAAAGTATAAAGTTGAGATTTTTACTGTTGTCTTTTGTTTTGGACAGAGTTGTTGTTGTGAGGTGTCAGTAAGTACAACAGAGCTGCATGGAGTGGAGTGTGTAAAATAAGCCTGTTTGCTAATTGCTAATGTCCTATCAAATAATTATTGTTAATATGTGTGATACCTAAGAGAGGTGGGTACTGTACATCATTCCAAAAAAGTTTTACATTTTACTTTTTCCTATTCTAAATATAGGCATAGTTTTAAACCATTGCGAATATATACAATTTCTGTCAAGTGTAGTCATTTTAAAATTATTTTTAATTCTTTATTTTATTGAAACTGAAACTCAAGGCCTTCCTTCTAATATATCCAGTTTCTTGCTCATTTGCTATTTCATATTAGTTTGTACAGTAGTAATGAGGCTTGGTAATTTGCTGACGCATGACTTTGGTATTTGTGTTGCAAATAGCAGCGTGCACCACAGCTCATTAACTGGTTTAGTGATAATCAAAGGACTAAACCTTTTAATACACAAGTAATGCAGATGCATTTGACATTTCTGTACTTTGGATGACATTTGCCTCTAAGAGATAAGACTATATGGAACATGCAAATAATGAATTTTCATAGACCATAACTTGTCAAGATTATATTACATTATAAGAACTAGGGTGCTTCTTGTCTTGTTATTAGCATTGACCACTACACCGCCAATGCATGTGTTGTGCATTTTATTTCCAGTGACCGCTGTGGTGTCGATATGACCTTTGCCCTTTTGCAGGTTCCTCTTCAGCTCATTGAGAGTGTGGAGTGTCGAGATATGTTCCAGCTTCATGTCACCTGTAAAGACTGCAAAATTGTCAGGTACATTCAATCTAAGCATGCCCTCTTCAAACTAGTGACATCCCGTTAGGAGAGTTAATAATGTAACTATGGTTCTATGAATCTTAGATGCCAGCCAGAGAAGGTTGCTTAAAGTCATTACGGATATAATAGAACCCTTTCATATTGATCATTATTGTTTCCAATCTGGCTCAAATAGCTTTATAATAGAGACAAATCACTCTAATAAACATACATGCCTCCATGCTTAAGTGTCTAACAGACCAGTAATTGCTGTTGTCAGATGTCAGTTCACCACCTTCGAGCAGTGTCAGGAATGGTTGAAGCGCCTGAGTGCAGTGGTGCGGCCTCCAGCACGCCTCGAGGACCTGTTTTCTTTTGCCTTTCACGCCTGGTGCATGGAGGTATACGCTGGGGAGAAGGAGCAGCATGGGGAACTATGCCGACCAGGTACAGCCAGCATTACTCACACCTGTGTCCTCAGGTGTCCCCTATGTAGACCTATTTCCTGGCAACTGCATTTCTCACATCTGCATTCAGTGTCATTCATTCAGATCTCACACAATTATTTTTAGAATACAGTGGTCCTTCGCTCTATCGCGGTTCACTGTTCGTGGCCTCGCTGTCTCGCGGATTTTTTTTCTTCTTTTTTTTCCTTTTTTTTCTATTTTTTTAATAGTGTAACATTGTGTTCTGCGTCCTGATTGGCTAAGAGACTGTAGACCAGGGGTCGGCAACCTTTACCACTCAAAGAGCCATTTGGACCCGTTTCACACAGTAAAGAAAACACTGGGAGCCGCAAAACCCTTTTGAAATTTAAAATGAAATAACACTGCATATAATGGCTTTTTTTCCCTATGTGACATAGAATTACATTTTGAATATGAACAAACTAAAATAAAATTCATTTTAATTAAATACAGTGGTCCCTCGCTGATTTTTTATAGTGTATCAACGCGTATTGTCTTCTGCATCCTGATTGGCTAAAGGACTGTAGACCTTTGTCTTTGTCAGTCATTCTCCTCCGTGTCTGCTGTACAGAATGTGGTCAGTTTGCCAAATTTATTTAAATGTTCGATCACGAGCAGTGTGACTCTGTAGTCTGAGCGGTCTGGCATTTGAGCACATGCCAGAAGGGCCGAGGCCGTGATATATTACGGATTTGACCGCGCGCACACTTCTCCGGTTGGTCAATGCGCATCGGGAAGTAGCGGCAGTGTTTCCGCATAACAAACAGTTGGAACCTGGAGTCCAGGTGGCGGAACCAGTCCTGAGAGGGCACGGATGCGTTCTCACTACAGTTCTGTGTTTGGTGCAGAGCTGTAGAACCCCTCCCCCCCGTTCCACAGACTACGGGGCCGCTTGTAGGTGTAAATTGCCAGGGCTGATGATCCCAGTCCGTCACTGCTCTGAAGTGCTGTATGTTTATAAGTTTTCTCCCCAACAAAACCCGCAACAGCGCAGCGGCGCCTCGGTCAGAGGAACTGTGAAAAACACGCGTATTTATACAAGCAATATAAAGCTGACTACTTCACGGATTTTGCCTATCGTGGGTTATTTCTACAACGTAACCCCCATGATAAACGAGGGACCACTGTACTGATCAATCAGAGGGATCAATGAGCCGCGGGTTGCCGAACCCTGCTGTAGACCTTTGCCGACACTGCAGAGGCAGACCAGGACCAGATCGGGACTAGACCAGGACTAAACGTACACTAAACCAGGTCTAGACCAGAATTAAACCAGGTCTAGACCAGGTCTAAACCAGGATTAAACCACCACGTGCCGCTCTTTGCTGGTTTCGTGCGGCTGGTTTGTGGCTCGGGCTGAGAGGACGCGGCGCCCGGACCGCGTTGCGGTTCGATTTCGTGCTCGCAGCCCCAGTGTACGCGCGGCCTCGCGCCAGTCTTGCTGCTCTGTCACGGATTTGCCCACGATGAGGGGTGCACGTGTCACGCACTTCTTCAAGGGGTTGGTGCGCGTCGCATCCCGGGACGTGGCGGTGCCGTTGGATGAGCGTGGTGCTTCCTGCGGATCCAGTGATCCCGGCGGGGCTTCCGGAGCCGTGTCTCCCCCCACGCTTCACTATTAATACATTTTGTTGAAAATCTACGAAAGTTTGAGTGTTTAAACAAGAGAGAAATGTGAGAAAAGGTTAATTCCAGTCTGAGAAAAGTGTATAATGTGTGTGGTGAGGCATTTACAGCCTTAAAACATGTAGAATAATTGTAAAATATAAAGTTGTCCTACTTCGCGGATTTCTCTTATTGCGGGTTATTTCTGGAACCTGACCCCCGCGATAAACGAGGGATTACTGTACACGCACTTCTAATGTGTTGTGCTTAATGCTATATAAACTAATACATTTTCTTTAAGTCTAATTGATTCTATTATAGTCATTTTGAAACTAAATGTAATAACAGTAAAGGTTTCATACATACAGCTGTGCATTTTAAACCTAGTATACTACACTTGGTTATTAAGATCATTGATGTTAAGAATGCGCCTCACTGGTAGTAATTTTACAGTACATAATTAGAAATCACCTGACAATAATATACAGTCCCCTCCAAAAGTATTGGAACAGCAAGGGAAATTATCTTATTTTTGTTGTTCACTGAAGACATTTGGGTTCAAGATCAAAAGATGAGTATGAGACAAGAGGTCAGAATGTCAGCTGTTATTCACTGGTATTTACATCTAGATTTGGTAAACAGCTCAGGACATACAGACCTTTGTTTGAAACCCACCTCACTTTTTCAAGTGAGCAAAACTATTGGAACATGTGACTGACAGGTGTTTCTCTTTGACCAGGTGTTGCCTTTATGGTTGGTTGTTCAAGCATTAAATAGCTCTGCATGACTAGTCTACTTCTTGGCTGCAAGACTGCATTTCTTGTTAAAGAGAGAACCAAACTTTCACCTGACCAAATCTGCCAACTGGTGGAAATTTGTTTAAATACCAGCTATTTCCAGTTCAGAGGAAACTTCTACAGGCAAATCCACAACTGTGCCATGGGCTCATCGGTCTCCCCTGTCATTGCTAACTTATACATGGAACAATTTGAACAGAGTGCCTTGGCCTCATAGGCACTTCACCCACACATCGGTATCATTATGTGGACGACAATTTCTCAAAAATCAAAATTCAAGATTTGGAATGTTTTACTGCAAATATCAATTCTGTAGAGGAGAACATCAAATTTACTCATGAAGATGCCAAGGACAACACACTTAGTCTGGTTAACACCTGACCATATCACAAGTGAGATACGAGATACGCTTCCAGTTCGAAACGAACGGAAGCGGCCTGGGAATTCCCAGGCTACAACACACTGGCTTTCTTAGATTGTGCCGTAACAATAGGAGAAGACCGGCGCTCCAAGTAGAGGTCTTCAGGAAGCCCACACACACCGACCAATACCTGCTTTTTGATTCACACCACCCACTGCAGCACAGACTTGGAGTTATTCGGACATTACGACACAGGGCTCAAGTGGTTCCTACAAGCACAGGGCGAAGGAGAAAAAAGAACAACATGTGCAGAAAGCCCTCTCTGTTTGTGGGTATCCTAAATGGGCTTTCAACAAAACTAAGAGAGACAAGGACAAGAAACAAGACAACAGAGATTCAAAACCCAGGAGAAAGCGTGTAACTATCCCTTACCTGACCGGCATTTCTGAAAAACTACAGAGGATTTTCAGACAACATGAAATCCCAGTCTATTTCAAACCCACAAACACTTTAAGACAGAAATTTGTCCACCCAAAGGACCAAACACTGAGCCACAAAGCAATGCGGTCTATTCCGTTCAGTGTAGTGAAGACTACAGTGAGTGCTACACTGGAGAAACAAAACAACTTCACAAGAGAATGCACCAACATTGACGGGCTTGCCAGAGTGGACCTTTATCTGCCGTACATCTCCACCTAGAAGCCACGGTCCACTCCTTTGAGGACAGTGAGGTACAGATCTTGGCCAGATAAAAGAATTGGTTTGAGAGGGGAGTTAAAGAGGCTATTTTTGTCAAGAAAGAGAATCCTTCCTTGAACAGAAATGGAGGAATTAGACTAGGGATGCACCAATCCACATTTTTTCGCTTCCGATCCAATCCCGATACCTGAATTTGGATATCGGCCGATACCGATACTATTCCGATACCAAAACTGTTTGTTTTCAATATTATCATCATTATTGTTTAACTACAAATAATGGTACCCATAATGGTAAAAGACCTGCAATTCAACATAAGGCCTAAAAAAAATAAATGTTGGTTTCCGATTTGTTGACAGTTCTAGACATGGGTAGGTAGGGAATTTATTTTATTTTATTTTTTATTTTTTTTCCTGTGGGAATATGGACATTTTGAAATTTTATTTTATTTTATTTCCTTCCGCAGCAGTACTATTTCAATAAAGACTATAATTGAAATTGGCATAATTTCCCAAAGCTATCTCAATGCTAAGGGCATATTCTATACTTAAGTATAGTCGAACGAAGCTCCAACATGCCATGCGAAACCAGGTCGTTGACTGTACCAGAGTACATGTAGAATATATCTTACAATGTTACAAAAATACATGCTGATTTTGTATTGTTTTTTCTGTTCTTCTTTCAAATGGCAGTCATTAAATTTAGAAGCAGTAAACAATTTTGAATACTACATTTATTTAACACGGTGTTGACGTTGGTCAACTTAAAACTGGCACTGCATAATCTTAACAATTCACCGTGACCACGCATATGTCCAGCGATGCCGTCGCCATTGTTTTTATGGGTACAGACAGAGAATTTTACAGATCACAGAAAAACAGAAGCACATTACAGGGGGGTCCTCGGGTTACAATGTTGATTAGGGTGACCATATTGTATTTCACTGAAAAGAGGACACACTTTCCAGCTCGCGCGCAAAATATATATTTTTTTAGAGTTTTTTCCCCCATTTTTAGGGGTTTTATGTGGGTCGGGGGCTTACTGTGCTTCTGAATTCCCCAGAAAAGAACACTTTACCTGGATATACTGAAAAATAGCCCAAAACACTCACAAACAGTTGCTTTATAAATAATATATTTAATAATATAAGCAATCTTAAAGGGACAAGGTCAAATTTGGGCATCTCCCCACAGTCCAGAGATCAAAATAAGTGGTGGAAAGCGTTTTCCTGCTCACCCAGCCATTGTCCGAGTCTGTCGCCATGACCGCCGCGGTATCTGGTGCTCCTCCGCCTAGACTGGAGTCTAACGTAGCCAGAGAAGATTTCGGCCAAAAGGAATTAATTTGCTGATGCGTTTCCCATTACTTTGTGTGTAGTGCGCATTCATATCGAGTGCAAATAAATGTGCAAATAACACGGAGAGCTTTGCCTTGGTCATTTTGGGTGGGAACTATTTTCCAGTGCGGAAGAATACAGCCGTATCACGCACCACGTTGTGCAACAGGGGAACTCCCTTCCCAGTGCGTAACTGGGATTCCCCTGGCAGCGTGCTGCGTGATTCGGCTTTATTCTTACGCACTGGAAAATAGTTCCCACCCAAAATGACCAAGGCAAGCTCTCCGTGTTGATTTGCACATTTATTTGCACTCGATATGAATGCGCACTACACACAAAGTAATTGGGAAACGCATCGAGCAAATTAATTCCTTTTGGCCGAAATCTTTCTCTGGCTACGTTAGACTCCAGTCTAAGGCGGAGGAGCACCAGATACCGCGGCGGTCAGTGGCGACAGACTCGGACAATGGCTGGGTGAACAGGAAAACGCTTTCCACCACTTATTTTAGTCTCTGGACTGTGGGGAGATGCCCAAATTTGACCTGGGGGTGGCATATCCCTTTAAGGCTGACACTTACACCTTAGTTAAGAAAAAAGAAAAAAACAAAGAAAAAGAGTTAGCCTATCCTTCATTGTTCAGTAAGCCCATTCTTCAAAATAATGTGTCTAATGGCTAATGAAAAAAAATATACAAATAATAGAGCACCCTCGCTTGCATTCACCATATCTTCATTTTTTCCAGGTCGCACAAAGTATGTCGTGAGTTTTGAACTCGAGCTCTCACCCTGCACAGCTATTTTGTGTTTTGTTGTGGCGATATGAGCTTTCAGATCGTTGGACCCCTTATTCGCCACAGAGACGCAAGTCTCAGCTTTGCACACTGTGCATTCTGCCTCCCACTTGTCACGCCCCGGGCGAAAACAGGGGTACTTTTTTTGCAATTCATCCGTGAAACTGCATTGCGACTTCGCAGTGCGCCTACCTGCCTGTCAGCCTGCGTGTGAGTGAGTGAGTGAGTGGGCGTGCGTGCGTGCGTGCGTGTGTGTGTGTGTGTGTGTGTGTATCGTGGCGCGCTTGTTTGTGAATGAATGAATACACGTTCCGGGGTTCGACTCGAACTGGAGCGCGTTTCCAACGGAATCAAAAACCCGGACATTTGAAGGATTTTATAAACTCCGGCCGGACAGCCCGGACAGCCTCTGAAAAGAGGACATGTCCGGGCAAAAGAGGACGTATGGTCACCCTAAGTTGATCCGTTCTTAAGACTTCGCCCTACAACCACAACAAAGCGTATTCTTCCGCCGTGCGCCGTTCGCGTTTGTTTACGTTGCTTACCACGCTAAACCGCGTAAGACGGAATGACGCGTAATTTATTTATTTATTTATTTTTTTTTACCGTCGTAACCCGAGGACCCCCGTACACATTGCCCCGCGGAAATTGAAAAATACAGTAGGCTATTAGTTTTCTTTCTTTTTTAACCGAAGCTTGTAAAATTAATTTGAGTATCAAATTTATTTTATTTTATTAAGTCCAATAAAATAATTTGGGTCGCATGCAAATCAACAGGGTCGGTCGGCAACCGGAAACTTAGATTTATTTTTTTTAGGCCCAATAAAGAAAATACTTAAAGGTCCCATGGCATGAAATTTTCACTTTCTGAGGTTTTTGAACGTTAATGTGAGCTCCCCTACCCTGTTTAGGGCCCCCCATCATGGCTAAAAGTTGCAAAATGTCCTAAACATAAACTGAGCATTTGCGGTCCTTTTCTGCGTTAGAAAAAAACACAGCTCAAACGGGCGATTCTGAACAAGGCAACTATGTGACGTCACATCGAAAAATGCAGCTCCACCCCCCCGTCTGGATGTCTACCCACTGTCTCTGTAAATCACGCCCAGAGAGTTTGGACCGTGAATGAGCTACGCAATGCGAAATGCTTTTTTTTTATTTACCTGGAGGCACGTGCGAGTGTTTCTAGGCTCGGAAGTCCTTTATCTGAGCCTCTGGACCTCTGAAACAGCAGTGGTTTAATTTTCTGTGAAAATGTGTTTTTTTCATTGAAAAGGCTCTCCTTTCCTCCGCCGCTCTTAAAACACGGAAGTGGGGCCAGCACACAGCGCACCACATTTGGCGGCGCATTTGCCCCCCCGCTCCTCTAACCATTGCATTCATTTGCATTCAAGCAACAAGGCCCAGAATGAGTTGTTCAGAGAGAGATATTCTGACTCTGACTGTGTACATGTGTCTTTCTCATGCACTGAGTCTTGATTTTGGAGCAGGATTCATTTACAGTATTAGGGAACCATTAAGGCACCATATAAAAGCATCAAGAAGCAGAGGTGTGGACTTGAGTTATGTGACTTCGACTCGAGTCAGGCTCGAGTCACGAATTTGATAACTTTAGACTCGACTCGACAAAATGTACAAACACTTGCAAATCGACTTGGACTTCAATATCAATAACTCGTGACTTCACTTGGACTTAGGCCTTTTGACTTGTGATGACTTGCTACGTCCAATGAAAAAAAAAACCTCTAAAAGTATGTTGATAAGGACCGCACTCGTACTTGTGAATCTGCGAAAATGTATGCAAAGAGCATGTGCGCGCGGCTTGCACAACATCCAATCACAGTAGATCTACGTTGCTTTCATTCGACCGCATCCAAAGCAAATTGCACAACAAATGAAGCGGAAACAAGCATCCACGCACCAGTTTGCAAAATGATGCCGAAGGTGATTTTGTTTGGTTATAAAAACTACGAAGTTGTCAACAAAAAACGAAAATCCTTTCATTTTTTTCTAATGTTATTTGATATGGTGTAAAAAGGTAAAATGAATACAGATCTTGCAGACATTATATGATTTGTAGAAATTTTATTTTTTTGTAAAGGGGACTCAAAATGACTCGAAACTAAAATGCTAGGACTTTGGACTCGACTTGAGACTTGACTTGACTTGACTTGACTTCAGACTTGACTCGGCACTTGGATACTCTTGACTCGGGACTTCACTCAGACTTGAGTGCAAAAGACTTAGACTTACTTGGGACTTGCCCAGCAATGACTTTGTCCCACCTCTGTCAAGAAGTACCATGTCATGGGAGGGCCGTATGAAAAGTTCTGAGCCTAACTATGAAAGAATAATGCAAACTCAATTAAACTTGGCATGCATTTATTTCAGCTCTTCTGGTGACTAACTACCTAGTTTATTTTGTTGCTGTGTGTTTTACTGCTGAGACAGGACTTTGAAAGTTGACGGTTGTGAAAATTTCTGAAAATGGACAAAGTCGAGTATCGTGCTGTTATCAAGTATCTGACTTTGAAAGGGTTAACTCCAACACAGATTCATGCTGATATGGTTGGAACATTAGGGGATAATGCTCCATCTTTTGCTACAGTGAAACGGTGGGCAGCTGAATTCAAAAGGGGTAGAGAGAGCATTGAAGATGACCCGAGGTCTGGACGGCCATCAAC
Organism: Paratrypauchen microcephalus; assembly: GCA_036785185.1. Lineage (NCBI taxonomy): Eukaryota > Metazoa > Chordata > Actinopteri > Gobiiformes > Gobiidae > Paratrypauchen > Paratrypauchen microcephalus. Next base: position 2,428,518 of record JAVJIX010000090.1, on the reverse strand, counting down.
AGCCACCACCACAGAAAACATTGACCGTGTGCACAAACTGGTGATGGATGATAGAAGATTGACTGTTCGTTACATAGCTGAGACTGTTGGCATCTCTCAGGAGAGAGTTCATCATATTCTGACCAACGAACTTGGAATGACAAAGGTTTCAGCAAGGTGGGTTCCACGCCTTCTGACTCCTGATCAGAAACGCACTCGGCTGGACATGTCAAGGGAGAATTTAGAGCTTTTTGAAGCGGGTCCAGATGATTTCATGGAGCGGTTTCTGACTATGGATGAATGCTGGGTCCACCACTTTGAGCCTGAGACAAAAAAAACAATCAATGCAGTGGAAACACACTTCCTCACCACCTCCAAAAAGGCCAAGGTGGTGTCGTCTGCTGGGAAGGTGATGGCCTCAGTTTTCTGGGATGCAAAGGGTGTTGTGTTCGTGGATTATTTAGAAAAGGGCCAAACTATCAATGGAGAATATTATTCTAATCTTTTGAGGCAGTTAAGGGAAGCTATCAAGAAAAAATGTCCAGCAAAATTAAAGCCCCAGTGTGTAGGATTCGTGGCGCATAGGTGGATGGTGCTATTGGACTTTCTGTTTTAGCTACGGCAGACCTCGAGGTCCGCACACCGCTACTATATAAATAAAACGCGATCCCGTTTTTTGTTTTTTTTTTTTCTCATGAAAACACACATTCCCGATCATGTACCATGACACTCTACACATCAAATGAAACTTTACAGTCTCCTCTTTTTGACTATGCAATTCATTTCCCTGCAAAACAATCACTCCCCGAGCACATGGGGCTTTTATACGGAAAAGCACAAAACGAGGTTAGCTTACCTTAGAATGCTTTGCACAGGTCAAACTCTGTATTTCACCATAAACTTGCTCTCAATTTGTCCGTAAGGATCCAGCGAATAAAATCCAGTAAAACAATTTAGTCCAAAACACGTGTTAGATCCATTACGATGTCTGATCCGGAAGCATGCTTGTGTTGTTTACCCAAAACCACGAGCCTTGCCGAAGGTGAAGGCGGAGCCCAAATGTCCTTTTGCAGCTCTCGTATTCAAAATGGCTGCCTCTGCATGGGGAAGATCCCCCCTTTTATGTGACTATATCTAAGTCCAAAAGAATACTTTGATTTCATGATGGAAGTGAAAAGGCTTGGAAAACACTGTATTTTTGAATGGGTATCTTCAATTTCAGTAATTAACGGGTAAAAATCTTACACACTGTCCCTTTAACAAAAGGTGTCTTGTTCCATCAGGACAATGCTCCACCCCACAAGTCAGTGGTTGCCATTGCAACAGTGCGTGACTGTGGCTTTGAACTCATTCCCCACCCACCGTACTCTCCTGATCTAGCGCCGTCTGACTTCCATCTATTCCCAAACTTGTAGAAGCAGTTAGCTGGGAAGCATTTTGACTGCAACGATGACGTCATATCCACTGTAACTGACTTTTTTGACGACCAAGATGAAACCTTCTACAAAACAGGGATCCAAGCGCTGCAGCACCGCTGGCAGAAGTGTGTGGACCGCAAGGGGGACTATGTTGAAAAATGAATAGCTAAAAAAGTCATTTCAGTTGAATTTCATAGTTAGGCCCCCATATGGTATGACTTAATTAACTAAGAGACTTAAGAAAACAAAATAAATCCACAAATTAACATTTGTGGTTCCCCCTTTAATGTGGCCCCCTTTAGCGCTCCACTATGCGCTATTTCTCGCAAGACTAGGAAGTGCCCCAGTTTGGCCCCTAAACCAGAGAGCAGCGCGGAGACAGTGGAAGGTCGGGAGAGCATGTGGATCTAGACTAGGGACGGGAACAGAGTCCAGATAGCGAGGAAACAGTTTGTAAGTAGCAGTAGCAGCTAACAGTTTGCAACAGAGACTGGCTCTGCAAACCGAGGGAGAGCTCCGCGCACTCTCCCGTCTAAAGCGTGCTCTGGGGCCAGAGAGAGAGGCCGGCGCCTCTTTCGGGGGGCAGTCTTATTGAGATACGCCTCCATTCAGGACATCCATTCTACAATTTGCAGCAGAAACAGAGCAGCTGACCGGGAATCACATGTGGAGTCATTTCAGCAGATGTGTATAAACAGACATGGCTCATGGATCGGAAATTTTCGCAGGTTGGATTCCGATCCATGAATTACGTTGATATCGGAACCCGATACCGATACTGGATCGGATCGGCCCCATCCCTAAATTAGATATAATTTGTCTCCCATCTATAACTCTATCCTCAAACCTAAATCAAAACAAACAAAGAAAACAATAGGGCAGCCAGGTCAGGTCCAGAGGTGTGAAAAAAAACTCATTATGTCACTGAATGGCTATGCTAACAAGATCCCCACTCCACCCCCACTGCATATCTAATAGACCCACCTAACTAACAGAAACTGAAAAACAAGTAGGTGTAGTAGTTTCAAAGTAATTTCATTGTAGTTAGCTCCTCCCTTCAGGCAGATAAAAAGGCAGCGTCTACCAGCGTCTGACCAGAACTGAAGAAGCAGCTTGGATGAGCTGCGAAACGTATTTGACCAAATTGGTTGACAAATTAAATTTCTCCTATTGCCTTGTTAAAGAGCATAAACCAAAATAAAGACCAGAGAGCTGTTTATGGGGAGAAAAGCAAGCCATTTAGAAACTGAGAAAAGAAGGAAAATCAGAGCCATTGGACAAATGTTGTACATTGCAAGCACAATAATTTGGCATGTCCTGCAAAAGAAAGAAACTACTGGTGTTCTGAGTAACAGACGTCGAACAGGTCAGCTAAGGAAAACAACAGTAGTTGATGACAGAAATATTGTGCGAGCTGTGAAGAAAAACCCTAAAACAACAGTAAGTGAAATCACCAGCGACCTCCACAGTGTGAGGTTGGAAGTACCACAGTCCACTGTTTGAAGAAGACCATACCATAAGATGCAAACCACTCATCAGCAGTAAGAATCAGAAGGCTTGATTAGAATTTGCAAAGAAGTATAGTATGAGCCATGCAAGTTTTAGAACACAATTCTATGGATTGATGAGACCAAGATTAATCTCTACCAAAGTGATGGAAAGGCCAAAGTGTGGAGCAAGAAAGGAACTGCTCATGATCCGAAGCATGGTGGAGGTAATGTCATGGCTTGGGCATACTCGGCCGCTTCTGGAACAGGCTCATTAATTTTTATTGATGATGTAACTGATGATGGTAGCAACAGAGTGAATTTAGAAGGGTACAGAAATATTTTGTCTGCCAATGTACGGAGAAATGCATCCAAACTAATTGGGAGGAATTTTATCAAGCAGCGGGACAATGACCCTAAGCACACTGTCAACAAAACAAAGGACTTCATTGGGGAAAAAGTGGAAGGTTTTAGACTGGCCAAGTCAGTCACCTGACCTTAACCTGACAGAACATGCATTTCGCCTCTTGAAGAGGAGACTGAAGGGAGAAACCTCCCCGAAACAAAGAATTGAAGGAAGCTGAGAGGTAAAAGCCTGGAATAGCATCACAAATGAAGAGTGCACCAGTTTGGTGCCATCGATGGGTTGCAGGCTTTAGGCAGTTAATAAGATATATCCTAAGTTGTTTAACACATCTAAATGTAAATACCAAGAAATTAAAGCTGACATGAACTCTGAACTCTTGTCTCATACTCTTCTTTTGATCTTCACCCCAAATGTCTTCAGTGAACAACAAAAATAAGGGAATTTGCCTTGCTGTTCTAATACTTTTGGAGGGGACTGTATGTAAGAACTCAAAATAGTATAGAGATAATAGATTCATTATGTAATGGTTTATGCCCAGGTGAACATGTGACTTCTTGGTTCAAAAATGAAGTGGAGAGGATGGGCTTTGACACTCAAAACGCCTGGAGGATATCGGACATCAACAGCAAGTTCAGGTAAAGAGTGTTTGGGTGTATTCACACCTGCCTTGTTTGGTTTGTTTAAAACGAACCAGAGTTCCTTTGTTCCTTTGATTCGGACCTTTTGGCTGGTGTGAATAAAACCCAAAAATCTCGATCTGGAGCAAGCAAGCGAACCGATACCGATCAAAAAGCTTGGTCTTGGCATGGTACCATTCGAACCCTGGTGTGGTTTGTTTGAGGTCAGAACGCAGACTGGACTCTATCTGACACAGCTGGCTTTTTGTGCTTAACGAGCTCCCATCGTATGTCGAGCATTATGGGAAACCGAGGCTTACCAGACACCAGAGAATCCGCAGAGTGCAACAGTTCAGCGAGGAGCATAGGCTACGTTTTACATGTAGAGCATGAAGAGTCACAACTTGATGTGCGCACATGAGTGCTGTCCTCCGTAGCCGTCTTGCCCTATGTCTTCGTCGTTTGGAAATTGATTGTACAATAGTGTAAACCTCACGATGCTGCTCAAACATTTGTGTGAACTGTAAAAACTGAGCAAACCATATCGCTATGACTACATTGAGAACTGCACGCAACGCCATGATTCACTAGTTTGGACATGGCGCTTTGGCACTGCTCATTTCTGTCCAGTGGCTGAATGACCTCAGCACACGTGGTTTTTGTTTACAGAAAAAAAGTACAATGTGAAAGCGAACCGCACCAAAATAAAAAAAATAAAAATAAATAAATTTGGTCCGGCCCAAAGCAAGTGAACTATCCGACTTTCCTGATGTGAATACACCCTTAATGTCAATGCCACTAACCAAGTTAAAGCTTCTCTTACATCTTAGTGCATTTTAACTGTAAGATAAGATTAGTGTTACTTCAATTCACTACTAAAACCTCAACTGTTCAATCTGGCATGATTTCCAACAATGTTTTTTACAGTCTTTTCCCCCCGTTGCTTCCTGTTTGTTTGTAAAGCGTCTTTGAGTCTCCAAAAATGCGATATACAAGGCTGATGTATTATTATTATGAAATGTGAAGTAATCCAGAAAGGATATCCATAGTAGTAGTAGTGTTTAAAGTTGCCAGGCTGACTTGTTTCTGCTCTGCGCTCAGACTCTGTCCCAGTTACCCCCAGCAGCTCTTGGTCCCGGCCTGGATCACAGACAAAGAGCTGGAGAACGTGGCAGGCTTTCGCTCCTGGAAGAGGTTTCCCGCTGTGGTGTACAGGTTTGTACAACAGCAACAGTTTATCCAACCATTCATGTATTTAGAGGCCTCCCATGGCTTTTATGTGTCTGATATAAATCTAAAATGCCTCTTACGCTTTTAACCTATTTAGTGTTTATTAAATGCAGTTTACCTTGGCTCAGAAAACCATTACAAGTTATAATTTACTAATGAATGACTTCCTTTTGGTTTTTAATACTGACACTGGTGTGTTGTGTTTTGTATTTTGGTTATCTTAAAATTAATAGTTGCAATTGACTGTATTTCACTTTTAATTTATTGTTTAATGGTTTATTTGTCACTAAGCATCCAAGATATTCAGTAAAATTACGTTGTTGTTTTTTTAAGCTTTATACATTAAGCAGTATTTTTATTTATTTATTTGTTTTTCATTTATTTTGATTTTGCAAATGAATAAAGAAAAAAATAAAATATATAAATCTAAATATAAGACCTATGGAGTAGCAATACATTTTAGATGCTAAGACCAGGGTTATGAATGACTGTTATTTATGACTAATAACTTTATTATTGAGTATTAATGGGCCCATATTACAGTATTTTCTGATCTGTTATAATGTTGTTTCCTCATCAAATCATACCTAGAGTTGCATTTTGTTTCATTCACACATGTTTAACACACAAACCCTGCATATTTAGGCTGAGTTATTCTCTTGATCAGAAAACACTCATTGTGATGTCATGAGGTAATACAGGAAATGCTCCACTGTGTTTTTGAACACCATCACTAGAATCATTTAGATGATTTTAACCTTGGACCTGTCAGTCTCTACTGAACAAAAGGTCAAAAGCTAGAAGAAGAAAGCAAGAACTAACTCTTTGGTGGAAGGTGGAACAGAGCATTTTGAGCTTTGGAGATGAAGACAGACTGATAATAAAGCATTACTCAGATACAGTATGTGTGAATGAAACAAAACACAAATTCAGATATGTTTTTGATGACAGAACAGCATTCTTACATGGTTTAAAGCTCACAGGAGTCAATTTGGTTAATATAGGACCTTTAAGAGCATACACTACAACAATGTCTCTGCCACAGACACCTGAGCACTGGTGCGGTGATTGCACGTTGCGGTCAGCCTGAGGTGAGCTGGTGGGGCTGGAGGAACGCGGATGATGAACACTTGGTGCAGTCCATCGCTAAAGCCTGCGCTGTGGATGGCTCCTCCAGGAAACCTCTGACCAGCGGAGTCCATAGCAATGGCACTGAGCTCAGCGACACAGACTTTGGTAAGAAATCAGTCAGTTTGAAGGTGCATTGTGGAACTTTTCTGGTGGAGGATCCATCACCTGCTTGTTTCTATGGATATGTTACTGGATATGTTATTCAGCTCTACCTTACATTTATTAAATCACAGGTGTTTTGTTTTTTGTTTTTTTTAAAGCTCAAAACCACCTAGAAAAACAGGCATTCTGACAGTGAGCAGGGTTGCTGCTCCACAGATCTGACCTGTAACTTGGTATGGTTTAGTCTCCATGAAGAAAAAAGGTTTAATACCATACTATGAAACATTCCAGACAAAACAATAACATCTCCATGGAGAAAAACATTTGATGGACCCTCCACCAAAAAAGTTACACAATGCACCTTTAAGTCAGAAAGGAACATTTCACTGTTTGGTCTTTTTATTCCTTTTATATTATTGTTCAAACTAAGCTTTTGACAGCCCTATAATTATGCATTATTTACTGAAGTTCTTCCTCTCATCATTTTCTAGTCTTTAAACGTGGTGTACCTGATTTTGCTGTCTTAAATAGATGTAAAACATAACTAGTTTTAACATTTTAAATGCAGCTAGCATCCTACTTATTCTTATGCTTTTCACAACTTTCAGACCAGAGTGGATTTTTGCAGTCATGGTAAAGCTAATAACAACTAGCATACTAACGGCTGATAACTGGTATGTTATAATCTGAGTGAGATTTTATTGTAATATTTTATTGTGTAATAATTGGTAATTTGTAGTGTGTGAGTGTGTATTGATTATATTGTTTACGTTTTATATTGTATTTCTCACCTGCTCAGGGACTACAGATGGAAACTAGCTTCAGCTATAATCTGGTGTAAAGCATCTTTAATGTTTTTGCACATTGTCCCTGTCAAATAAACTAATAAAGAAAGAAGAAAGAAACGGCGCATTTTCCTGATTGTCAAACGATAAAACACTTTCTAATTGGAGGAAATGGATTATAGAACACAGCTGTCTAATTGTTACTTAAGAGCTGATTTTTTAGTATATCTGTACTGGGGCAAAATTTATATTTCATCATATTTACAAACTAATGTCCTAATAGTTTTCTCATGGTCAAAATCAAGCCCTGCGAAGTTCGTTGAGGTGACTGCTTTTCTTGTATTGCGCTATATCAAAGTAAGTTGAATTCAAGCAATATAAGTTGTTCTGTTGACAAAAAAGCTATAATCCACAGCTATAGAAACTGGTTTTGCTGTTAGGTTGCAGATTTGTAGCAGAGAGAGTTGCACAATGGGCTGTGTCGAGGCATGCACTACCTATGGGCAGAGTGGTTGATAAAGTCTAAAGAATATGAGGAATGTCTCTGTGGGCCAAATCTGTGAGAGGAGCTGGAGGCGTGGCTGCTTCCTGTTACCTGAAACATGCATGACATAATTCAGCTCTCCTTCGTGTTCAAGGAAAGAAACTATCCATTTTGTGTTTGAGTGGGTGACAGTATAACTGCTAATTTAGTTATCAGTGAAATAGGGATGTCATGAGATACATTTTTTCTGTTAGTGATTATTGTTAGAAGAAAAAGCACAATATACTTTTTTTTTTTTTCAGGTTTATAGTAAGTAACTAAGTAAGTAAATTTGATTTATATAGCACATTTAAAAACAGTGAGTATGACCAGCTTTATGAAATCAAACATTCTGATAAAGAAAAGTTAGTATGGCATGGCAACAGCCTTAAAGGTCCCATGACATGGTACTTCTTGATGCTTTTATATGGTGCCTTAATGGTTCCCTAATACTGTAAATGAATCCTGCTCCAAAATCAAGACTCAGTGCATGAGAAAGACACATGTACACAGTCAGAGTCAGAAAATATCTCTCTGAACAACTCGTTCTGGGCCTTGTTGCTTGAATGCAAATGAGAAGGACAGAGATAGGTTAGAGGAGCGGGTGGGGGGCCAAATGTGCCGCTGGTTCCTGGATTAGCGCTGCGTCTGTGCGCTGTCTCCCACTTCCGCGTTTTAAGCGCGGAGGAAGAAAGGAGAGGCATTTCAATGAAAAAAACACATTTTCACAGAAAATAAAATTAAACCACTGCTGTTTCAGAGGTCCAGAGGCTCAGATAAAGGACTTCTGAGCCTAGAAACACTTGCACGTGCCTCCAGGCAAATAAAAAAATGCATTTCACATTGCGTAGCTCATTCGCGGTCCAAACTCTCTGGGCGTGATTTACAGAGACGGTGGGTAGACATCCAGACGGGGGGTGGAGCTACATTTTTCTGTGTCACGTAACATAGTGGCCTTGTTCAGAATCGCCCGTTTGAGCTGTGTTTTTTTCAAACGCAGAAAAGGACCGCAAATGCTCAGTTTAGACATTTCGCAACTTTTAGCCATGGGGCGGCCTAAACAGGGTAGGGGAGCTCACATTAATGTTCAAAAACCTCAGAAAGTGAAAATTTCATGCCATGGGACCTTTAAAAAGCTACTTAAATACTTAAATACTTAAATACTAAAATGGTAAATCCTATACATAAAACAAGATTGTATTAGACTTGGACTTAGACATTGTGAACTAAATAATAATTATGCTCAACTGAATCATTTTGACATCCCTACAGCAAAAAACGTTTTATATTTAAAGCCTTGCATGGGTAAAAATGTACTTTCTATTTAGATCCTTAATGGTACACAATGTATTGTAATGTTTAGCTGGGGGTCCATCACCTGCTTGTTTCTGTGGATATGTCATTACCCTGCTTAAAATATTTCACAGTATGCCATTTAACATCTCTACCTTACATTTATTTAATTAAATATATTTTTTTAGCTCACAAGTACCTACAAAAACAGGCACTCTGACTGTGAGTGTTGCCTCTCCACAGATCTAACCTGTAACTTAGTTTGGTTTGGTATGACTGACCCTCCACCACAAAAAGTTACACAATGCTCCTTTAAATGTTTTCTTCCATCTTGGGTATCTGTAAAAACATGACATAGTGCAGCTCATTTTGTCTGATTATCAAATCAAATCAAACAATATTTATAAAGCGCTTTTCATACAAAAATGTAGCACAAAGCGCCTTATTACATGTTTTATGTTTCAGAATCATCAATGGCCAAAAGTGCAGAGGTGGAGTCATTGGCCATCCAGCCTGACAAGTTACTCATCCTAGATGCCAGATCGTACGCAGCCGCTGTGGCCAACCGTGCTAAAGGGGGAGGCTGCGAGTGCCCAGGTCTGTCCGTCTAACCAACTCCGTCTAAATCTAGGTTGACTGTACTATGCACTCTCATGCCTCTAAATGCAACTGTTCCCTGCTCAAATTAAAAGGTTTTCTTAATTAAACTTTTGTGCTCTCCAGAGTACTATCCCAACTGTGAGGTGGTCTTCATGGGCATGGCTAACATCCACTCTATTCGCAAGAGTTTCCAGTCTCTGCGTTTCCTTTGCACCCAGATGCCTGATCCAGCGAAGTAAGCCTTTTTTTATTTTATTTTGCCCCCAGCACAGCCTTGAACTCCTCCGGTTCCTACACAATATAATAAAACAATTAAATGTCCCAGGACAAGCTTTTAATTAATACGAGGCTATTGTAAATACACCATTGTTTTCTCCTACTCCATGCAGCTGGGTTCAATTTGGCTCAAGGGTTGTGCGGGCTCCACTGGAAGATTGACTCTTTCCTTTTCACTCACTAAATCAAGCAATTTGCAGCTTATAGTAAATTTTAAAGGTGCTCTATGTAACTCTTTGGTTGGGGATCCGTCACATGCTTGTTTTGCCTAGAATGTTTCACAAATATGACATTTAAACGCTCTACATTGTATTCATTCAATTACAGGTGGTTTTATAGCTCAAAAATATCTAGAAACATTGAAACATTGACTGTGTTCACCTCTCCACAGATCAGACCTGTAACTTGGTCTGGTTTGTTCTGCATGACGATAGAAAGGTTTAATGCCATACTGTGAAACATTCCAGACAAAGCAATAACATCTCCATGGAGAAAAGCATTTGATGGACCGGCCATCCACCAGAGTTACACAATACACTTTTAAACTGCTTTAAATGTGAAATATAACTGTTTTAAGGTGTGCTATGTACCATTTGCGTTGGAGGGGGTGTCACTTGCTTGTCTCCATGAATGTGCTATTCCTTTACCTGGAATGTTCCATGGTATGACATTTAACATATCTATATCCATGGAGACAAGCAGAAGACATGACCAGGTTACAAGTCAGATCCATAAGAAAGCATTAATGGTCTTTTTAAACAATAAAACTCTTAATTAAATAAATGCATGTTAGACATTTAGTACCATACTATGAGCATTTCCAGGCAATAATATTTCCATGAAGGACTCTCCATGAGAAATGTTACATAGTGTTAATTATTTTTTGAGTTAAGGAATTAATTAATCATTATTTTACCTAAGAAAGGCCAAATCATAGCTTTTGTTAAAAAAGTAAGCTCTTTCCTACTATACTGCTATATAAAATGTACACATTAAACATTACTACACATCCTATCAGTATCCAAAGTGCAAGCATCTTGTCCAGGCCGAGAGTGAAATATTAACTCCTCACTGAGACAGGCCAGCCTATAAAAAACATTATGTAACTCACAGAAGAGACACCTGCACAAACAAAACATCCTCTTCTTTAACCTACTTCTGCATTCATCTGATAAAGGGCTGCTCCTGCTGCCTCCAACTCACCAAAGAC
>JAVJIX010000090.1:2107500-2412500 GCA_036785185.1 Paratrypauchen microcephalus | reverse complement strand
GGCTAAGAGACTAGACCAGGACTAAAAGAACGTGGAATAAACCAGGTCTGGCCAGAACTAAACCTGGATTGGACCTGTTATTATTATAACATGGCAGTGCCGTTGGAGGAGCGCATTGCTCGTGTCTCCGCGCACCTTGCGGTGCGTGCTCTGCTTCTATCTGACCTCCAGAGCCGGGGCGCTGACACTGTGAGCTAACAGGCCGAGGAAGGTGCTCTATAGGCTGTGTTGTGAGATGTGTCTATCTTGTGTCTATAGCTCAGTGCAGAAGAGAGAGTCTGCGAGTGTGTGCACGCGCGCCGTGTGCGCGTGCTGGATGAATGTCTCCGCGGAGTAGAGGAGACAATAAAGCCCCACTCTGCAGCAAAACTGCCTTTTTAAAAATTTGCATTCTCCACCACTGTAAGCGCGCGATGTCCACAAGGGAGTTAACCCCGGAGGGAAAGCTATCTCTGGCCCTGGAGAAGACGATCTCCCCTGTGTCTCCCAACCACGGTTAGGAGAAGAGAGCAGGAATGGATAACAGCGGGCAAGACCGCGGGGTCTCGCTCAGGTTGGGCGCTGGTTCTATGTGACTTCCAGGTCTAGACCAGAACTAAACCAGGTCTAAACCAGGACCGGAGCAGGAATAAATCACCCCGTGCTCGGCCCGCGCTTGCTCGGCCCCGAGGAGGAGGCACGGCTGCATCCCGCAGCCTCGGTGTAGCGCGGCCTTGCGCCGTGCCGACGTGATCCTTCGATGTCGGCTCTTCCTATCACTGTGAAGCAGAATTCACCAAGTGTTGCATTGTTCACTCACTAAGGGAACGTGAGCTGGGTTTAGACCGTCGTGAGACAGGTGAGTTTTACCATACTGATGATGTGTTGTTGTGTCTCCCCTCGTTTCGGGGTGTGCATCTGAGTGCGCATTAATTGAATTTTTGAGATTTGTTGTTTTTAAAGTGCTTTATAAATAAAGTTGGATTGGATTGGATTGGAGATTTCACGTTTCGTAAGTTGAAATTTCATTCGTATCTAGAGACCAAAATTTGACGTGAAGGCGTTTCGTAACTTGAAATTTTCGTTTGTTGGGTCGTTCGTAAGGTGAGGTACCACTGTAAAGTGTTGACTCTCTTCTTTCACCTAGAAAAAAAAAATTTTTCTAACCTTTTTGGTTCTCAAGTAATTGATAGTAGAACATAGGGAAGTTTCAGCAAAAACAGTTTTTTTTTACCACAAAGTGGAGAAAACGAGCATTTTGTACAAAGAGTCATTTCGAGCAGATCGGTGATTTTGACGTCAATATTTATGGATTTAGTGACACCTCAAACATCTAAAACAACAGAGAAAGAGATTTTTGATGACAAAGTACATTTTTTATTTACAAATATAAGAATATAAGGCTCTGTGAATTGAAAATTCCTTCAAATCAATTGTGCCAAGAGATGTTTACAGGATATAATAATATCTTTTCCTATAAAATAGAACTTTGTCACTTCACAACAATATTGAGGCTCAGAGTACAGACCCATAATAAAAACTAATACACACACACACACACACACACACACACACACACACACACATATACATGTACATACACACAAGCCCATGCATAAACCTTTACACACACACAGCTACACACACACGCGCGCGCGTACATACGCACGCACGCACGCACACACACATATAGCTTCATTCATTACAATTACCACACAGCAGCATCATGTAAACTTAATTCTTCTCATCTCATGCCTCTTTGGAGACCAGGATCTACTGCTCCAAGTCAGTAAACTTCTTCTTTGGCGCTGTCGTAGTTTTGATCAGAGTCCCTGCTCCGCGCAGCGCACACACGACACGCCCCCTGCCTCGGGCACAGCAGATCTCTGCTCCGACCTCGCTGCTTGATCCGGCTTGTCTCTGCGATCCTCTGATCCGGGATCCTGGGTCCCAAGAGCGATCAGATCGCTCCATAGGCGCTGATCAACAGTCCTCTGCTTTTCCGGATTCCCCTCGCCTCGCCATCTTGCTCCTTTCGCCAATACACAGTACACAAACTACACTCCTCCTCTCTTCCGCGTCTCCGATCGGCAAATAATGATACAAGATCGCTACCTACAGGTTGGGAGACGTGAATTACACCTTCAAAGTTGCTCCAGGTCGTATTCTAGCGATCCCCGCTGAAAAACGTCCTTGACGAATATATTCGTCACGGCACTCAACGTTTGGTTTCAACATGACGAGAAAACTCGTCACTGGCACTCAATGAGTTAATAATAATAATAATAATAATAATAATAATAATAATAATAATAATAATAATAATAATAATAATAATAATAAAGAAGGTAAAGAGAAAGGAGAAGAGAAGAAAGTGTGTGGGGAGGGTCAGTCTATCAGTCTAAAGGGAGAATTTTTAATGATTTGCACTATTCCATAAACAAACCCCATTTCCATTCAAATTTTTCTTCATTGCCCTTAATTTTTATCTTTTATCTTTAGTAGTTGTATTAGAACTATTAAGAGTAGTGGTGCTGCTATGAGTAGATTCACAATTTGTTGCCATTCCAATTGTACAATAAATAAAGTAGCAGGATAAAAGCAGTACTGGTAATTGTAGTTCTTGATTTTTTTTGTAGTAGGAGCATATCTACCCAAAAATGATACTGACACAGTAGTAATAATTGGACACAGCAGATAAACTGATCCTTGCATTATAACATATAACATATAACGCTGTGTTTCCGCAGGGTTTCCAGGTTCTGGTGGAGACAGATTGGCTGGACTTTGGTCATAAATTTGCAGATCGTTATGGTCATGGGGAGAACTCTGAGGACCTGAACGAGCGCTGCCCTGTGTTCCTCCAGTGGTTAGACTGTGTGCACCAGCTTCAGAGGCAGTTCCCCTGCTCCTTTGAGTTCAATGAGGCTTTTCTGGTGCGTTTCACATCTGTTTTCTGTCTTAGGATGTAGAAAACATATTATAATCATACAAGGAAAGTTTATTTGAACCTTTTAGCAGATCAAGCCAGGAAACATGCTCAATAGTGCTCATGATGTTTAAGTACATTGCAAAAATATCCCGCAATAAGTTTTCTCCTAATTATCAGATCTATTGTGATACTGTGGGGATACTGATGGCATTGTAAAAATGCCATAACAAGATGTGTTGCTATTAAAAAAGTTTAACAAGAGTATTTTGTGTGACTTCATATTACAGTATCCCCTTCCAAAAAAACAGTCAGGAACAGAAAAATTACTATTCAAATTTGAGCCTCTCTTGAACCTCACTGATTAGTAGAATTATAGATTTTCCATATGTGCTGGGATGTGTCTTCGGGCCTGTATAAGTTTGTGTTGTGATTACAGGTCAAACTGGTGCAGCACTCGTATTCCTGCCTGTTTGGAACTTTTCTGTGCAACAGCGGCAAAGAACGTGAGGATAGACACGTACAAGAGAGGACCTGCTCCATCTGGTCCCTCTTGAGACCAGCCAATCGCATACTCCGGAACATGCTCTACTCCTCACACTCCGAAACTGTATGTACAAATGTGGGATTTTTAGACTTTTTATACACTATTTTGGACATCATTGGACAGGGCTGTGTAGTATGAAGTGTTGGTGAGGGGTGAGGAGAGAGTCAGCATAGGGTAAAAAATAGAAATATAGTTTATATTACCTATATTTCAAAGAAGTCAAATAAGTTACTTGTCTCTGTTGCTCATTTGCATATTAAAATACTCCTACAAACATATAATTGGAATACAATGTATACAATTATTGTATACATAAAATTACAACTGAATTGACATTTGACAGACTAAATTCTAGCACCATTGCATAGGAGTACACAATTCAAAATAAAATCTTGAATAAAATTTAAATTAAATAACATTTTTAATGGTTAAAAGTCCTGATTTTGCCTATAAACAGGTATTTGAAACCCATAAATAGAGGAGATTTGTTGTTTTAGATCAAAGGAGAAAGACAAACCCTGGAGGGATATATTTAATCCAAGTACCTTTGTAGATCTCCTGTTACTAATTACTGTCTCGACCTCATTTGCAGCCATTGCACCATCCAACACATTGCATGCCAGTGTGGGGCGTGGACATCATCTGGTCTCAATGCACTGTCAAACCAATATATTATTAATTTGGAACAATATGTGTTTCAATATGAAAACCTTTTTTTTTTTTTTAAAGCCTTTTTTTTCTTTTTTTTTAGTCCTCTAATCTTACTTTTAAAGGTACAGTGTGTAGGATTCGTGGCGCATAGGTGGTGTAGGTACCATGCACTTCCTCTTTTGGCTACGGCAGACCTCGAGGGTCACCCGGGCGCGCCGTAGCGCCGCCAGCTCGCGTACCCGCGCACGAACCGCGCGCCGCTGTATACATAAAACGCGGTTCCCCGTTCACTTTTTTTTTTTTCTTTTCGCATGAAAACACACAATCCCGATCATGATTCATGACAATCTACACATCAAATGAAACCTTACAGTCTCCTCTTTTTGACTATGCAATTCATTTCCCTGCAAAACAATCACTCCCCGAGCACATGGGGCTTTTATACAGAAAAGCACAAAACGAGGTTTGTTACTTAGCTTACCTTTGAAGGCTCTGCACAGGTCAAACTCTGTATTTCACCATAAACTTGGCCTCAATCTGTCCATAAGGATCCAGCGAATAAAATCCAGTAAAACAATTTAGTCCAAAATACGTCTTAGATCCATTACGAGTGTGATACAGCAGCATGCTTGTTTACACGAGGCTCCCCCCTTCCCCCCTCCCCTTCCCCTTCTCTCCTTCGCTCCTCCGCTCCCACAGGCAGCGCGGCTGAGCAGCTGCTAGCAGGAGCCTCGGCGAAGGATGAGCCCAAATGTCCTTCTGCGGCTCTCGTATTCAAAATGGCTGCCTCTATATGGGGAAGATCCCCCTTTTATGTGACTATATCTAAGTCCAAAAGAATACTTTGATTTCATGATGGAAGTGAAAAGGCTTGGAAAACAATGTATTTTTGAATGGGTATCTTCAATTTCAGTAATTAACGGGTAAAAATCTTACACACTGTCCCTTTAAATGTAATTATACAATAAAAGCATGAATTATGAGCCCTAAAATTGAAGATGTTGCTTCAGTCCAACATTACTACAGGGATTTAGCAGCATTTAGTTCTTCTTCATTACAACAGGTAACTGTCAGATTTCTCTAGTTTGGCAGGCAGCAAGCAGAAGTATTAGGTGAGGCTACTGTGATTAAATGTCAACAATACATTTTATTGTTTTATGGTTAAGAAAGCACTCTCACAGATATGTAAAGAGACAGTTTTGTAGGTCAGTTTTGAAATTCATAATTGTTGTTTTGCTTCTTGCTGCTTCTCCAATAGTTATAACACGATCATGATTTTAGATTGTTACGATATTTTGCGCGACCTCCACTTGTTCACGCAGGTGCTGCACCCGGTGTGTCATGTCCGAAACCTGATGCTGTGGACGGCAGTGTACCTGCCCAGCTCGTCCCCCACCACCCCCTCAGATGACTCCTGTGCCCCTTATCCCCTACCAGGATCCAACGGGGAAGAGGCGCCCCTGGGCAGGTGAGAGCTAATACCCTCTGTGGGCCAGAGCTCTGCAGTCTCTTAGACGTGATTATTATTTACTGTTTGTTTTCACATTCTTGTATAAAGAAAGTGTCATTTGATTGATGGTTGACTAAACATTTTGCTAGTGCCACATTTAATTATAGTCTCTGTCATTTTGCCTGAATATCTAATATGATGTTTTGTCTTCTCACAGGCGCACAAAGACTCGCTCATTTGACAACCTTCCAAGTGCATGTGAGATGGGCAGCCCTCTGCCCCCCAACAGACGTTCCAGTGACCCCAGTCTGAACGAGAAGTGGCAGGACCACAGACGCTCCTTGGAGCTCATGACGGGGCCAGACCAGGAGACCCTGGCCAGTGGAGTGAGGCCATACTCAGACACAGTGGACTCTGAGAGGGACGACAGCCCACAGCCCTGCCCTGTGGAAGGCCCCTCCTTTGACAAAGGGGACGAGAAGGCAGAGCTGTCAGTGGCCGTTAGTGAGGGTCAGATGGAGAACATTCTACAGGAGGCCACAAAAGAAGAGGTGGGCTCAGAGCCCAGAGAGGATGTCCTTGCTGTCAATCATACCCCTGACCAAGAAGTGACCTCAGAGACACCTGCAGAGGTCCAGCCTGAGTTTAATGTGAATGGGACCAAAGAGGTGGACACTAATGGACACCTGCCACAAAATGGTGCCTCGTCTGAGGAGGAGGATGAGGAGCAGTGCTCTGCGACAGACCGGGACGTGGCCCTTGTGGCTCGAGACCTGGTGAAGAGGGTAGTGGAGCATGTGGAGCGTGAGTCTGCAGCTGGAGCAGGTGATCCAGAGGAGCACAGAAAGACTGTAGTGAATGACTTTAGTAACGGGACGTCTGAGGAGAAGCACTGCCAAAGTTCTGATACAGGAGGTTCTGTGGAGCTAGACAAGAGGGCCTCTCTGATGGAGAGCTCCACAGAGACTTTGACAGAGGAGGCAAATGGCCGTCTGGAGCCACTCTGCCCTGCCCGAGTATCCAGCCCCAGGAGGGAGCAGGAGGCAGAGCATGGCTTCAGGACTTTAAACGGGGGGGCTAAGCACCCCTCTGTCAGTGCCTTCCAGTTTGTGAGCGGTGATCCCCGTAATGGCGTCTGTAATGGAGAGAGCTCAGATGGAGAGGTTTGTGCAGCGTCCCACTGGGCCAAAGGGAACAGCGAGCGTGCCCCTCTGAGCCGACAGGTTTCAGTGGCCAGCTGCAGCTCCCTTACCCTCCCTGCCCGGGGTGTCCAGCACCACTGCTACCACACGGGGGCAACACGTGTGCCCACCAGCCCTGAGCAGCCATCCCGAAGCCACCTGGACGACGACGGCCTGACGGTGCATACAGACGCCATCCAGCAGCGGCTCAGGCAGATCGAGGCCGGACACCAGCTGGAGGTGGAGACCCTGAAGAAACAGGTCCAGGAGCTGTGGTCCCGACTGAAAAACCAGCAGCACCTGGGCCTGCACCGGACCAACGGGGACCTGGGAGACGAGCTGGTAAGAGCTGCTTTAGGCTGCTTTAGGCTGCGTTCAGCTGCGCTGACAGGAAGAGATTTAATAAGCTGGTCAGGAGGGCCAGCTCTGTCCTGGGCTGTCCTCTGGACTCTGTAGAGGAGGTGGCTAAGAGGAGGGTGCTGGTCAAATTCACGTCCATCATGGACTACACCTCTCACCCTCTGCACCGGACTGTAGAGGAGCTGAGCAGCTCCTTCAGCAGCCGACTGAGGCACCCCCAGTGCAAGAAGGAGCGCTACCGCAGATCCTTCATCCCCACCACTATCAGACTGTATAATTGTACTACAGTGGTACCTCACCTTACGAAATTAATTCGTTCCAGAAGTGGTTTCGTAACGTGAAAAATTCGTAAGTTGAGTAGCTATTTCAATGGAAAAAGCCTGATCCGTTCCAAGGTTTTTTTTTTATAGTGTAACTTTTTTTTATAGTGTAACGTTGTGTTCCTGACGGGCTAAGAGACTAGACAAGGACTAAAAGAACGTGGAATAAACCAGGTCTGGCCAGAACTAAACCTGGATTGGACCTGTTACTATTATAACATGGCAGTGCCATTGGATGAGCGCGTTGCTCATTGCTCGTGTCTGCACACCTTGCGCGTTCCGCGCTAGGGCTAAGAGGCCGAGAAGGACGCTCTTTCAGCGGGAATAAGAGCGGGGTGGGGCTGGCTCTGCTTCTATCTGACCTCCAGAGCCGGGGCGCCGACACTGTGAACTAACAGGCCGAGAAAGGTGCTCTATCGGCGGGCAAGACCGCGGGGTCTCGCTCGGGGCGGGCTCTGCTTCTATGTGACTTCCAGGTCTAGACCAGAACTAAACCAGGTGTGGCCAGAACTAAACCAGGTCTAAACCTGAACTGGACCTGGACTAAACCAGGACCGGACCAGGATTAAATCACCCTGTGCTCGGCCCGCGCGTGCTCGGCCCTGAGGAGGAGGCACGGCCCGGGCGCCGCGGCTCCATCCCGCAGCCCCGGTGTGGTGCGGCCTTGTGCCGTATGGACGTCGCTTTTTGATCCTTCGATGTCGGCTCTTCCTATCATTGTGAAGCAGAATTCACCAAGCGTTGGATTGTTCACTCACTCAGGGAACGTGAGCTGGGTTTAGACCGTCGTGAGACAGGTGAGTTTTACCCTACTGATCATGTGTTGTTGTGTCTCCCCTCGCGCGTTCGGCGCTATATTGAGCCGTGTCCCCCCCACGCTTCACTATCAACACATTCCATTGAAAATCTATGAAAGTTCGAGTGTTCAAACGAGAGAGAAATGCGAGAGAAACTCCAGTCTGAGAAAAGCGTATAATGTGTGTGGTGAGATTGAGATTTGTTGTTTTTAAAGTGCTTTATAAATAAAGTTGGATTGGATTGGAGATTTCGCGTTTCGTAACTTGGAAATTTCATTCGTATCTAGAGACCAAAATTTGACGTGAAGGCGTTTCGTAACTTGAAATTTTCATTTGTTGGGTCATTCGTAAGGTGAGGTACCACTGTATATAGGCCAAACGTGCAATATTTTTTCCATACTCTCCTAGCTACTGTTTTATTATTATTACTTCTTTTATTTTATCCTTGCCTGCATGCACTTTCTTTCTTGTTCAAACTGTCTCTACCTGAACCTGCTGTGGCAAGTTAATTTCTCCTATGTGAGATCAGTAAAGTCTTATCTTATCTGATAATGTGTACATGTGTGTGTGGTGCTAATACTTAGACTATATTACTGCTTGACAGACCTCGATGACGGATTCCGAGTTCAACCTGGACCCAAACTGTCTGTCCCGCTGCAGCACGGAGCTCTTCTCTGAGGACAGCTGGGAGCAGGTAGATAAGCAGGATGCTGAGGTGAGCGCCCCCTACTGTCTGTCCACTGTTTAAACTCAGACACAGCAGACTTAACCCTTGGGTCTATGCTTTAGGTGACTCGCTGGTATCCGGACCATTTAGCAGCACAGTGTTATGGCTGTGAAAGCAGGTTCTGGCTCGCCACCAGGAAACACCACTGCAGGTACAGTCACTGCACAGTCCAGGGATTTACAGGGATTCCATGTAAATACACTCAGTATTTATGTCTTTATGTATCTATTTATGTATTTATGTCTTTATTTATGTAAGTCATGTTCTTACATGACTTCTAACACAAATTACTACCCAAACATTTCTATGTAGTTGTGTGTTTTAAATCCAGTCTGTTTCCGTCCTGTGTTTTTACTGTAGTCTTTAGCTTTTTATTTGGAGTTAGCTGTGACCTGCTGTGTGCCCCTTTCCTCCACAGCGTCAGGGAGCGTGTTCAGGAGGTCTGGTGAGATTTGACACCTGCCCCGCCACCCTAACCCAGTGTGCCTCTGTCGTCCCAGCCCCTCAGACCTGCTTTGACTCACTTTTATTTCTCCATAGATGTGTTTTCAAATACTTTGAACTTGCTATGGTCATGCGCTTTGATTGGAAAATTCTGATTGACTGAAAATAGTAGCTTTACCCAAATTCAACTCACGCGCTTCTCATCTGTTTCACTATAGCCCTGTTGACTCCTGGTATTAACAATGCAACCACATATCACAAATTGAAATACAATTACAAATTATGCTCTGACTAAATTTGTGTTAGGTCTATAATAAAAGTTTGGCTCTTTTGTAGGTAAATAGTTTGGAGAAGGCATTTAGGATGATTGACTTGATTTGCCATGCTATTCTCTTTGCTGGGATGGGAGTTTTATTAGTCTTACTAGTGGTGGCCTAGTGGTTAGTGTTTGCCCATAAACCAAAAGGTTTAAATGTGATGAGTATGTGATTGTAGTTTCAGAGACTGTGATGAGTGGCAGGCATGTGACCTCTAGGGCAGCTGTGGCTACAGAAATAAGTATATACAATGATCAAATGATAATGTAAATCACTTTTGAGCATATAGAAAGCAGTCATTCTTGAGACCATTCTTTTCTTTTAAGTTTAGACAGAGTTGTGTAGTTTCATGTGGGAATCATAGAGACGTACATTTAATCTGAATGTTGTTTGATGAAGATAGTGTTGGATCCTGTTAATCCCAGGAGTGCCGGAGCAGCATGCAGCCTCACAGCACCCTCTGCCTCCCATCCCAGCAGCAGCAGCAGCAGCAGCAGCAGCAGTAGCAGCAGCAGTAGCAGCATGGCCCTCAGTTTGTTGGTGTTTGTGTTTTTTTGGCTGCATTAATCCAACACAGAGCATGTCCTTAACACAGCAGCATGAGGCCATATTTGTAAATGTAAATTGGTTGGTGTCCATTTTGTTGTATATTTAGTGGACTGACTCCCAAATTAAGGAGTATTTCTTGCTTCTGAAAATGTATTGAAATAATCTGTGTGATGAAAAATGAAATTAACTTTTGTCCTATTCCTCTCAGCATTTTGCTGTCTGTAGTGCACCCATCCAGTAGAAAGTAGTGGGCTATTAAATGTAATAAGTAAATGAAAAATGCTGTACAAGGTTCTAATTATTTCTTTGTATTCAGTTATAGTAGTCCTGTCTAGTTAAGACTGAAATTTAATAATTCATAAAACTGCTAGCCTCAATATTTATATATACATTTTAAATTTACTTACTTTGATGGTGGAGAGTGGCACGGAGTTATTGTTTTGCTTGGAATGAAGTATGGCATTAAACTTCTCTGTCTTAATGGAGACAAGGTGACTTCACTAGGGCATGTTCTGTGGGAGCGGCCTGCGTTTAGTAAGAATACATTTCCAGTTCAAGGCAGTTCTGAGCAATAAAAGCACATGATAATGAAAAAAATGCAAGATAGACAGGTCCAGTGTCATACTGTGGAACTTTTCAGGCAAAGCAATCACATATCCAGGGAAGCGGGTTACAGGTCCTCCACCACCAGTCCAAATTACAGGTCAGATCTGTGGAGGCAACCCCACTTAAAGTCAGAATGTCTGTTTTTCTAGATATTTTTAGCTGTAAAACCACCTGTAATGGAATAAATTTAAAGTAGAGCTATTTTATGTCATACTGTGGTGCATTCCAGGCAGAACAATGACATATCCATAGAAACAAACAGGTGACAGACCCCCAACCAAAGTTACATAGTGCACCTTTAAATTTACCTAGTGTGGAATCAATTACATCTAGACACATATAATAGTGTGAATGTTCACTATGTGTAAATGGACCCCAAGTCTGCTCGCTGATCCTTGGATCTAACTAAAGGGAGTCCAAACAATTAAACAGACAAACCCAAACAGCTCTCATCTCTTTCAGGATCTGTGGTAACGTGTTCTGTGCCAGCTGCTGCGACCAGAAGATCCCGGTGCCAAGTCAGCAGCTTTTTGAGCCCACCCGCGTCTGCAAAACCTGCTATGGCAACTTGCAGCTAGACCCCGCCTCCCAAGAACTGGACCTGGACACGCCCATCGCGGCCAGCTCCAATTGAGGACTCTGTGAGAAACCTAGAATGTCCCATGAACTCGAAAAAACAAACAAACAAAAACCCCATGTGCTGCGAAAATAAAACTTGAATGTGTAAATAGAGGCTTGTATTTCGGAGCACTGGACGATGGCGGGATGGTGCCTTGAAGCAGGAGGAGGTCGAACACTGTGCTGCTGTTGTAGTACTGAGACATTTCATCTCTGAGCAATCCAAAAAAACAATCGACCAATCAGCAGCCAGATTCACACAGAGGAAGATGCCCACTGGTCAGTTCACCCAAATGGGGAAAGCACAGTAGACTTGAATCAGCGCGGTAAAAAGTAGCATTTTATTAAAAAAGAAGTCTGGGTCAGTAATATAACCTGTGACATTGTCTATCCAGATATTACTGTTGGCCTTTGGTTCATGGAGTATGTTGTTTAATTAACTTATCCGAAAGATCACATTAAAGGGATAGTGTGTGTTTTTATGTTAATCTGTATGGGTTTCCTTCTAAAAGTTTTATGCGGTAACATTGGCTTACCTCTGACAGTCTCCGCTCAGCCCGGTTCTGCTTGCGTTCTGGAGCTCACGTAAGTAGGTCCGGTAAGTTCGCGAGGTTATGTAATAAAGCTTGTTTTTCTTCCCAAACATTTGTCCGAAAAGTGATGTATTTGCGTCCCAGACAGTTTTGTCCATTAAAAATTCAGCAGCGTATTTCGCATTCGCATATTTTCTTTCTCGATTCGTATCAATGCTGAATTTTTAATGGACAACTGTCTGGGACGCAAATATATTACTTTTCGGACAAATGTTTTGGGAAGAAAAACTTTATTACATGACCCCGCGAGCAGAACGTGAGCAGAACCGTTCTGGGCGGAGACTGTCAGAGGTAAACCAGTGTTACCGCACAACACTTTTAGAAGGAACCCCATACAGATTACCATAAAAAAAATATTTTAAAAAACGCACTATCCCTTTAATGTGATCTTTGTGATAAGTTAATTAAACAACATACTCCATGAACCAAAAGCCAACAGCAATATCTGGATAGACAATGTCACAGGATATATTACCGCATGAAACTTTTAGAAGGAAACCCATACAGATTAACATTAAAAAACCACATTATCCCTTTAATATACCACCTGATGAAGTATATTTCCAAGCATATAATTATATTTAATTATAGAATATAGTTTTGATGTTTTCACTTGAACGTTCTCTGGCCAAAAAATATGAACAACTTTTAAATTATTATATTAATATTGGATTTTTTTTTTTTTTTTTTAACTTGACCATTTGGGTGAACTGATTCATAAACTTGAGATTTTTAAAAATCTGCAGAAAAGTCTGAGAGTCAGTGGTCACATGACACATTGAAGTCTCTTGGCTCTTCCTTCTGTTTCCCCCTTCATTCAAACCTATCCTTTTGGATTTACCCAGCAGGCACAGGGAGCTGATTAATGTTTGCGTTTCAGTACATCAGGAAATCACAGTTAGGTCAACAGATATTTTAGCTAGTATCAGTTTACAAAAACATAACAATAGTATCTCTAAATAAAATGGATGACAAAAAATAATTCTGGAGAAGTGACATTTTTCAAATTATAGTTTTATTGACCTCACCATCTTAAAGTTGTCTTTGCATTTAATTAAACCTGAAATCCAGTGATCCGTGACCGCACTTGGAATCTCCCCTCTGATTGACTGAATCGCAGAGCAGGGCGGCGGCTGCAGAAAGGGCTTTTCTCTTGGCTTATTTTTTCGGCAAACGTCTGTAAATGTTTCCAAAAAATACCATGATTCACTTCCAGCACCTCTACCGCTGATGTCCGTTCATCGACCTCCTTGCACACCCCTAGCTCTCTCTTTTTTGTAAAATAAATGAATAAAATAATATATTCAGATACCTATATAGCATTTAAGAAAGTGTATAGAATCCTTGAATAGTGGCTCACTAAATGAGTCACCAAAAAGTTCTTTTTTAATTTGTTTTTTTCTTAAGTTGTTATTGCAGAAAATACTATATATATTTTGCAACCTGTTGAAAATGACAGATGTTTTTGTTTTTTAATAGAGACGCAGGGTGTTTCCTGTTTTGATGCTGCAGTGGTTTGTCCCTTTTGAAATGCGTTCCTTACTTTGACGATATTATTTATTGAAGTTTTCATTTTTGAATTGCTGTTCTGAAAGAAAAGAAAAGAAAATTCAGACAATTCATTGCCACAAGATAATCAGTGTTTATGAAGAGGAAAATAATTAAAAGTAAAACTGCTGGGTCCAAATGACAGCGCCCGGTGACGCTAAAGTTGACTTAAAATGTGGAAAAGCTATGCACTGATGGAAGCATCACACAAGCATCACTAATGATGACAGTCATAACAAGCCCATTGAGATGCACTCCAAGCTCTACCTCTGTCTGCGAATGATCATAGCAATACATGTTGTCATCACCTATATACTTAATGTTATGTCACAATCGCAAATGTAAGAGTTTTTGCAGTGGGGTATATTTAGGATCTACAGAAACATCCAAATTATGGCTGAATATTAAAATTGCGTTGTTAATGAGTAGTATTAAAAATATATATTATGGTTTACACTAAATATTTTGGTCAGAATATGAAGATTGAATACAAATGTGTAATAATATATGTACTCACTATTATTGATTTGGATATTAACAATAAATTATGAAGCAAATTTTCCAGATGCAATACCAAATTGACAATGTTACGTAGATCAGACTACATTTTGTGCATGGCTCAGTGATTTTGTGGCTTAAACAAAACAAAAATAAAACCTCATTAGCTAACCTTAATACAGTAAAATTGCAATTACCATATATTTTGTCATTATTCATCCATTTTAATGTACCTTCAAGTTCTAGCTAGATAAATCAGTAGTGTTTTTTACTTTTTTTCTTTTAGTTAAGTTAAAATAACATTTTCCACTTGTGTACCTCTTGAAAGATGACTGATGCCACAAACACCAAAGCCAAGCATAAAACTGTCCCAACATGATTCTTTCAAAATGTTCTTTCATTTGAAGTAAAGTATCTGTATTAGTTTGTTAAGTTTAATTTTTGAACAACCATTAATTCAAACTAATTTTTAAACAGTTTTCCAATCCACGCACACTTTTCCTATCAAAAATCCATAATGTGAACTATCATTTTGCACGAGAAGACACTGCCACTGATTATTACATTCATCTCATTATATTTCAATTATGTTTGGTGCTGTTTATGTATTGTTTCAGCAGAGGGCGCTGTTGTTTTAGCTAAAGACCACAAACGAACCATTCTCTTGTGTTATTTTCCTTCAAATTCAGCTCTTATATTCTTTAGTTTTATTTTATTATTATTATTTTATTTTTTTTATGCCATTTCTTTTTCCCCACACTTCCTGACGCGTCCCTGCATTCATGGCCCAGTATCACGTGCGCTTTGAATCATGCGCTAAATTCCGAAAGCATTTGAAGTGGCGCGAGAGTTGTGCGTCTCATCCAGATATTTGGAGGCTGGTGCCATGTATTTTCTTTACGAGTATCCCTCTCTCTCGTGCTTATTGTGGTTAAATCAAAATCGTCTTTCTCCTTTTTGGTTTTCCTTCTGTTTTGAGTCAAGCACTTTCCACCTCCTCGCTCCCGCAGAGGAGTGTGTAGCTGTACATAGCGACTCCTGTAACAAGTGCTCCTTGTTCGGTCTGAATATTTTGTTTTGTTTGATTTACTTTAAAGAACATTACATTGTTGTAGATTTAAAGGAGAAATAAAATAGATGAACTTGTGAAAGTGTACTGTCTTTTATTAAATTTACCTCATCTGGAAATGCAAATGATTGTTTACAGTTTCCCAGCAGTAGTACTTGCTAAGGTTCTGGAGGGTGTTGAGAAAGAAAACTACAATTTACACTTCTGGCTTTTACACTTTACTAGCTTTAGTGCCTATAGTGAAGCATATATATTTTAAAGATCCGATGACATGGTACTTCTTGATGCTTTTATATGGCTCCTTAATGGTTCCCTAATACTGTAAATGAATCCTTCTTCAAAATCAACACTCAGTGCATGAGAAACAGAGATAAGATGAGAAAGAGTCATAAATATCTCTCTCAAACTCTTTATTCTGGGCGTTGTTGCTTGAATGCAAATGAGGAGAAAAGAGATGGCCAATAGTAGAGGGTGGGGGCGTGGCCAAACTCTCCGCTCAGAGCCCACAGCTGATCCATTTCCTTGTTTTTGCACGGGGGAGAGATTTGAAGCGTTCCATTGAAAAATAAACACATTTCCACATAAAATAAAATTAAACCACTGCTGTTCAAAGGTCCAGAGGCTCAGATAAAGGACTTCCAAGCCTAGAAACACTCGGACGTGCCTCCAGGCAAATAAAAAACGCATTTCGCATTGCCTAGCGCATTCGCAGTCCAAACTCTCTGGGCGTGATTTACAGAGACGCTGAGTACAGACAGACGGGGGTGGAACTGCATTTGCATTTCTGTTTTCGATCTGACGTCAATAAGGTGCCTTGTTCAAAATCGCCCGTTTGAGCTCCGATTTTTTGTAACGCAGAAAAGGATCGCAAATGCTCAGTTTAGACATTTCACAACTTTTAACCATGGGGGGGGGGCCTAAACGGGGTAGGGGAGCTCACATTAACGTTCAAAAACCTCAGAAAGTGAAAATTTCATGCCATGGGACCTTTAAAGGTGCGTTGCGCAACGTTTTGGTGGAGGAATGGCACCTAATGCTTGTCTCTAGTGATGGGTCCAGCATCAACGATGCGTCGGTGCATGCGTCGGGCTCACCGAGCATAACCCCGTGTCGGTGCGCGTATCGGTTTCTTAAAGTCATGTACCTGTGTACCTGGACCTGTGTCGAACTGACACTGACGTGCCAAACTGTGTTCATAAGGAAGCGCATCTGTCAACGGGATGCATCTGCCAAAAGAATCTCTGATCTTTTGTGGTTCATCATCAAATTCATCAAAAACTATGGACCAGCCTCAAGCTAAAATAAAGGTTTCCGCTGTGTTGATCTGATATTGGAAAATAAGGTATTTGTTTTAATTTGCTTGTCGTTTCATCCTGTTCCTCTCAGAGTTTCCACTTGATCTATCTGAATTCAAATTCATTTCAAAGTGACTCTTAGTTTACTATTCATATTATTTTCTGCGGGTTAAATGTCTTATTTGTTCGACAGAACTTTAAACAAATCCGCCTCCTCAGTGCTGAGACATTATAGGGCCAGGCATGAGAATGAAGTCCCAGATACACCCTGGACAAACTCTGGTATACAGTGGTCAATCGTTTATCGCGGGGGTTAGGTTCCAGAAATAACCCGTAATGAGTGAAATCCGCGAAGTAGGACAACTTTATATTTTACAATTATTATACATGTTTTAAGGCTGTAAACGCCTTAAAACACTGGAATTCATGTTTTTTCACATTTCTCTCTCGTTTAAACACTCAAACTTTCGTAGATTTTCAACAAAATGTATTAATAGTGAAGCGTGGGGGCCCGCCGGACGCGCAAGGGGAGCGGAGACATGAGTCACTGGATCCGCAGGAAGCACCACGCTCATCCAACAGCACTGCCGCGTCCCAGGACGAGACGCACACCAAGCCCTTGGAGAAGTGCGCAGCACGTGCACCCGCTCATCATGGTTATATCCATGACAGAGCAGCACGACCGGCGCAAGGCCGGGGCTGCGAGCATGAGATCGAACCGCGGCGCCCGGACTATGCCTCCCCCTCAGGACCCTTGCAGCCCGAGCCGCAAAGCGAACACGTGAACATAAGAGCCGCATGAAACCAGCAAAGAGCCGCACGGGGTGATTTAATCCTGGTTTAGACCTGGTCCAGTCCTGGTTTAGACCTAGTTTAGACCTGGTCTAGATCTGGTTTAGTTCTGGTCTAGACCTGGTTTAGTCCACGTTTAGTCCTGGTCTAGTGCTGGTCTAGTCCCGGTCCCCCCTGCATCCCCCATCTATCAATCGGCAAAGGTCTACAGTCTCTTAGCCAATCAGGACGCAGAACACAATGTTACACTATAAAAATATATATTTTTTTAAAAATCCACAAAACAGTGAGGCCGCGATAGAGCGAGGGACCACTGTACAACCATTCTACAACGTACTCACAGTTGCTTTACTGATAATTAATTCCTATTAATTTATTCTTTACTTAATTTTTGATCATCAAGCTTCCAGGAAACAGATGCTGGATGAGGCTCTGTTGAATTTCATCCTAAAGGAGTGTCAGCCCCTCAGCATTGTGGAGAGTGAAGGGTTCAGGGAACTGGTTCAGGTCCTTCAGCCCTCATACAGTGCCGTGAAAAAGTATTTGCCCCCTTCCTGATTTCTGTGTTTTTTGCATATTTATCACTCAAAACATTGTCAGATCATCAAACCAATTTTAATATCACACAGAAACAACCCAAGGAAAGACAAAATTCAGTTTTTGAATGATGATTCCATTTATTAGTGCACAAAAAAAATCTAAACCTATCTGGCCCTATGTGAAAAAGTAATTGCCCCCTTAATCTAATAGCCAGTTGAGCCTCCTTTGACAGCAATAACTGTAACCAAACGTTTGCGATAATTGGTGATGAGTCTTTCACACCGCTGGGGAGGGATTTTGGCCCACTCTTCTATGCAGAATTGTTTCAATTCTGCCATATTGGAGGGTTTTCTTGTATGAACTGCCCGTTTAAGGTCACACCACAGCATCTCAATCGGATTTAAATCCGGACTTTGACTTGGCCACTCCAAAACCTTAATTTTGTTTTCTTTGAGCCATTCAGAGGTGGACTTGCTGGTGTGTTTTGGATCATTGTCCTGTTGCATGATCCAAGAGCGCTTGAGTTTGAGGGCACGAACTGATGGCCGGACATTCTCCTTCAGGATCTTCTGGTAAACAGCAGAATTCATTTTTCCGTCAATCACAGCAAGTTGTCCTGGTCCTGAGGCAGCAAAGCAGGCCCAGACCATCACACTGCCACCACCATGCTTTACTGTGGGCACCATGTTCTTTTTATCAAATGCTGTGCCATTTTTACGCCAGATGAAACGGGCTGCAGACCTTCCAAAAAGTTCAATTTTAGACTCATCGGTCCACAAAATGTTTCTCCAAAAGTCTTGAGGGTCATCAAGGTGCTTTTTGGCAAAGGTGAGACGAGCCTTTGTGTTCTTTTGTGAAAGCAGTGGTTTTCTCCTGGGAACTCTTCCATGGATGCCATTTTTGGCCAGTGTTTTTCTAATGGTGGAGTCATGAACACTGACCTTAACTGAGGCCAACGAGGCCTGTAGTTCTTTCGATGTGCGTCTAGGTTCTTTTGTGACTTCCTGAATGAGCCGTCGTCGCACTCTTGGAGTAATCTTAGTTGGTCGACCACTCCTGGGAAGGGTTGCAACTGTTCCCAGTTTCCTCCATTTTTGAATAATGGCTCTGACAGTGGTTCGCTGGAGCCCCAGAGCTTTGGGAATGGCTTTGTAACCTTTTCCTGAATTATAGACTTCTATCACTTTTTTTCTCATTTGTTCTTGAATTTCTTTGGATCGTGGCATGATGTGTTTGTTCTTGAGATGTTGTAGCCAACTTCACTTTGTTTGACAGGAACTATTTAAGTGATTTCTTGATTCAACACAGGTGGTGACAATCAGGTGTGGGTGTGGCATGTAGAACTGAACTAAGTTTTCTCAAAACTGTGGTTAGTCACAGTTAGTTTGTGATTTAACAAGGGGGGGCAATTACTTTTTCACATAGGGCCAGATAGGTTTAGATTTTTTTTGTGCACTAATAAATGGAATCATCATTCAAAAACTGAATTTTGTCTTTCCTTGGGTTGTTTCTGTGTGATATTAAAATTGGTTTGATGATCTGACAATGTTTTGAGTGATAAATATGCAAAAAACACAGAAATCAGGAAGGGGGCAAATACTTTTTCACGGCACTGTATGTACTGCCAACCCGAAAGGTTTGTGTGGAAATTATCTAAAGTAATAGTTGGTTTATCCAATATATTTAATCTTTAACGTAAATATATTGGTTTGACTTGGTGTAATTTTCAGACCATCAAACAAATGGTGGACAAAAAGTACAAGGAGGCACAAGAACGAGTGAAAATGGACACAATACATCTTATTTGTAATGCATTTTACATTTCAATGAAATCTCAAAGTGCTACACCAGGTAAATTACATAAAACGCAATTAAAAACATGTTTGGAATGTTTTTTTGTTTTTTTTTCGTTGTTTGAAAATCATGTACTAAAATGCCAATTTATTTATTTTTAGATAAGCTTTGGAAACATCAATGACATCAATGTGGGCAGGCAGACCAAAAGTGCCACAGTTTATGCCATCCAGAGGTGCAGAGGTACCTGGCAGAGGGCAATATTGCCAGGTGCCAGGGTCCTATGAGATACTGGGACAACCAAAAGACATTCTATCCAAACCTTTTCCAGCTTTCCTTACGATTTCTCTGCACTCCAGCCTCATCTGTGCCATGTGAGCGGAGGTTTTCTACAGCTGGAGAAGTTGTATCAAAAAAGTCTAACAGACTTCATTTCAAAATGTTGGAAAAACTTTTTTTTTTGTAAATAAAAATTTGTTAAAAAAATAAATAAAAATCCCAGTCTACAAGCATATGATACATGTTCACATTATTTATTGACTGTATCTAAAAATAGCAAAGATATTTTACATTTAAATGAAGATATGAAATAATACAATACAAAATATAATGACTTAAATGATATTATTGTATTTACTAGGTCATCAAATCAGTGTCAGTTGAGTTTGATAACTCGGTTGCCTGTAGGGGTTTTTAAGATCCAGCAGGTGTCAGTATTTAGATTAAGATTAAGCCTTTATTTGGTCTCACACACAGTGACACACAGTGACACACGGGAGAAATTTGACTTCTGCATTTGACCCATCCTTTTCAGGAGCAGTGAGCAGCCATCTTTTTCGGCGCCCAGGGGGCAGTACCGTGAAGGGTCTTGCCCAAGGACCCACACTGGCTTGCTCATTGCCGGGGGGAATTTGAACTCAGGTCCCCCCAGGGGAAAGTCAGTGACTTACCACTTGAGCTAACCAGGCGGTGACACAGTATCGACACAGTATCAATAGAGTTTGGCAGTGTGTCGCCTCATCAAACCATCACTACCAGTGGTATCTATAACATATGAATCATATAACAGGTGGTATCTATATTTATAACAATTTGAATCATGTTACTAACTACATTACACAATATATAATCAGTCTGATAATAACAATTAAAACAGTTTATCATAACACAAAAAATATGCAAATCAATCAAGTTAATTAAAGAACAATCAAATAAACATTCCCAACCCACCTCTGTCACAGACTCAGACACAAACAGGACAAACCAAAGCCACAAGCAAGGCCAGAAGCACCGTGGCAACAGTGTTACCATGGTGCTAAGCACCTCTGAGCTGCCTGCAAGTGCCTGACCAAATAAACAGATCCCTTAGGGAATTTACAACAGTAGTGTTAGTAGTAGTAGTTGTGGCAGTAGTAGAGCTTACTAAATTATTTTAAAGGTAACAGTGGTAGTTTGCAATTGGACAACAACAATGCAAGTACCAGTAAAGAAAATGCTGTATAACTGTCCAGTGCATTTGACGCTGATGAAGTCTTGTCTCGTCTTTCTTGTGTAGCACCTCAGCACACTACCGATGGTGACACCCTGCAGGGACTGACTACTCTGTCCTGGAGTGGCTTGGTGAGGGCTGTTTTGGCCGTGTAGCCAAGTGCCACGCCATGGACCGTGACCAGATTGTGGCGGTTAAGCTCCTCAAAGACCAAGACTTCAAGAAAATGGAGCACGAGGTATGTCATATTTGTCATATTAAACTGGCTGGTCAGAGTCACACATACTTCTGTCCTGATTCAAATACATTTTTTGCAAAGATTTTATTTTGTATTAGCAGAAGAGTAGCCAAAAACTAATTGAATTTAGAGGACAGAGAACAGAACATGACTTAGACCCTCCCAGTAAGAAGCTTTGTTAAATCCAGAGACTGCCATTTTGACCAGTATTGTTTCATGCATTTCATATAATGCTATTTGACTTCACAGATTTAACTCAAATATATGTCTCCTTAGGTATCCATTTTGTAGGAGCTCTGTGTGCTCGACCCCAGTCGCACAAACATGGTGCACTTTCTGTAGCAGTTTGAGGACATGGGTCTTCATTGTCTGGTCTTCGAAATGCTGTAAGTAGACATGTTTTCCTTCATGTCAAACAGGAACTATGTACCACTCTAGCTTAATGAGATCCGGCCTATTGCCCACCAGGTATTAAAGGAACTGCAAATTATGTTGCAATATGAGGGCCCTGCACCAAAGGTTTCAAATAGATCTAGTTCATATTAAACCTCATTTTTAGCGCATTTCTTACATCCCAGTTCTTAACAATATTAAGTTCAACCCCATTTTTACAGTACAGTTTTGACTTTTTATCAATTCTTTTTCCTTCTTGTGTCTTTGCAGTTGTTGGTGGCTCTAGATGCACTGAAAAGGCTTGGTATCCTACACGGAGATATCAAGACTGATAATATAATGTTCATTGACCCGCAGAAGCTGCCTTTAAGGGTCAAATTAATTGACTTTGGACTGGCCAGGAAGGCCTCCCAAGTCGAGCTGGGGGCCAAACTGCAGCATCTGTGGATGCAGGTACGAGGCAACTCACACTAATATCAGGTGTAATACAGTGAGCATGGATTTTTAAAGGAGACATGTGTTTTTATCCCTTGTATTTTGTTCAATTATACATTCATCACTGTAAATTAAACAATATTGACCTAAAATAACAATAGATACAAGAAGCAAGTTTAGAAACAAGTTTTTTTTTTTTTTTTTTTTAAATAATATGTCTTCTTTAAAATGTGAAAATTGTTCTTTGTTTTCCAGAGCTCCTGAGGTCACACTTGGTCTCCCTTGCAGCGAGGCCATTGATGTGTGGGGGGTTGGCTGCGTGCTAGCCTTTTTGTATCTGGCTGATAACCTGTTCCCGGTAAACTGTAAATATCAAGCGGTAAAGCGCCTGGTGACCTTATTGGGCATGTCTCCAGACCACCTGCTACAGGCTGGATGCTACAGCACCAAGTTCTTTGCCCACGTCCACTCTTCGAACGGTGCAGCATGGAGACTTCTGGTACTTATTCACTTTGTTTGTTGTGAATATTGAATTGTTGTGATTTGAAATGTCCAAAACTAGCCTTATAATTTCACTTACATGCTTTTCAATGTATAGATAGAAGAAGAATATGCTGGAAAAACGAAAATTAGCACTGAAGAGAAGAGTCCGTACTTTGAAGTGCCCAGCTGCTTGGATGGCCTTGTCTGTGTAAGTCTCCAACACTGATCAACACTCGCCCTCATAATGCAGATCTATATTTTACAGAGTCTAATCAGTGTTTGTTTTGCAATGTACAGAGCCCTCCTGAAAACTCCACTGCAAAAGATGAGGACAGGAAGGCCTTCATTGACCTCCTGAAGGGGCTGCTGACGATGACTGGAGACCACAGGCTGACCCCCAGTCAGGCCCTCCAGCACAACTACATTAGTATGGGTCATCTGTTGTCACACAAAATACAGGTACACTGGAGGCAACTATGAATTGCATTTTGTCTCTTCTCTGAGCATATTGTATATTTGTGTTTTTTTGTTTTCCTAGAGTCTGTCCAGGCTGGGTCAGAAGGACTGCAGAGATCCTGAGGTGGGACTGTCGTGTGTCCAGTGCAAGAGCCCAAGCTCAAGGCACCATGTGAAAATGACAAAAACAAAGAATATACAGTACAGGTAATTTTTCTGTTTATAGTATTGAATGATTAAAAGACAGAATATTTACTTGTCTTTTTTTCTGACAGTGAGATGGAACTTTACAGTGGAGGCTGTGGAGAGGAGGAGTGGAAGAGGAGGCTTATATCCATGTTGTCACACAAAATACAGGTACACTTGAGATTACTGAGATTACTGTGGATTGTATTTGTCCCTCCTCCAAGTATATTGAATTTTGGTGTGTTTTTTTTTGCAAGGGGTCCAGGCTGGGTCAGGAAGCTAAGGTCCTGAGGTGGGAGTGCTGGGTCACTAACTCAGAACAGGTGAGATTTTTATATTTATGGTATAAAGTATTGAAGTACAGTACCTTTATTTGTGTGTTTTTCTTCCAGTGAGACAGAAGTGTGGAGAGGAGGAGTGGAGGAGGAGGAGGCTTATATCCATGTATCTTATATCCAAGGACAGAAATGGAAAGAACACAAGGCCCTTAAGGGAAATCTGAACAATTTCCTTAAACACCAAAATGTAAGTTATGCACTGTTGTACACACAACAAATTTTTAAGGGAGAATTAACGTTTTTTACAATCTGAGCCTTATTTCGGTAATAAAACAAGTTGCTTTACTCACCCATAGCACTTTGGTGTCATATGGAGCACTTCCAGAGATGTTTTAGATTAGCGATATCCGTAATGCAAGTTCTCGGGGCATATAATATATACCCCGAGCGGTCTCCAAATAACACAAACTTTAGCACTTTTCAAATCATAGAAGCTTAATGTCTTAGTCTACACTTTCGTTTGAGTCAAAAGTGGCCTGTAATCCGAGATTTATCCATAATTTACAGCTTTGCGTTTCATGTTTGGGTCCCGAGAGCTGAGAGCGAAATAAACTGTGACTCCGCACATGCGCACTGGCGTCCTCATCTACTCGAAACTATGGATAAATTTCGGATTACAGGCCACTTTTGACTCAAACGAAAGCGTTTATATATATATATATATATATATATATATATATATATATATATATATATATATATATATATATATATATATATATATATATATATATATATATACACACACACATAAATAAATAATACATAAAAAATAAAAATAAATCAATACGTAAATAAATACTCAAATAAAAAAATTACATAATATATAAAAATAAATAAGAAATTAAAAGGGAGTCTAAGAACTTTTTGAGGCGACTGTAGAAGATGTCAGAGATGTTGGTCATCAAAAAAAAAAAAAAAGTTTTGTTTGGTGTTAAATCCACATGTGCAATGCAACAACCTAAATGTCCCTGACGTCCATTACAGAGGACACATAAAAATAAAATTAACAAAATGTAAATGCTAAGGTGTTAATTTACCTCCAAATATAAAATTAAAATAATAATAATAATTTAGATACACTTTTTTTCTTCAGGTCCCAGGAGGATATTAGGGTTGTTAAAAGTACTGAAAAACAGATACTAATTTATACTTAAACTAGATACTCAATTGGGCTTGTATCGAGACTAAAAAAGAAGCATGAGAAGGCATGATCAAACTCCAGGAAACTCCAAAAATCTCAGTTTCATTAATTTTGTTAAAGAAGGCACACAACATCTATCTCTCTGGACCAATACAAAGAAACACAGATTCTGACTATAGACCAGTAGATTTGATACGCACTTGGGCCTGTATCAGTACTAAAAAAGTCACATCAAACTGACAGAAATGAACCTTTCCTGCATGGCTTTAGAATGATCTTGAGTTTTATCAGAACTGAGAATTATAAGCTTGCATAGACTAGTACACGCCTATGGACCACAATGAAATCTACCTGGATGACTGAAGGATTACAGATATAACATCACATGGTAATACAACAGAAAGTGCTGTTATTTAAAGGTGCATTGTGTAACTTTTCTGGTGGTGAGTCCATTACCTGCTAGTTTCTATGGAGATGTCATTGCTCTGACATTAATCAACTCTACCTTACATTTATTCAATTACAGATGGTTTTATAGCTCAAAAACACCTACAAAAACAGATATTCTGACTGTGAACGGGGTCGCCTCTACACAGATCTGAGTTTTAATTAGTTCTGGTTTGGTCTCTGTGAACATAGAAAGGTTAAATACCAGTGTGAAACATTTCAGACGAAGCAATAACATTTCCATGGAGAAAAGCTTTTGATGTGCAGTTTTTCAACACTGCACATTTAATGTTGAAAAATGACATACTGTTGTTTAAATAAAGTGTTTTGTAGTGATGGGTCCGGCAACACCGCTGCATGTGTCGAGCTCACCGAGCAAAACCCCGTATCGGTGCGCACATCGGTTTCTTAAAGTCATCTGACCGATACACAATGCACCAGCCCCCATGAATCCTCCCGCGGGTGGTGGGTCCACAGGAGGACGGCTCACGTCACAGCAGGCCTTGATGTATCTTCTGCCATAGGGGCTACCAGTGTTCACAGACACTCGGGGCAAGCTGGGGTTAAGTGTCTTGCCCAAGGACACACCGGCAGCTCTCATCTGTGGGAGCTGGGATCACACACGGTCAACCCGTCGAGAGCTGCTGGTGCATTGTGTGTTCTGGGCAGCAGAACACTGTTTGGACTGCTGCCCCCGCGACCCAGACAATGGAAAAGCAGAAGAAGATGAATAAATGAATGAATGACGTGACCGATACAGGACGAGTGTCGAACTGAGGCACACTTAGGCACACTCACTGTTTAAAGTGCACATGGCAGCAGTGGTAGAAGAAGTAAAAGTACAGATACTAAAAGAAAACAAGTAAAAGTATCACATGAAAGTATCTACATTAGTAAAAGTATTATAGTACCAGTTTAAAAAAGTAAAAAGTATTATGTGCAGAATTTTAGGTCTTATAAGACTTCATATATAATGGTTTTAATAAAGATTTGTGCTGAATTTTGAGTTGAGTTAGAGTAGAATAGAGTTTTTTCCTGGCTGTTTTATTTATACATTTTTGTTTGCTCAAACTAAAAATGTGTCAAAAATAAAGGTCTCAAACAATACTAAAAATACTTGTGGAGTAAAGAAAAGTGCAGATTCATTTCCTCAAATGTAATAAAGTAAAAGTAAAAAGTATTCACTTTAATTAAGGAAAATATACTGTAGCTACATCAAATTTATACTTAACAGTACTTTACCACTTTTTCTTTGTATGGCAGGTTTTTATGTTTTTCTAATTATGCCCTGGTTTTGTGGGATAGGCTATCTGTGGTAAATATTACATTATTATATCTTAATTTTACAAAAACATTTTACAAAACCCCCCCACACAAGAGTTTGTGGGGAAATAATTGAAAAGAAAAGTACAAAAATACAGAAAGTAGTGGCAAGATTTAAAAATGAATACATCTACTTTATTATACTTCCATGACCTCTACCTATGTACAGAATGCAAGAACACTGTATTTTACCTTTATTTTACCATGACCCATATCATATCTTCTGCGCCTGTGTCCAACCAAAAACTAAAATTCTCAATCTTATCTTTTTCTCTGTCTTGAAGTAGTAAATAATTAAGTTCAAATTATGCAAGCCTAATAACCTTGTAGGTTTATTTGTTTGAATGGTTAAGACTAATTTACTGGTTTGAATTGTAATTGTTAAGCTTAGTTTGATCTAAATTGTAAACAGAAGAAATGGATTAGGTCTTAAGATATTTCCTGATTAACCTGAGTTGAAATGTTTTATCCCTTGAATTTACCGCCAGCGTCAACACAAATTGCTTGTGGGAATCCCAAGGAATCGTTTGTGTCATTATTTATGCTGATCTGAAAAACTAGTGGTTGTAGAAATAGCAATAGCTGTTGTTTTTAGTAGTCATGCAGTAGCCCATAGCTGCAGTAGTATGGAGGTCGTAGATAATATAGTTAATAATTACTTTTTGCTATGTAATCCAATACCCTAATTCATTTAACTCCTACACATACAGGAAAAATATAATATTAGACTTAGACTTAGACAAACTTTATTGATCCACAAGGGTATGGGTATGGTAGCTCACTGATCAAATATAATATACAATATAAAACAGAGGGTAAAAGAACAAGAAGAAAAATAGATGAAATAGCAACCAAAGAGCAATAGACCTGTGTCAGATGAGACACAATTATATACATAAGATAATGGTAATAAATATATATGTACAATCAGATTTAAATAGAAAAGTAGTAGTCAAATACAAAATACAGTATCAAATATGATGTTCAGTACCAACTGTATACAGTAGTAGGGAGTATTATCTGTTACATAAGGGTGAGCTGTTGTACAGTTGTATGGAGTATGGTATGAATGTAGTCCTGTATCTCTCACTGTTGTGATGTGTGTGCAGAAGGGAAGTTGCACGTCTGATGGACGTCAAAACAAATACACAACCCAACAGGGATATGCATGACTTTGTGTTTCAATATTAAAAGTCTATATGTGGAAAAGCAGGTAATATTAGTGCACTCCTTAAGGCAATAGGCCACATAGGCCCATAGCATAATAAAGGTGTGCTCAAATACAGCCCTGGGTTAGATTAGTGTTTGGTTAGTGCAGCTTCGATTTTTCTCTTTAGAAAAATATCCTACAGAAAACATTCTGACCTTAACATACAAATATAATATATCCAAATATTATGTTAGGTTAGCACACTTGAGCAGAAAACCAAGCAAGTTTAATAATAATGCAGTTTAAATTGAAACGGCATAAGTGCAAGTTTTGCCACAAGATAGAGCCATTAAACTACGAACAGTGGATGTATGTGAAAATAACGGCCTCTAGCTGTGTACAAATCAAATCCATTTATTCCACTGGTCCACTGATTGTACATATATATTTATTACCATTATCTTATGTATATAATTGTGTCTCATCTGACACAGGTCTATTGTTCTCTGGTTGCTATGCCATCTATTTTTCTTCTTGTTCTTTTACCCTCTGTTTTTATAATGAATATTTTATTTGATGAGTGAGCTACCGTACCCAAAATAATTTCCCTTGTGGATCAATAAAGTTTGTCTAAGTCTAAGTCTAAGTCTAAGTCTAAGTCTAAGTCTATTCTTAGAACATCTTTTGTAGTTTATAAAATATTGAAGTTCTGAATGTTGCACATTTTGCTTTATGACACAATTAATATTATAAGTACCATTACTGCATTTTGTATTGCTTTGACTCAAGTGTAATACAATAGATAATAAAGTTACATAAAGTTTGATTAATTAATTGAAGACACATCTCAACACGCTGAACTACAGTATGTCTTATGAGCTTTGTCTAGGTGGTAAGAAATGCTAACAACCGAAGTCTTTCAATCAACACAGACACGTGATTATTAAAAAGTATAACGTGCTTTATTATAAAATCATAATATGTACAGCTTGGACAGTGGCAGTCACAGAAGAGGCAGGGCAGATTTCAGTGCAGATCAGAGACACAACACAAGGGGGCAGTGTAGAGTCATGGTGGTAGTGGTTCAGAGGGTAATTATTCATGTCAGGCTGATCCCCGTTAAGATCTGAACCCTGTATGGACAAATAAAATACAGCTATTATATTATTTCAGGCAGCAGAAAGATAGGTGCTGGGCCCCACCCAGCACCCCCCACTGTCCATCAATGGTGCTGCTGTAGAGAGGGTGAGCAGCACCAAATTCCTGGGGGTGCACATCAGTGAGGACCTCTCCTGGACAGTGAATACTGTATCACTGACAAAGAGGGCTCAGAAGCGCCTCTATTTCCTCCGCAAACTGAGGAGAGCTGGAGCCCCTCCACCCATTATGACCACCTTCTACCGAGGCACTATTGAGAGCGTCCTGACCAGCTGCATCACTGTGTGGTACGGGAGCTGCACTGAACAGAACAGGAAAGTCCTGCAGCGCATAGTGAATGCAGCTGGGAGGATCGCTGGTGTCTCTCTCCCCTCCCTCCTAGACATTTTTAACACCCGGCTCACCCGCAGAGCGTCCAGCATTGTGGGTGACCCGAGCCACCCCGCATATAGCCTGTTCAGCCTCCTGCCCTCGGGGAGAAGGTACCGGAGTCTCCGGGCCCACTCCACCAGGCTTTCAAACAGCTTCATCCACCAGGCTGTCAGGAGGCTGAACTCACACCCGAACTCCCACCTTACCCATCTCCCACCCCCCACCCTCCATATTGGCATAACCTGTATTCCATAAAAGACATATCACTCTAGACACTTTAAAAAACTGCTGCTAAGGACGACTGTTGCACTGTTGCACATTTACATTTACTACTGGATTTTACTCCTGTTGCACTGTTGTTTACTACTGTTATTGCA
The DNA here is from genome assembly GCA_036785185.1 of Paratrypauchen microcephalus. Lineage (NCBI taxonomy): Eukaryota > Metazoa > Chordata > Actinopteri > Gobiiformes > Gobiidae > Paratrypauchen > Paratrypauchen microcephalus. The sequence continues at coordinate 2,382,907 of JAVJIX010000090.1, read as the reverse complement.
CACTTACATTTACTACTGGAATTCTTAGTACTGTTGTTTACTCCTGTTATTGATTTTTACCCCCGTTGCACTGCTGTTTACTACTGTTATTGCACATTTACTACTGGAATTTTTAGTACTGTTGTTTACTCCTGTTGCACTAGAATTACTACTGTTGCACACTTATTTTTATTTATCTTAACTCCTATGCACATTCTACTGCACATGACCAATTCAATGCTGTATCTTCCATTGCACATTTTGATGCACACTGCACACTTTGGAAATCTGTATATAGTATAGGTTATTTGTTATTTATTATGTTGCACTGTTTTAAGATTTTAGACCGTAGACTTTAGTTTTAACTTAGATCTCTGTCTTAGATAGTTTTTGTTGTGTTTTGTCTTCATATTGTATTTTGTACACTGTCTTTTTGCACTACCTGGCCAGAGAGAAACGAAATTTCGATTCACTGTATGTTGAACACATATGGCAGAATTGACAATAAAGCTGACTTTGAACTTTGAACTTTGAACTTTGATAAGTTAAAGGTGCACTATGTAACTTTTCTGGGAAGGAATTCATTGCCTCCAGATGTTATGATTTTACCTGGAATGTTCCACAGTCTATTCAATTACAAGCACTTTCACTCATAAAAATATACCTTGGAAAAACATACATTTTTACTGTGAGAGGTCTCCACAGATTTGACTTGTAACTTGTTGTGACCTGATTGTCTCCATAGCGATAGATAGAACTGTGAAACAATTAACATCTCCATGGACACAAGCAGTTCAAATGAATAACTCTTATTTTTTGGTAACTATTTGGTGTCTTGAGCAGAATTTGAGAAAGTTAAAATGTGACGGGACTGGAAAGATGGAAAATAATATTTGTGAACTGCATTCATAACTTATCTTCTCTCAAATAAAATTTTAACAGCGCTCGCCAGCAACATATTAAAAAGGTTCTCATGAAATAAAATCAGATTATAAATGAGAAATATTTGGTATTATTTGTCACAGTGGAATTATTTTATAAATTAAAAACAAAAAGAGCTACAATTTCATATGGTGCATCTAACTTTCTCAAATGTGACTCCATATCAAATTTCAAATCAGTTTTTCACCTCCCAAACCACCTCAGCACAAGTTCTTATTACGTATAGTGCTACGACTCAATATATTTTCTTTCTTTTGTTCAAACTCCACATTATATTTGAAGATCAGGTTGAGTGGTCGCAGACATAATACTAAATAGTTAGAAAAAATAGGCTGTTATGGACGAAGAACACAGGTGCATTTTATTGATGGCATTTTGAATGCACAGAGATACCGTGATGAGATCCTGAGGCCCATTGTTGTGCCATACATCCATGAACATCACCTCATGTTTCAGCAAGATAATGCACGACCCCATGTTGCAAGGATCTGTACACAATTCTTGGAAGCTGAAAATGTCCCAGTTCTTGCATGGCCAGCATACTCACCGGACATGTCACCCATTGAGCATGTTTGGGATGTGCTTGACCGGCGTATACGACAGCGTGTACCAGCTCCCACTAATATCCAGCAACTTCGCGCAGCCATTGAAGAGGAGTGGACCAACATTCCACAGGCCACAATTGACAATCTGATTAACTCTATGCGAAGAAGATGTGTTGCACTGCATGAGGCAAATGGTGGTCACACCAGATACTGACTGGTTCTGAGTCCCCAGACCCCCAATAAAGCAAAAAAAAAAAAAAAGCACATTTCGGGGTGGCCTTTTATTGTGGGCAGTCTGGGGCGCACCTGTGCACTGGTCATGATGTCGGATCGGCATCTTGATGTGGCGCACCTGTGAGGTGGGGTGGATTGTCTCGGCGGGGCAGAGGTGCTCGCTGTCACACATTTGGACAGATTTGTGAACAATGTTTGAGAGAAATGGTAGTGTTGTGTATCTGGAGTGAATTTTGGATCTTTGGGTCCATCTCAGGAAAAATGGGAGCAAAAACAAAAGTGTTGCGTTTATATTTTTGTTGAGTATATATATATAAAATGTATTTTTTTTTATTTGAGTATTTACGTATTTATTTTTATTTTTTATGTATTATTTATTCATGTTTATATATTATGTATTTTATTTATTTATTTGAGCATTTATTTACGTATTTATTTATTTTTATTTTTTATGTATTATTTATTTATTTTATTATTATTATTTTTTAATCATAGTGCAGCCACAAGAGTATCAAAACAATTAAAAGATCGACTGGTTAACTCGATGTCCACTATAAAGGACACAAATGAATAGGCCGGGTCTCAGGAGGATATAAACATAAATGCAGTAATGAAGTTGTGATACAGGAATACTAGGATTACTACTACTAACATAAACATTATGACTATCACTACTGGTGACAATATATTTTATACTCCATTTTTCTCTTGTTTTTTGGGGGGAAATCTATAGAAACATATTCTCAGTTAAGAGTACAGAAATAACTAAAAACATTGACTTTTAACATTAACTTCGGATGCTAGCTTATAGGTCTATTTCCTATAAAGGCACAAGTCAGGTTTCTAAAAAGATATTTAATTGAAAAAAACATTAGTCTACAGTGTCAAAACATGAAAGATACAAACAAAAAACAAATTTGAAGATATAAGACAAATGAGACTCATGGTGTTAATTTTTAACAAACAAAAAAACCCATTATATAATCTAAAGTATTCATAATTAACAGAAAGGTCAATTAAAGGTAAATTAGCTCATGTCAATTGGCGGAGACTTAAATCATACTATACATTTTTATTTATGATTGGTCATTACATTTTAATGACTTAAATTACCCTAAAGCTGTCAGTTGTGCATTGTATAGCAGCTTTTGAAAAATATTTTTGGACAAATTGAATTGTAATTATTGTAAAGTTCCGTTTACATTTGATGGACTATTCACATTGTCCATAAAACATAAAACAACACTTTTCTATCGTTAGCTTTGACAAAGTTATACAGTATTTCTATCAAATTGATAGAGATTCTGTTGCAAATATAGTGAAAAGGTAAGAGACTGGGCAACAAAAGAGTGACAAAATGAATTCTACAAATAAGTTACAAGTCATTTTATCCTAAAAAATATTTAATTGAAAAATCTTCCATATAAATATATCACTTTTGACCAAACCTAGTCAACATTTTAGTTATAAAAATCAGTCTTTGGGTTGATCCTTCCCAACAGTTAGCGTTCGAGACAAGACATCTGCATAGCTGCTTCTTACTCCAGGTCAAAGCATCAACGAACCAGAACCAGCAGTTACATTCACAAACCTTATTGTTATTTAGTGGTGGAAGGTAACAAAGTACAAAAGTAAAAGTACAATACTTAAGTACAAATTTTAGGTATCTGTACTTTACACATTTAATTTTAGTTTCCATCCCAACTTTGAGCAAACCAAATACACAAAAACAGCTAGAAAAATGAAGAAATCAATAGCATCACTTAAAATCAGCTTAATTCTTTATCCAAATCACTACATTTCATCCTTTAATTGTTCTAAAAATCTCTGTTACACTCAACAAAAATATAAACGCAACACTTTTGTTTTTGCTCCCATTTTTCCTGAGATGGACCCAAAGATCCAAAATTCACTCCAGATACACAACACTACCATTTCTCTCAAACATTGTTCACAAATCTGTCCAAATGTGTGACAGCGAGCACCTCTGCCCCGCCGAGACAATCCACCCCACCTCACAGGTGCGCCACATCAAGATGCCGATCCGACATCATGACCAGTGCACAGGTGCGCCCCAGACTGCCCACAATAAAAGGCCATCCCGAAATGTGCATTTTTTGTTGCTTTATTGGGAGTCTGGGGACTCAGAACCAGTCAGTATCTGGTGTGACCACCATTTGCCTCATGCAGTGCAACACATCTTCTTCGCATAGAGTTTATCAGATTGTCAATTGTGGCCTGTGGAATGTTGGTCCGCCCTCTCGGCGGGGCAGAGGTGCTCTCTGTCACACATTTGGACAGATTTGTGAACAATGTTTGAGAGAAATGGTAGTGTCGTGTATCTGGAGTGAATTTTGGATCTTTGGGTCCATCTCGGGAAAAATGGAAGCAAAAACAAAAGTGTTGCGTTTATATTTTTGTTGAGTATAAATACTTTTAATTTTCACTCTTTAAGTACATTTTTAAACAGATATTTTAAATTTTTGTGAGTAACTTTTTACTTTGTATTTGTACTTTTACTGAAGTAACAAAATGGAGTACTTCATCCACCATTGTTATTACCCATGAAATCAGATATGGAGTTTGTAAGGAAGCCCAGCGGGGTCAAAAAAACCAAAGTGCACATGAACCGTTGAAGATATCTTGCGATGCAGGTCCAGCAATCCACCTCTTTGTGATTCCTGACATACAGTATGGCTGCATTCACACGTTAAGTTAAGACAGATTTTTGTGTTTTTTAGGTATGATTATAAAGTTTGAAATCCATAACTGAATGGAGTCTGTGGGCCCAACGCCCCTGCAGTGAGATTTAAAATAGCTAAACTGTATGTATGTAACTTGGAGATAAGACATTCTTTTAACTTGTGCAAGTGGACGCAGCCATACTCAACCCTGCTTCTCAAGTTGATGTAAACATTTCGTGAGTTTGGTCGATTAGGAAGATGACTGACGTCACGTGGACAGCGTAAGTGCCGTTTCTCAAAATAATACGTGATTTTTATGTTAAAGATTTTGATGTAGAAAAATAACATCTCTTTATTATTATGATCAAACTACAGCCCCAGTGGTTCATTCATTTGTTTTCTGCTATAAGAGGCACACAACAAGCTGCTCTAAACTGGACATGGTTTATGCATAAGAGGGCGAGGTTACAACTAAAGTGCTTTCAATGAGCATTAGAACTACAGTATATCAAGGCATTATGGGAAATATATTGCTATAAATGGCACCATACCATACAGATTTTATACAAAAAAGTGAGGCTATCATTTGTCTAAAAATGGAGGAATTTATCTAATTACAAATTCTTAACTTTTGTGTTCTAGATACGTTCAATATCAGTCTTTGTACAGCATGGTTTTTGGTGGCAGTGGTAGTCTTTGATTCGCTTTGTATACAGTGTTTTAATACATTTTAGGAATGTAGGAAGTGGGGGGAATTATCCAGGAAATAGCTCATATTTCAGATCATATTTCAGTGGGAGCTTTAGCAGTACAAATATATAATTCAAGGAAATGTTTACTGTTTAGTATTTAAAATGTTTAAGTTCCAAGTTCTTCTCTGACTAGTATTCAATAGACGAGAAATACGTTGTGTATTTTACATTTTGGACGCTTAACGGCAGCATCAGCAAACTGAGTCACAGTGACCAATTTTGGTCAAAAGTAAAGTGCATTTTCTAGCTGTAGCCACTTACATTTTTATATTTTTTATGATTTTCTCATTCTCGATCTTGCATTGCATACAGTTTATTATATTGTGTTATAGCAAACGTTTGTAGATAACAGGGATTGTTGCTTAATAATAAATATCGACTCAAGAGACAGCATTCATACAAAAATAGCAGACTATGAAAGTGCATTGTGAGATATGGCCATATATAAATAATTATACATGTCTATGGTCAAAATGTAGCTTTCTTTGTATCGGTCCAGAGTGGTAGCTGTTGTGTGTTTTCTTTAACAAAATGAATGAACCTGAGATTTTTGGAGTTTCCTGGAGTTTGCTCATGCTTTCTCATTGTCATACATGTTACCCCTGGTTCAGATGTGCTCCTGTTGCCATAACAACTATGGGCCATGCTTTCAATTTCACTTTAGCTTTCCACATTCGGCAGTAGACAGAGAAGACACTACAAACACCTTCATTTTGGAGGTAAACTTAGCATTCTTGCACCAGCTTGACCAGTAAACAATAGGAATTAATGGACCAGTGAATCTACTATTAGCATCATATTCATACAGGGTCATGAAAACAAAGCCAGATTATCACTTTATCATGGCTCCTGTTAGTGGGGTATATTAGCCAGAATTTGATGTAATTGGAACTGTTTGACAGTGCTGAAATTAAAAGGACAACCTACAAGTCGACGCTGGTTATAAAAGAAATGTGATGATATGTTTATTTCATATAATAATCATTTGCTGCATATGGGAGTCCATATTAGACGGGTGGTCAGTAATTTATTTCTATTACTATTATGTTATGTTAATTCCAACGTTTGCTTCTACTTGTAAATCAGTAACTAGAGGAATGCTTTTGAACGGTTTTATGAGCCAGATCCATTAGATTTCATTAAAAATTTCCAGATAGTTTACAGATTTTTTTGGTGGATCAAATTAAATTCATACTTACATGTGAGAGATAGAGATAAAGTTAACATGGCCGTAGTGATACAAGTGGAGAGAGACAATACGCAAATGCGAAATACGCTGCTGGATGTTTCGTGGACAACTGTTTCGGATGCAAATATATCACCTTTTTAACAAATGTTTTGTTTTGAGAATAAAAACAAGCTTTATTTCATGTTCCAGGGAACTTACCGGACCTACTTACGTGGGCTCCAGAAACCGAGCCGAACCAGGATCAGCTGAGACTGTCAGAGGTAAGCCGGTGTCAACACACGTAACTTTTCGAAGGAAACCCATACAGATTAACATTTAAAAGCCGCACTATCCCTTTAAAGTAAGGATTTATTTTGCTAAGAAGGGGCAGGCCAAAATGAATTCTAATCTAATTTGTACTTCAAAGTTACTAGTAATAAAAGCAGCATTTGCAAGTTAATAAGGCCACACACAGTAACATTATTTTGGTCCATTATTTCCTATGATGAAGGACAAGTTGCTCACCTGTAGATAGTAGGAATGGGCAGAGAAAGTGCAAAACCACCCCACCCAATCCCTGTACCTCTCTTTGGTGCCCTGTCACCCCCCTCTCCCCCTGGCTCCTGCAAGTGTGTGTGTGTGTGTGCGTGTGTGTGTGCTGTGTGTGTGTGCTGTGTGTGTGTGTGTGTGTGTGTGCTGTGGGACAGTCCATAAGGTTCAGTTCTTTTTGAAGAAAGAGAAAAGTGTTCTGTCCCGTTGGTGGATGCGGCGAGTGCGTCTGGAGCTCTGTCCCGCCAGAGGAGGGCACCACTCGTCCTGATGCTTGTCCATCAGCTGCTGGTCTATCACTCTGTGCATATCGTCCTGAAAGTTAAGTAAAAAAAAAAAAAAGTATGTTATTTATTTATTTTTTTTAGATTAAAAAAGATATATACTTTTTCTCCATGGAGATACTTTAAATTCCATAATGTTGGAAAATGTCCATAGAGACAAACAGATGGCCTTCCATCCACCAGGAAAGTAAATACAGTAGTTCACCTTTACTTAGTTTAGTATGTTGAATCAAGCTATTTTTTCAACTTGTAATTTAAACAAAGACTTTATACACAATAAGTGACAACAGCAAAATAAAATTCTGTTTCACTTTAGATCAGGGGTGTCAAACTCATTTTGGTCCGGGGGCCGTATCCAACCTACTTTGATCTCAAAGGGGCCGGATCAGAAAACTCATGGCAAATACACCCCAAAAATTGCAATAAGTCCAAATATTTGTCCAGAGAAACTCAAATATATTACAAAAGTATTTTTTATTTGATCAACCCTTTCTTTTTCAAAATATTATGAACAACCTGAAACTTTAAGAAAAATTAAATTTCAACACAATAATTCAGTGAACAAATAGGAATTAGACCATTTTTCTTGGAAAATCCTGCACTCAGCGTCCACTTTTCTCATTTTTTACATTTTGCTGATGAGGGTGTCACGGTCAAAAGTAAAAATGAAATGATGGTCCTTTATGAAAAAGATAATTTGTGCTGATATGCTGAGCAGTGCAGAAAAGTGGCACAGAAAATTACCAATATTTTAATAGAAAATTAAAATATAATTAAAATATTTGAATAGAAAATCAGCTGAGGGCCAGATTAAAGGTCTTGGAGGGCCGGATCTGGCCCCCGGGCTGCATGTTTGACACCCCTTCTTTAGATAATCTTACATCAATATGATAAATGCAGGAAAAATGACTCAAGATGATCTTCCACAAAATACATTAGAAACTTGACAGAAATACAATATGGCTGAACAGACAGTGAGGGACATAGAGCAATGATTTGTAAATTAAAAATGATGGGATGAAATGGTCCAGTCATGATTCAGTGGAGCTGAGATGGGACAGGGGGGCTCACCTCTAAGGCAGAAGGGGGGGCACCACAGGGGAAAGAGGGAGGTACGGAAGCGGAGAAAGGCCACTAGATCAGAAACCACAAGAGCCAAACAGTAAAGAGCCCTGAAGAGGCAAACTGTGGGCAGGAGAGAGAGGAGAGAGGAGCAGGTTACAGATGGCGGGACGGGCGTAGGTAGGGACTGGAGGGCTCCTTTAGTCTTGTTCTAAGTATTTAATTACAGAGGATTTACAGGGGAGCTGTATCATACAGGGGACATTTTCACAGATAATAAACAATTTAAAGTCCACACACCTTCACCAGACTTATTCATATCACTTCAAAGTACCTTCATTACACAGGAAACCAATTTCAGTGCAGGCAGTTCTTGTTTTTAGCCTAATTTAATCTGTCTCACATCTCAGTGGGTTGTTGTTTTTATGTGGAAGTCAGTATTTAGTGGTGTTTAGTTACTTTCTATAAATATTAAGTCACACTATACTAATATTTATGCAATCAAAAATAGGGTATATGCAAATGTTATCATAGTTTATATTATACTGTTATTATTCATAATTTTATGTTGTTTCATATTGCAGAAAAACATTCCTTTTCACAGTAGTGAATTTCACTAACACTAAGTTCACTAACAATGGCTTCTGATTCTGACTAAATTCAATGACTAAATGTAGTACTACAAATACACAGTTATATTTGTTCCTATATTTGCTGATGATGTTAGAAGGATGAATCAGTTTCAACTTAACATTTGGAGATAGGGCAGTTGGGTTAAGTTGTTAGTTAGTAAGGCAAAGCCTAGTGCAGATAAAGCAATGAAACATGATTTCAGTCTTGTTTTACACTGGCTTTGTATAAATGAGCCTAGTTGTTTATTACACACAGTGGGTCATGTGACATACCTGCCATGCCTCCAGCTGCTGTGACAGGTTCAGTTTCTGTTGGATGGCGTCGAGGAGCTGACTGTTCAGAGACATGATGTCGATCTTACATTTGGCCAACTCCATCTCCACCGCCTTTTTCCTAAATACACAAACACAGGGATGGGAATGTTGACTTATGCAAAATGTAAAAGTACAAATGTGTTTTTCAATTTAATAAGCAATTGGAAGTGCTAAATAAAGATGGATTTGCACTCTAGTGGTTGCAGTAAATATCATGGATTTTTTTGTTTAGTTTTGTTTATTAAGATCCCCATTAGTTCCAGAGATCATTTGCTACTCTTCCTTGCATCTCCTTATATATCAGCACATACATTTTTCATTTACATTTTTACACAGCACACACACGCACACAGCCATGCATGAAAGCCTAATGTGAGGAAAATAACCCCTGCAATTGCGTATATATTTCAATAATTCACATCTGCATTCTATTATGTTTAAGCGTACTTGGCAATGGCCTCATCACGGTCCCTGATAGCGCTCTGGAGCTGTTCACTGGGCTCTCGAACCTCAGACATTGCTCTTATTCTCTCGTTCTCCTCCCGTAAAGAGCACATCTCCACAGACAGCAGCGCCATCTACAGGACACATGATAGAGTTACAGTACATCAGCCAACATACACGTTATCATCTCTAACCTCTTAAAATAGTGACATAGTAATTTCTCTGCTAGCTAGGGCCACTGAGGACTAAGGCAGGCGAAACAAGACTGTATTGCAGATTTAACAGGAGCTCTAGATTCTGTTGAGTTTGCCTTATCAGCAGTAGATGTCAAACACCTCTACAATAATTACAGTGCTCCTGTTTTTGTTACATCAGTGACATGTGCAGTGGCACCTGGGTGGGAGTTGGGTTTGTCTCTAGGGTTGTTAAAAATATTGAAAATCTGATGCCAACTGATACTAAAACTACTGTAATATCAAAATTAGATAGTACCAATGCTAAAAAATCACATTAGTGACATAAAATTGAGGTTTTCATAACTAGTATAAGCCCATATACTAACAAAGAAAGTATTATCATTTTGTGTCAAATTGTCTACTGTCTAAAAAAGAGCACATTTGTATTACTATTGTGGTATCAAAAAGTTTGGAATTTTTGTATTATGACAACACTATTTGTTATATCAGTGCCTTGTGCAGTACCTGGTTATGCAGCTGTAGGACCTCCCCCTGGCTGCTCTGGCTCTTCTCCTGTTCACATTCGTGCAGCTCTCTCACGTCTCGCAGCTCGTCCCCCAGTTTCTTCACCTGCTCCTCCAGTGCCAGCTCCTCCTCACTGCGCCGGGAGCCCTGGGACACACAAACAAACACACACAAACACAGATGATAAAAGCACAAAGTGATGATGTCCATCTTTCTAAGATACCTATAGAAAACAATATTCCTACTACAATGATCTGATATTTTCTTACAAAATGTTCAAGGAAAATTCATAAATGTTTAGCCATCTTATAGTTGTTAAAAAGGCCCAAGTTCATATCAGTTAAACTATATCATTTCCAATGTATAATGGAGTTCAAATCATTTGGGGCCATGTTGCATATTTTATGAAGATTGTCAAAACATGTTTTCTTTCTTAAGCACTGACTACAATTGAAGACAGAAGAGTTTACTTTTGCTGGAGGTTGCTTCAATGAAGGCTACAATTTCAACCACCAGGAGGCACTATTTTCAATATTGATTAAAAATATTATTTGGCACCTGAATAAATATATCCTAAATCTTCTTGTTTGTCATAGCTTATTAGTAAATGGAGTTGTGTATTCTCTACTATATTGTGGTTTATATATTGTGTGTCAAATATACTGTATATTTACTGAGTCCTTTTTAGTGTATTTTTACTTGACTAAGTCTAATAAGATATATTTTGTTGGCCTTATCTAGTATCAGCCTGTATGTGGATTTTATTTGGCCTTTAGTGGAAATTTCCAGATGTGAGTCATGAAGGCTGGATGCCAGTCTTCTGGGAAGGTTTGCTGATAAAATATTTTTGAGGAAAATATTTGGATCTAATGATGTCAACAATAAAAGCTTAACCCATTCTCTCTCAAATGTTACTGAATTTGAAGCTGTTCAGGGGAAGAATAAGATAACTTATTTATAACACTTTATCGAAGTGTGAATAGTTATAGATTTTAATAGACATTTAATGTTACACAAACCCTCCTTGATATAGCTCCTTGGGCTATTAGAACCAATTTGGTCCCATAGTAAAGGGGTATTGTGTAAATTTTCTGGTGGAGGGTCTGTCACCTTCTTGTTTCTATGGAGATGTCATTGCTCTGTCTGAGATGTTCCACAGTATGACATTAAACGGCTCTTCCTTACATTTACAGGTGTATTGTAGCTCAAAAATACAGGCATTCTGACTGTGAGCGGGGTTGCCTATCCACAGATCTGACCTGTAACTTGGTCTGTTTTGGTCTCCATGAAAATAGACATACTGTGAAACATTCCAGACAAAGCAATAACATTTCCGTGGAGAAAAGCATTTGACGGACCCTCCCCCAGAAAATGTACACAATACACCTTTAAAGTATTTGAGAGTTTCTATATAAGTGGAGGGCACAGTATGCTATATGTGTTTTATACGTTACCGTGGACTCATTGCCATCGAGCAGGTTTTGCGTGAGCCTCTTGAGCTCCAGCAGACTAGCCTGTAGGCTGCCTGTAGGCACATCTTTGGCAGAGGAGGTCTCTGAGGACTCGTCCATGGAGGAGTCTGTGGACAGGGCTGAGTCTGTGACATCGTTCCCCCGCAGGTGAGAGCAGAGGGCGCGCACGTCACAGTATGCCTCCCACAACTGGAGACGCAGCTGCAAAGGACAAGGAAAAGCACATCTTATTAGGTCGGCTGCTTGTTTCTATGGATTTGTCATTGCTCCGCTTGGGATGTTCCACAGTATCACATTAAACAGCTCTAGCTTACATTTATTTAATTTAGGTGGTTTTATAGCTCCAAAAACAGACATTCTGACTGTGAGCGGGGTTAGCTCTTGGTCTGATTTGGTCTCCATGAAGATAGAAAGGTTTAATGCCATACTGTGAAACATTCCAGACAAAGGAATAACACCTCCATGAAGAAAAGCATTTGACTGACCCTCCACTGAAAAAGTTACACAACGCACCTTTAAAGCTACCATCTGTAATATTTTTTCTTTCTTTTTACCAGTAGATGGCAGTTGTTGTCTTTTCCCATCAGGCTAAAGCTAAGGCTAAGCTTAGGCTAAGCTAATTGACAGCAGTAAATGCACGTCGAATTGCGTGTGTCACACTCTCAAAGCGTGAGACTTGAGAGCCCTGGTAAATGAGATAGCATCTAGTGGTGTTATGTGAGAATGCAACAGGGCGACCAATCAAATTACAAATAGTAGCTTTAAAGGGATATGCCACCCCCAGGTCAAATTTGGGCATCTCCCCACAGTCCAGAGACTAAAATAAGTGGTGGAAAGCGTTTTCCTGCTCATCCAGCCATTGTCCGAGTCTGTCACCACTGACCGCCGCAGTATCTGCTGCTCCTCCGCCTTAGACTGGAGTCTAACGGCGCCAGAGAAAGATTTCGGCCAAAAGGAATTAATTTGCTCGATGCGTTTCCCAATTACTTTCTGTGTAGTGCGCATTCATATCGAGTGCAAATAAATGTACAAATCAACACGGAGAGCTTGCCTTGGTCATTTTGGGTGGGAACTATTTTTCAGTGCGGAAAAACATAGCCGAAGCACGCAGCACGCTGCCAGGGGAATCCCTGTTACGCACCAGGAAGGGAGTTCCCCTGTTGCCAGCGTGGTGTGTGCTTCGAAAACGCTTTCCACCACTTATTTTAGTCTCTGGACTGTGGGGAGATGCCCAAATTTGACCTGGGGGTGGCATATCCCTTTAAGATTTGACTTTGTTTCTTTTTTTGTTCGTTTGAGTTTGTACAAGCTAGATACTGGTTTAGTTTCTTTTATTTTCAAACATCTAAGCCTTAGTATTTAGTAAGCCTTAGTTTTTTACTAAAACCCACACTATATGGATTTTTTTTTCATACAAGATGGCAGCAAAGGTCTTCAAATCCAAAACCAAAATAAAGTTGAGTTAAAGGAGAATTAACTTTTTTTTTTTTACAATCTGAGCCTTATTTCGTTAAAGGTCCCATGGCATGAAATTTTCACTTTCTGAGGTTTTTGAACGTTAATGTGAGCTTCCCTACCCTGTTTAAGCCCCCCCAATGGCTAAAAGTTGCGTAATGTCTAAACTGAGCATTTGCGATCCTTTTCTGCATTTGAAAAAAACACAGCTCAAATGGGCGATTCTGGACAAGGCACCTTATTGACGTCAGATCGAAAAAAGAAATGCAAATGCAGTTCCACCATCGTCTGGATCTCCACCCCCTGTCTCTGGAAATCACGCCCAGAGAGTTTGGACCGCGGAGGAGCTACGCAATGCGAAATGCGTTTTTTTATTTGCCTGGAGGCACGTGCGAGTGTTTCTAGGCTTGGAAGTCCTTTACCTGACCCTTTGGACCTCTGAAACAGCAGTGGTTTAATTTTATTTTCTGTACAAATGTGTTTTTTTTCATTGAAAAGGCTGTCCTCTCCTCCTTCGTGCTTACACACGCGGAAGTGGGGCCAGCACACAGCGCACCGCTAACACAAGGAACCAGCGGCGCATTTGCCCGCCCCGCCCCCTTCCTCTTACCAATCTGTGTTCTTCTCATTTGCATTCAAGCAACAAGGCCCAGAATGAGTCGTTCAGAGAGTTATTTTTTGACTCTGACTCTGTACATGTGTCTTTCCCATGCACTAAGTGTTGATTTTGAAGAAGGATTCATTTACAGTATTAGGGAACCATTAAAGAGCCATATAAAAGCATCAAGAAGTACCATGTCATGGGATCTTTAATAAAACAAGTTGTTTTACTCACCCATAGCACTTTGGTGTCATATGGAGCACTTCCGGAGATGTTTTAGATTTGCGATCTCCGTAATGTGAGTTCTCGAGGCACATGTTTGCGGTCTCCAAATAACACAAACTTTAGCACTTTTCAAATCATAGAAGCTCAATGTCTTAGTCTACACTTTTGTTTGAGTCAAAAGTGGCCTGTAATCCGAGATTTATCCATAGTTTCGAGTAGATGAGGAGGCCAGTGCGCATGTGCGGAGTCACAGCTTATTCCGCTCTCAGCTCTCGGGACTCAAACATGAAACGCAAAGCTGTAAATTATGGATAAATCTTGGATTACAGGCCACTTTTGACTCAAACGAAAGTGTAGACTAAGACATTGAGCTTCTATGATTTGAAAAGTGAAAAGGGCATATAATATATGCCCAGAGAACTCGCGTTAAGGATATCGCTAATCTAAAACATCTCCGGAAGAGCTCCATATGACACCAAAGTGCTATGGGTGAGTAAAACCATTTGTTTTATTACCGAAATGAGGCTCAGATTGTAAAAAACGTTAATTCTCCTTTAATGTGGCTATAAACTAAATCTATTTTAGGTGTACTATTAGCTTTGTGGTCAAGTAAAATTCATATCAAATACAGTGTTATTGTGTGCTGGCATTACCTGCTCCCTCTCCTGCTCCAGCTCCTCCTGCTCCATGCTCTGTTCGATCTCACAGAGCAGACTGGAGGGGTGGGGCTGGAGGGACGTCAGGCTGTGCTCCTCCGTCAGCTCCTCCAACCGAGCACTCAGCTGTCTGTGGGACATCTGCACCTCCTGGAGTTCCAGCTGACTCTGACGAAACTGGGTACGGCAGCACACAAGGGTCAAAACAGAAGTGAGAGGTGAAAGTCCAAAAGTCACTGATTTAAAGGAGAATTAACATTTTTTTTAACAATCTGAGCCTTATTTCGGTAATAAAACAAGTTGTTTTACTCACCCATAGCACTTTGATGTCATATGGAGCCCTTCCAGAGATGTTTTAGATTAGCGATAGCCGTATCGCGAGTTCTCGGGGCATACATGTAATATATGCCCCGAGCGGTCTCCAAATAACACAAACTTTAGCACTTTTCAAATCATAGAAGCTCGATGTCTTAGTCTACACTTTCGTTTGAGTCAAAAGTGACCTGTAATCCGAGATCTATCCATAATTTACAGCTTTGCGTTTCATGTTTGGGTCCTGAGAGCGAAATAAGCTGTGACTCCGCAGACTAAGACATTGAGCTTCTATGATTTGAAAAGTGCTTAAGTTTGTGTTATTTGGAGACCGCAAACATTTGCCCCGAGAACTCAATTACGGAGATCGCAAATCTAAAACATCTCCGGAAGTGCTCCATATGACACCAAAGTACTATGGGTGAGTAAAACAACTTGTTTTATTACCAAAATAAGGCTCAGATTGTAAAAAACGTTAATTCTCCTTTAATTATTTTAGGCTAGACTAGAGAGCGGATTTAGTCTGTGACGCATAGGCTATTACAGTGTATCAACCAGGGGGTTTCCTGGGAGGTTGTGAGGCAAAAGTAACGGGCCGATATTACGCTGTTTTCTGATCTATGTTATAATGTTGTTTCCTCATCACAAACATACCTGGAGTTTTGTTTCATTCACATATGTTTAACACACAACACACTGCATATATAGGACGGGTTCTACTCTTAATCAGAACCACCTTGTGATGACATGTGGTAATACAGGAAGTGCTCCACTGTGTTTTTAAACTCCATACACCTTCACTAGAATTATTTGGATGATTTCAGACCTGGGATTACCAATCTCTACTGAACTAAAGGTAAAAGGAGCTGTAAACATGAAAACTACCACTCAATGACATCACATTTAGAGCATTTAGAGTTTTGTAGATGTAGACAGAATAACAATAAAGGGTTCCCTCAAATGTGTGAATGAAACAATACACAACTATATGTTTTGTTAGAATGTTTGTGATGAGATAACAACATTATAACATGGCTTAAAGCTCACAAGAGTCCGTTTTGTAAATATAAGACCTTTAAAGTTCACACAATCACAGTTAGAATGTGTCCTCACAAATAAGTTCATGTGTAAATCCAGTGGAAAGCCAACCATTGTTCTGTGTTAGTGTAAAAAGAGTCTTTGGGGCACTGAGTAATTTATGGTCTTCCTAACCTTTAATTAAAATCCAAACCAAAATCCTATTCTCTCCTAGTACAGATATTTATATGCAGTGTTGAATATGCTATGTGTATACTGTATATTCAGATATGTTTTACTTAAGTTGCCAATGTATTTTTTTTATTTTGTCACCAGTGTTTGTATAGCCAGTATTACTACTACAGTTATTACTCAAACTAGTTGTATATCTTACGGCTACTTTCAAAATCTGACTTGAGTTGAATCTAAAACATTTTGGTTATGAGATAATCCTACAACTTGACCAATTCTGATTAAACTCCAATTATTTCATTGAAACAGAAATCGTTTCCTCCCCAAATAGTAAAACAGATATCTATTTTCTACAGTGTGTATACTACTTTGTTTCCTTTTAGCAAATCACCCACCTTCAATTAACTAAAATAGATCAAATTATTCAAACAGATAGATATGTAAATTACTTGTTACTTGTGTTTCATCAGCAGTCATCTTAATTTTGGTTTAGTCCATAATTTACTAGGGATGGGACAAGCTGATGAGATAAAATTGCCACAACATCGTGCACACATGAAGAAACTGATCTTGTGAGATTGTTTTCCATTTAGTTTACAGTACAACTAGATTAGACAGAAAGAGTTAAGGGCTGATAAATGGCATCTCGTATGAAAATAAGGTCTATTACTACTACAACAAAAATATTAAATTAGAAAATGTTAGGCCAAAACTGCAAACGGGATTGCACAATTATTATTTAACTATAAATTATTTCAAAATCTCATCTTGTCTCGTTTTTGTCGACCTAATCTCATTTCTCATCTCATCCCACCCATTTAATTTACACATAATATCAGTCTAATATACTAGTAGTTCTTCCCATACAAAAATACAGTCAAAACTTTGCTCTGTCTTGTCTCACCTGTAGATCCTTGTCGTGGCACTGTCTCTCCAGCAGCAGCGTCCTCTCTTTTAGCTCATCCACTGTGTTCTGTAGCAGCTCATTCTCCTCCAGCACAGAGCTCACCCTTCTCTCCAGCTCCATCTTCCTCTCCGACAGCATCTTAATCTAGCCACCAGTCACAACATTACACCACAAGGCCATCGCATAACCAGAAAGTAAAACTAACATGCCAAAAATATGCCATGAGATGATTGTCAGCGGTACCAAAACAGATAAGCGTTTGATTTAAGGTTACATTGTTGTTTTCGTTCAGCTCTCTGCTTGCACAAGCGAGGCTGCTACTCCCCCTGGCCTGAAGAATGCAGTTGCTAAGAGCTTAGTGGGCGTCCAGTGCCACCCTTGTCTTCAGGAATGTTTTGTTGATAAATTTCCAGGTGGATTTAGAACAACATAAGCACATCAACGAATATTAAATTAACTTTCTGTTTATTTGGGAAATTTGTGGTTTGTTTTGGGAACTATTAAACTACAGATAAACCAAGTTCCCAAGGCGATCAGTATATTACATTAATACATCTTTCACTAGTCTTTCTAGGTGAAGTTACACAACTGTTATGCAACTGTAAACTTTAGTCAACTTTGGTCTTTTTTTTAAAGACATAGATGTAACTTGTCTGTTTGTGGAGGGTCTGTTACCTGCTTGTCTCCATGAAGATGTGTCTAGAATGTTCCACAGTATAGCCATAAACTTAAGAATGTCATTTTTGAGTAATAAGTAAAATCTGCAGTTGAGTAAATATAATATCATACTGTGGTCAATTTAAACAAAAGCATTTCAATGGAGACAAACAGGTTGCGGGTCCTCTCCAGAAAAGTTACACAGTGCACCTTTAAGTAATTCAATCACAACTGACCAGGGTTGCCAGTGCTTTAACCTGCAGACAGAGGGGTTTTCTAGTATATAGACATGCCTCATGTGAAAGCTCAGAACCTCCAGAATTCACTGAGCTGCAGAGGCTGCACTAGCACTGGTTAATAGTTGGCTGCTGGTGCTGCTGTTTATGGAGTCGAAATGAGAGACTCAAGTGAAGCTCATTCTGCTTCCTGATTCAAGACAGAGCCTTTTCTGTGGCAGTGCCCAGACTGTGGAACAGCCTTCCTCTTTCTGTCAGATCCTCTCGGTCTGTAATGCAGTTTAAGAAAAAAAAAAGAAAACTCACCTCCTCACTTCTCCCTGGCATTTCATACTAGCTAGTCAGGATATCTTGTTGATTTACTGCCGTTTTCACATGTACTGTGTTATCTGTATATCTGTTTCTCCTGTTTTCATTTGTTTTGAAACACTTTGGTCAGCTGAAGTAGTTTTAAATGTGCTATATAAATAAACTTGAATTGAACTGAATTGAATGGATAATCATCTTAAGGTCCAAAAACATAAAATAAAATTAATTATAACTTAAATAAAAAAATCATCATGTCCAATGTTTTTGCAATTAAGAATATTTCTAATTATTCACATTAGAATGCACAAGTCTGATAAGTCAAGTTACAAATACAGTTCCTACAGTCCCTTTGATGAATTATTAATTTTGCTAATTGAATATTTTAATGAATGTATTCAGACACTTCAGCTGTTGTCAACAATTTTTGGTTCTGACCAAGATAAAGTTTTTTGCCAAGACCATGTTATATATATAATATAATATTATATATATAATATGATGATGATGCCTGAGTAAAGATTTACATGTGACTAAATATAGTAAATTTCACCTGTCAATGCAGAAACGATGCCTACTTAGTTTGTTTTCTCAAGACACCTTACTGAATCCCTATCTAGTTCATTTTTATCCCAGCTGCTTCTGACCTACATCTTCAACCCGCTTTTCTATGAGCTGCAAATTCACACTTTTTCAAACCCTCACTTAAATAACAATCAACATTGTTTTATATATATATATTTTACAAAGCCAGAGCATCACACAAATGAAACAAAAACAACACCATCATCATGCCAACATTAGCCACTACTGGATGTCATAGAAAGTGTGTTGAAAAGTGGGAGCTCCCAGACATTGCAGTGGATCTAAATTTAGCTCTGATGTGGTCTCTCCCAATTATAGAGCAACTCTGCAGTCTGCTATTCTCTGCATTTCAACAACACTCACTATCGTAATAAAAGTTTTAAATGAATGAATGAATGAGTAAACTGGTGAATGGCAAGAATGATGTGCATTATTTCATGCCCTAAGCAGTTAGTTCACTTTAGATCAGGGGTCTCCAACCTTTTTCCTCTGGTGAGCTATCTTTATAAAACTAAAATGTCAGAGAGCTACTCATTTTAGCAGTCACAAGAAATGGAGTAAATATAAGAGTCTTAGAGTATAGTTTGATGCCTAGTAAACATTTACACAACTACACAACTAGGCATTTTTCATTAAATCAAATTTTAGTTCTTCAGCACAATCCATATGAGTCAGAAGTTTCTTGACGAGCGACTTAGAAGGGGGTGTAGATCTGCAGGTTGCTCCCGAGCTGCAGGTTGGAGACCCCTGCTTTAGATCATGCATCATAACAAAACAGGGGATTGCCCTTTCAAATATTCTGTGGTTTTACATGAATACATAGTTGTAGTTTGGTTTATTTGGGAGATATGATGATTCTCTAATTCTTTAACCATTTCACTTCACCAGTCCAGTTTTTTAATTACAATACCAATTCCAGTACTTTGGCTTAAAAGTGCATTGTGTAACTTTTCTGTTCATACATTAATAGTCTTTATGAACCAGTAAATAGTCGTATTACATCAATATTTGGAAGCCGATATCTGATCCAGCTAACCAATCTGATCTGGAAAGCAACAAGTAATGTGCACGCTGGTATGTTATATTGCACTACAGGCTGATTTAAAGTTATGACTGTTTTATGGCTTATCCTTCAGCTAGAGGCAATAAGGGAACTCCAGTGCAAGTTTCAGATGCTGCTTGAATGTTATGGAGCTAATTCATAATATAATGAACAGTTATTGTAAGTGATCACAATCGAAATCTCAATTTGAGTTGGCACAATTCAAATCATAAAAGGTGTAGTTACAGTGGTACCTCACCTTACGAAAGACCCAACAAATGAAAATTTCAAGTTACGAAACGTCTTCACGTTAAATTTTGGTCTCTAGATACGAAAGAAAAAAAATTCAAATAATGCGCGCTCAGATGTGCGCTCAGCCACACACATTATACGCTTTCTCAGACTGGATTTAAAGTTTTCTCACATTTGTCTCTCGTTTAAACACTCAAACTTTCATAGATTTTCAACAAAAATATTAATAGTGAAGTGTGGGGGGAAGGGAGAGGGCGGTGTGTGTGCGCGCGCGCGGACACGTGTGTGATAGCGCAGCATGACCCGGCGCGGGGCTGCGAGCACTAGACCCGTGCTCAAACCGTGCCAGGTCTAAACCAGGTCTAAACCAGGTCTGAACCAGGTTTAGACCGGCTCTTGCATGCGTTTGTTCATGCGCTCAGACTGCGTGCGGTCCTGAGGGGAGTCCTCGCTGCTCGCCTCAGCCGTGACTCGAAACGAAACCAGGAAATAGACCCGCACGCGGCGCTTTAATCCACCTGGTTTAGTCCAGGTTTAGTCCTGGTCCAGTCCTGGTTTAGTCCAGGTCTAGACCTGGTCCAGTCCAGGTTTAGACCTTGGTCTAGACTGTTATAGTCCATGTTTAGTCCTGGGTCTACAGTCTCTACGCAGGACACAGTGTTACACTATAAAAAAATGTTACACTATAAAAAAAATAAAAAAAAACTTGGAACGGATCAGGCTTTTTCCATTGAAATAGCTACTCAACTTACGAAAAATTCACGTTACGAAACCACTTCTGGAACGAATTAATTTCGTAAGGTGAGGTACCACTGTATTTAGATAATGAAATATTCTATCCAAAAACATAATGTTCTGTCTTTTGATAAAAAAAAAAAAAAAAAAAAAGTTAGTTTTCTATAAAACACTATTATACTCTGGACAGAATCCTGCTTTATTATCTACTGAACATAATATTTATCATATTTACTGCACTATAATCAGAGGCAAGTGGAGTAACCAAAGATTTTACTCAAGTCAGAGTATTGCCACTTCAAAATAATATTACTCAAGTAGAAGTACAAAGTAGTGATCCATGAATATACTCAGGTTAGAATAAAATGTACCGGTATTTGGGAAACAGTCTGGACATAACATATGTTATTGTAAGGAAAAACATTAAACAAAGCATGAAATTTTGTATTTTTTAGGCAAATTGCAAAGACTGCAAAGGCTGCATTTGTTTAGATAATATAATATCGAGGCAGTGCCACTTTTCAAGACGTGGCTATCTGAACTCCCATCTTTGTTGCACTTGGAGGAAATCAGATACTGTATAACCTGTCTAACAATCTCAGAGAATTCTATAAGATTTGGCAGCCATTCCTGGACCATCTTTAGACGTTTATTGGAGACCTTGAAATAATGTAACAAGCTACTCACCTCTTCCTTTCCTTTAAAAAAAAAAAAAATCTGTATTAATATTGTCTATGCACTAGGGATGACACGTCATTGTTTTGGTTTGTACGCCCGGTTTGTTTTGTCTTTGAGTGTTTTTTTTTTTTTGACTATTTGTATATAATATTCTTGAAAAAAATCTAATAAACATATTGTTAGATAATATAATATCCTGTTTTTTTATAGATTGTTATTTTAGCATAATTTTCCATACATTACAGTAAATGCATTGTGATTTCATTACATAACTGAGGTGCTCAAACGGAGTAGGGAGAAGTTAAAAAACTTATATTTTCCTACCCTTTATTCTGGAAGTTAGTAGTTAGTTGCTATGTGTGCTATGTCAGGAAAATTGAATTAACGTCATACTGTGGAACATTCCAGGCCAAGCAATAACATCTCTGAGACAAGCAGACAGCAAACCGTCCATTAGAAAAGTTACAAAGTGGACCTTTAAATCTTGTTTTAGTCTGGGTTCAGTTCTTTGTTTTAGACTTCGCCCTTGTGGAGATTACTCTGTTTCTTGTGCGTAGTCAGTGGACACCCCCTGTTTTCAATGTACCACATGTATTTTCCATGCAGCATGCAGTGACAGAGACAAGGACAGCGGCCGGAGACCACTCACTTCTAGCCCTTGCTGCTCTCACAAACAGAAAGAAATGGTGAAGAGAGGAGACATATTATAAGAGCTTCTGACAGCTGGTCTTTGTTCCTGACAGACACAAGTGACTGTGATTTCCCTCTGAGCTCTATAATGCAGTGTACTGTAGTCTGTGTGCCAAGGTTTCACATTGGATTATGTAAGAGCACGACTGGGGCCTGTGCACTCTGCCATAATGAAATAAACTTGCGGTAAATTGAAGAGCGTATATATATTTCTGGGTTTCAGATGGAATCACAACCTTCTATACCAGGCATGGGCAAACTACGGCCCGGGGGCCACATGCGGCCTGTTAAGCTTCTTAATCCGGCCCGTCGAACTTGAAGAAATTATATTAATAAACCTTGTTAATGTTTTAATGTTTTAATTTCCCTGCAATTCTGGCATTTTCCAATAGCTGGCGCACTAGATACATTGACCTTTGTTGAGGTGCGGCGTTTTGCTCCACGTTTGTGCTTTACTCTTTGACCCCTCAGCCCTCCTGTAAAGATGAGCGGAGCTAAGAAAAGAAAAGTGGACAGAGAATGTCGAGTGTTTAATAAGGAGTGGACAAATAAATATTTTTTCACCGAATACTTATCAACTGCTGTATGCCTGATATGCCAAGAGACTGTAGCGGTTTTTAAAGAATATAATATCAGCCGTCACTTTGCCACAAAACATGCTAACAAGCAGTCAACGAAAGAATGAAAGAACCTGAAGGATAACAGAACTTTCAGTGCTTTAAAATAGTAACTGTTAGTAATAAAAAAAGCTGTATTTTATTAATAAAATGTCCTGTGTTTTAAGAGTCATTTCAATAAATAGCTAAATACCGTGGAACTTGAAAGATGGACATTTTGTTGTAATGCTTTTTTTTTTATTTTTAATTGAAATAAAGCACATGTTTTCTACATATCCCATGTTATTTTTAGTGTTTTTACCAAAACACTAAATCCAGCTGCTCCTGGTCCGGCCCTGGTCAAATTTTAGAACCCTTTGTGGCCCACGAGTCAAAAAGTTTGCCCACCCCTGTTCTATACAGTAGTTTTTTCTTGTCTTTATTTAAAATCTATGCAGTATATATCCTCCTGAGACCCGCCCATTCATGTGTGTCCTTTATAGTGGACATTGAGTTAACCAGTCTATCTTTGTGTGTTTTGAGATAGACTCTAGTTTGTGGCTGCACTATGATAATAAATAAATAAATAAATACATTATTATTATTATTATTATTATTATTATTGTTATAATAATAATAATAATAATAATAATAATTATTATTATTATTATTATTATTAATAATAATAATAATAATAATAATAATAATAATAATAATAATAATAATAAATAAATACATTTAAAATAAATAAATACTTCAATAAATAGATACATTATATATATATATATATATATATATATATATATATATATATATATATATATATATATATATATATATATATATATATATAAAATTAAATACAAAATACTTAAATACATAAATAAATAAATACATAAAATACATAAATCAATACTTAAATAAATAAAATAAAAAAATTTGAGGCGACTGTAGAAGTTTGTCAGAAATGTTGGTTATCAAAAGAAATAATAAAATTAAATAAATAATAAAAATGTTTTTGTTAGGCCGTTAACTTCACATGGATTTAACACCAAAATGTCCCCGACGTCCATTACAGAGGACATGTTACAACATTACGAATAAAAATAAAATTAACAAAATGTAAATGCTAAGGTGTTCATTTACCTCCAAATAGAAAATAATAATAATAATTATAATAATAATTTAGACACACTTTTTTTCTTCGGGTCCCAGGAGGATATAAAAGATCAATAGATATAATGTGCTCTTTTGTACCACTATTGGGCCTATTGTTCATACTTCATACTAATCACACACATAATTCATACACACGTGTGAAGGGACAAGAGGCAAGTCAGGTGAAGTGCCTTGCCCAAGGACACAATGGCAGTGTGCAATGTTTAATATACCACAACATAAAATTGATAATGGAATACCATATGAGATAGCAGATAGCATAGTAAACGGAAATTTTAAAATGCTTCCTACTGAAGTTAATGTTGCCAGCAGAGTTTCTCCATTACTCTTTTCATAATTTTATCTATTACTGGTACATCTCTGTGGATTTTTTGTCTAATTCAGTACAGAGCAGGTTTGCAGAGATATAGTTTAATATAGTGGACATAAGAGCATCTTACCTCTGTCTGTAGGGTCTCTAGCCTCATCATGTGCTGGCTGGTGGACATGCTCTTCTCCCTGAAATCGTCCCGAAGTGAAGTGACCTGAGTGGACAGCTGCTGTTCCACCTCTGCAGCCTGGATGAGGACACAACATAGGGGAATACTGGTCATTTTATTTATTTTATTTTTATTTAGTTAGTTAGTTCATTCGTTTTCAGTGGGACAGTGTACATGAATAAACATTACAATATGTCAGATGGTAATAGACTCTCTGAAAGTTTAAATGTTCATGTAAATTTCTTAAAATACAAATGCAAATAACATTCAAATACACAATTATATAGTTAAAATCTAAACAAAAAACAAAGGCACTGAGTTCCAGTGATGTGAGAGTCTGAACGAGAACATGGTTTGACTAAATGATGTTTTCCTCAGAGGGAGGGTGCAGTCCCCCCTGAAGGTGCCTCTGAAGGTGCTTCTGGAAGGGCTTCTGGAGGTTCCTCTGGAGGTGCCGCTGAAGGTGCCTCTGGAGGTGCCTCTGGTGTGTCTGTTAGACTGGACAGTAATAAAGGAGGAAAGAGGAGGTGGTGCTAAACCATGTAGAATTTTATACACTAAACAAATATGATGCAGGTTTTCCCAACTCAGGAGTTTGTGTTTATGGAGGATGTGACAGTTTGGTTTGTATAATCATTCCAAAGGTTTTATGGTTGACTGTTTAGATTGAGAACATAATAATATAGATCAGAAATAAACTGAAATTAAGTATAAGAGCACATCATAGACTGGACCAATACCAATACAACCATGGACCAATATGGAACCTATCTGGACGACTGTGGGATTACACAGATATAAAGACACATAGACACAAAGAAAGTACGATGATTTAAAGATGCATTATGTGATTTTTCTGGTGGAGATTCCATCAAATGCTTTTCTTCATGGAGATGTTATTGCTTAGTCCGGAATTTTTCACCAAACAACAAAGTTACAGGTCAGATCTGTAGAGAGATGACCCCGCTCACAGTCAGAATGCCATTTTTATTGGTATTTATTGGTATTTTTGAGCTATACAGCCACCTATAATTTAGTAAATGTAAGGTAGATTGTTTAATGTCATACTGTGGAACATTCCAGGCAGATATCAGGCCAGGCCATATCCATAAAACCAAGCATGTGACAACCCCTAAAACAAAAAGTTACATAGTGTGCCTTTAATGTTGAAAATGACACTTTTTTTTTTGTCTAAATAAAGAATGTTTTTATTATCATCATTATTGAGTATCCAAATGTGAAATCGTGACCACGCTCGTCTATTCAAATCTCAAGACACTACAATTCAGATATCCGTTGTCAAATTTCCATGGCCCCGTATTTGCATGACTGCTTAAATATAAAAAGCCTTTTAAAATCATGTTTTGAAAAAGTAATTTCTGTTGCAAAGGATTCCACTGGCTAAACCAAGCGTGCAACCCCAGTTTTTATATTGTTACTCTAAAGCCATGACCTTTTACGCAGCCCTCTGCACTCCTCTTGGTTGGTAAATCTAGTACAGTGTCAGACATTCAAACTAAAACTTAAAAAACAAACTTTATTGATCCATTTGGGAAATTACTTGGACACAGTAGCTCAAACATCACAATATATTAGAGAAAATATAAAGTATAATAATATAAAGTAGCAAAAATAGCAAGAACTGGTGTCAAATAAGGCATAATTATAGAAATGTATAAGTACAAGTAAAAAAAATATATAAATATAGTAATATAAATACAGTATATCACAATTATATACAAAATATTAGTGCTAATTCAGAAACTGGACTGCTGCTCACATTTTCCCCCTCCATGTTGCAATGATCTTCCCAACAAGAGAAGGAGTAAAATTATTCAGTTTTCCATTTTCACTATTATTTCAATATAATTTCGGTCTGGTTTGGGCTTACTGGCCAGGTGCGATCAAGCCACTTCACAGTGAGCATCCTCCACATTTACATATCACAGGCGCTGCTATGGCAACCACCAAATCCATCAAAATACCGTCTCACAAGGCTGAGATGAGGGACACGGTGTAAACAAGCGTGTAAGGAGTGTAGAGCTTATTTATAAACATGTGCACCTTCCCTTGAACTATATCTTGAAAATAAGGCTTTAAAAGATATATTACACTTTTTGTGTATTTAGTATAAGACTATAGCATAGATCAGTATATATTTTGGTTATTGTAAGTATTCTAAAATGGTTTCAAGGTGCATTGTGTAACTTTTCTGGTGGAAGACCCATGAACTGCTTTTCTCCACAGAGATGTTATTCCTTTGCCTGGAATGTTTCACAGTATGGAATTAAACCTTTCTATCTTCATGGAGACCAAACTAGACTAAATTACAGGTCAGATCTGTGCAGAAGAAACTCTACTCACAGTCAAAATGCCTTTTTTTGAGCTATAAAACCACCTGGAATTGAATAGAGCTGTGTGGAACAGTCCAGACTGAGCAATGACATATCCATAGAAACCAGCAGCTGACAGACCCATAACCAAAAAGTTACACAATGCACCTTTAATAATATTCAAAACTGCAAAACTGAGAGGCCCCTTTTCTTTATAATCACACTTTACCGTAACATGCTCTCAAGCAAATAAGCCCAGAAAAAATGTATTGAAACATGTGTGAATCAATGGAAATACAACTCTGAGTAAGATCATGAAGATAAAACACTCAAAAAAGTTTATTTTACATATTATGTCCCCTTTTAAATAATATCCAGGTTAGGGTTACTCTAAACCAGGGGTGTCAAACAGATCCGGCCCTCCAATACCTTTAATCTGGCCCTCGGCTGATTTTCTAATAAAATATTTTAATTACATTTTAATTTTCTATTAAAATATTGGTAATTTTCTGCGCCTCTTTTCTTGGCAATTTAGCATAGCAGCGTCTCCAGCGCCTCTATATGTGGCCCCTCCCACCAGAGCAGCACAAATGAAGACTCGCCTCTTTCCAGACGCTCTTAAAGGACCATCGTTTTGACAGTTGACCGTGACACCCTCATCAGCAAAATGTCAAAAACAAGAAAAGTGGACGCTGAGTGCAGGATTTTCCAAGAAAAATTGACTAATTCCTATTTGTTCACGGAGGTGAATGGGGAAACCTGTATGCTTGTGTTGAAATTGCATTAAGCTTAAAGTTTCAGGTTGTTCATAATAATATAATATTTTGTAAAATAAAGAGTTCATCAAATAAAAAAGACTTCTGTAATAGATTTGTGTTTCTCTGCACAAATATTTGGACTTTTTTTGAGGTATATTTGCCATGAGTTTTCTGATTCGGCCCTCTGGGATCAAAGTAGGTTGGATACGGCCCCCGGACCAAAATGAGTTTGACACCCCTGCTCTAAACTGAAACCATCTGAATAGTGAAAAGTGCTCAAATGGGGTTGCCTTTCTAAAGTTGGGACCTGCTTGAGGCAACAGACCCTTAGCTCAATAGGTTTCAGACAGAGGAAAATGAATGGATATTAGTAAAGCTTCTTCTATTACATCCTTGCAGTTCATAATAGGGCTGCAAGATTAATCACAATCTGAAATCATAATTTTGATGGACACAATTAGCAAATTGCACAGGCTGTAAGTTTTGAAGTACCAATTTCCATCACAAACAATTATATATATTATATTCTGTCTTATTCTGCACAAAAACTACCTCTGTTTTTACATCTGCACCAACATGTTCTGAAATGTGTTTCTTCTATTAGTTTGTCACTTCATATTTCCGTCTTTCTGTCACTTCTTCTGGACGTGTTTAAAATTAAAGGTACACTAAATAACTTTTTGGTTGGGGGTCCATCACCTGCTGGAATGTTCCACAGTATGATGTTAAACAGCTCTACTTTACATTTAATAGAGACAGAGAAAAACAGGCATTCTGACTGTAAGCCTCTCCACAGACCTGACCTGTAACTTGGTCTGGTTTGATCTCCATGAAGATAGAACAACAAAGAAATAACATCTCCACACAAAAAAGCATTTGACGGACCCTCCACCAGATATTGTATGCACCTTTAAACAATTCTTTAAAAATGCAAAAATATTAAACACTTGTCAGAAAAATGGTTAGATCTGTGCTCCATCCCAGAGAGTATATTCTGAGGTAAAATAAAGCCCACGTAACTCCATTTAAACCCAGCAGTAAAAGTTTATCTAGAGGCAATGGGTTCCTTTGGGATACGACTAATCTCCTTTGCAGTGCTTTCACAGTGTGATCTGCAGACAGCCAGATGTGCTTGTCCAATGTACAGTGAGTGGAGCGGGGTCAGGGGTCAAGGGGCAGAACCGTGACTGGCGGATGACCCAGTAGCCGAGATAAATGTGTAGAGCTGGAGCAGTAAAGCCAGTGGTGATAGAGGTTTAATCGGAACAAATTCCTCCACTCCAGAGCAAATGGGAGCAAATCACAGAGAGGAGGAATCCAGGGCAGAAAAGTAGGGCTTAATGTAGAAACTGGCTCCTCTTGGACACAACATAAGTAGGGATGTAACGATATCTGAATGTCTCTGTACAATACTTTCACAATTAATTAAACTGTGAATATGCTACTTTTTCCTTTTAAAATGCCTTGACAAGACTTAATCCAAAGAACTATGTTTTAAGAGCTTAGAACAGTTATTTCTTCATGCTGTCTGCGCTGCAATGTCTAAGGATCATGGTCTCTGTATTTCTTTCTGTTTTTTTTTAGCAATTGCTGTGTAATAACTATTAATTCAAGCAAAGAGACTAGTAATTTGATATACTGTGATGGTCCATGATATTGTAAGACCTTTAACAATATGATATTACAATATTTTAGTTATTCTAACATGGACAATTTAACCACGTTTTTGCTTCAAAAGAGGAAAAAACATTAGAGGTATAGTAGTGAGCTCCATGTACCAGCAACCTACCCAACACAGTTGGCTCTCCCAACAAATCCGGGGCATTTATAGATGTGGCAGATGTGCACATTGTGCTAACACGACAAACACAAAAACTTTCAACCATCCACACTCTGGAAAGACTTATAACATTACACACGTCATTTATGTGCTTATATGCCCTTGTGGCCTGATGTATGTGGGCCAGACTAAACGTAATCTTAAATTAAGAATTGCTGAACACAAGGCAGCTATTAGAAACAACAATTTTGATTACGCTATAGCAAGACATTATATCAAAAGAAATCATGGTTCTGCTGTTGGCATTGAAACAGTGCTACCTAATCCAACAACCTTAAGGAGGGAAGCCTACTGGATTAATCAACTGTCAACTATTGAGCCTTGTGGACTAAATGAAGCACAGGATTTGAGTTGCTTTTTGTAAATAATTGCTTGTTAATTTGTTTTATTACTGATTTTACCTCTTGTACCGCTATATAAATAAAATGTATTATTATTATTATTATTATTATTGTTGTTAATATTGCTTGTGGGGTGTGTAAATAGTGTCTTAGTATATTCATGTTGTGGTTGTATGTTTGTCCATTCCCGCAGATTCTGCACTGGTCAGCGTGGTGTAAGGTTTACTTGTGTTATTTTTTTTTTAAAAAGTTTAATCTATATACAGTATTATGTACACTGAATGTTATGTCTGTTTTCCTACTATATATATGTGAGATATATTGCATTAAAAAAATATATGACTTTGAGTGACTGAACATGTGACCAGATGGTATTTAGTCACACCTGGCACTAATCGGGTGAACCTGATGACGCTGTAGAAGCAAAACGCGTTGTTCGCTCTAAGCCCAATAAAGGAATAAGAGTAAAGTCAAGCGAGTGTGTGGTAAATGTCTTCTTTTATGGACAATTTAAAGGGATATGCCACCCCCAGGTCAAACTTGGGCATCTCCCCACAGTCCACAGACTAAAATAAGTGGTGGAAAGCGTTTTTCTGGTGACGCAGCCATTGTCCAGGTCTGTCAGCACTGACCGCCGCGGTATCTGCAGCTACTCCGCGTTAGACTGGAGTCTAACGTCGCCAGAGAAAGATTTCGGCCAAAAGGAATTAATTTTCTCGATGCTTTTCCCAATTACTTTCTGTGTAGTGCGCATTCATATCGAGTGCAAATAAATGTGCAAATCAACACGGAAAGCTTGACTTGGTCATTTTGGGTGGGAACTATTTTTCAGTGCGGAAAAAGACAGACGAAGCACACACCACGCTGACAGGTGAATCCCAGTTACGCACCAGGAAGGCAGTTCCCCTGTTACGCAGCGTGGTGTGTGCTTCGTAGCCCAAGTCCATGGCTATCACTATGTAAATTAAATTATTGTCATGCTTGCACCATGAAAGAAGAATCTATCTTAACCATAACTGACTTTCATTCACACTCTGGACAGCTCTGCTAGGCCGGTCACTATGGACTTATCGCTCAACACACACGTAACTATAGTCGGTTCAGCAGGTGCAGCTGCACCGGGGCCCCTAGCCACCAGATGGCATGTAGCTATGCTGCGTTGTTTTTTTTTTTTTTTTAAATAAACCTCACTATTAATAATCAAAAGATAAATAAATTATTTCTGTTTGGTTTTTGCCGTCATCGTACGCCAGTATCTTTGTTTCTACTGAGCCCTACCGGCTGGTTAGCTCAACTGGTTTACCGGCTGGTTAGCTCAACTGGTACCGGCTGGTTAGCTCAACTGGTAAGTCAGTGACTTTCCCCCGGGGATTGTGGGTTCAAATCCCCCCCGGGCAATGAGCTAACCAGTGTGGGTCCTTGGGCAAGGACCCACGGTACTGCCCCCCGGGCGCCGAAAAAGATGGCTGCTCACTGCTCCTGAAAAGGATGGGTCAAATGCAGAAGTCAAATTTCTCCCGTGTGTCACTGTGTGTCATTGTGTGTGAGACCAATAAAGGCTTAATCTTAGATAGGCTACCCCAATGAATTCTGGGTAGAGTGATTTTTCGAATGAATGGCAGCTGCATATTTCAATCATCGTTCCGACCAAAATACGTAGCATGCTTGCCTTCAAACACAAGAGCGGCTGCAAGAAACGGCAGGAGCGTGAAGAAGTGGGATTTGCACCCTTCTCGTTGGATTCTGGGACGATGTCTCGTTCTCAAGTCTCTACGCTCGTCTCGCTCTACTTGGGTAAGTTCCGTGCGCTCTCGTGCAGTTATTTTATTTTACTGAGTTGTGATGATGCTGGATATTGTGGGACAAACTGTGTGCTTTGGACTGGCGATGAATGAAAGAAAGCTGTTTGGTTTTGACGCACGGGACACATGTGCGTCAAAACATCCACATTCAAAGAAGTGTTTACTGCTCTCATGTTGTTTCTGACATCATCTGTGACTGTGGCAAGAGCTGAGAGATCTTTTTCCAAACTCAAACTTATTAAGACCTAAGGAGCAGCATGGAGCAGAGAAAACACAAGAGCCAGAGAATTTAATATTGGGAACATTATTGACGATTTTGTGCAACACAAGACTCGTAAGATGGCCTTCTGGTGGCCCACTGGCGGTCGTATGCATATGAATCTTTTTTTTTGTTGTTGTTTCTGCACAGATAAATAAGTTAAACGGTTCGAGTTTAAGCAAGCTACGCTGTTTCAGCAGAAAGTTAAGGTTTCAGCACTTTGAATGTTCCCATAATTCCATGAAAGCTAATGTTGATACAGTAATATTTGATTACCCTGTATTAATACAATTATTTTTAAATGTTTACCCATGTAATGGATCCAATGTAGTGGCATATGTTTTTATTTACAATATAATGTATATAAACTACCTCTGTGCTTCTGGTCTAGAGCAGAGGTCTTCAACAGGGGGGTCTGCAGGGGGTCACGAAATCTTTTGATTTCACTTTAAAATAATATAATTTTATATTTTATAGTGTAAAATACAGTATTAACCTGTGCATTATTTCCTTGTATTGGATGTACCATAACAGAGTAGCAATGTTTATACATGACACTAAGCTCAATTTAATATAAAACACAATTCTATGCCGTATATATAGTAGGGGTCCCTGGCCCAGTTCGCCATCTGTTTGGGGGTCCCTGGCCTGAAACCGATGGTTTTGGGGGCCAGTATTAAAATTTTCTTCATGCTAGTGGGAATTTTTTATGTTTTTAAAGGTGCCCTATGCGACCTTTTGGTTGGGGGTCCATCACCTGCTTGTTTCTATGGAAATGTCATTGCTCTTCCTGGAATGTTCCACAGAATGACATTATTTATTTATTTATCATCTCTCCACAGAGCTGGCCTGTAACTTGGTCTAGTTTGGTTTCCCTTAAAATAGAAAGGTTTAATGTCATACTGTGAAACATTACACACAAAGCAATAACATCTCCACGGACAAAAGCATTTCACGGACCCTCCACCAGAAAAGCTACACAATACATCTTTAAGCCATAAAAGTTTGAATTAATTACTTCTATGACTAGTTTAGTTAATAGTTTTATGGTTTATCTGCTCTTGGGTTTTTGTGTCAGTGGCATAAATGAGTTTCAATATTACAGTATATTCTATACTATTATGCAGTATGACTCATATTGATTCATGTTGACTCATGTCAAACTTTTTAGGACACATTCTCTGCCTGTAGTCCAGTGCTTTTTGTGTACAGTCCATCAGTAACAAGTCTGAGTTTAAATTTGCATGCACGGCGGTTGCCATGACAATCAGAAGACTTGGTGATGGGTTAAAATGACTTCTTTCTCTGATCTGAGATGTCTCAGGCCTTTCCTCTGTTGCCTCCACAGACTTTGTGTAACAAATCAAAACAAAGAAGGGACTATACCTGCCAATAAAAAAAATGAAAGCCTAAAGGTCGCAGTGGGTAAAGATAGGCAATTAATTGAATTTTAATGAAGATTTAGTCCTCTCTTTGTCAGTTGTCAGTGTTGCCAGATTTCAGACTGAAGTAGCCTTTTCATGATGCTAAAATTTCAAAATTGATTATGATACTAAGGAATAGACTCTATACTCAATACCAATACCGTTATCACAATGATAATAAAAAACACTCTTTATTTATATAATAGAATGTGATTTTCAACATTAATTCATAGTACTTTCATTCATATTATCATGTGGTCTTCTATTTTTCCCCAATTATCTTAAATGAATAAAAGTGGAAATATTAACTGATGTTTACAATATCCTGTTGTGAAATGGATCAATATTGCAGGCCACTCATTTTCACATCCATAAATATAAATACTATGAGTCATTTTCAACGTCTAAGCCTTTACTAGAGTAGAGCTGGGGCAAAACTTCCTTCAGAATGACTCATCTGATTTGCTGTCAGCAAAAGGCTGGCTAGCTTTAAGCTGCACATTTTTTTGCTGTCTTGTTACCATATCTGGCACTCACAATTTAAAATTGTAGGAGCCGTATAGACATGTTATAAAATGGCTATTACAATTAATTACAAAATAACAGGCTTGATAATTGCCTAAAGTAAATATTTGCAATTGTTAAGAGTTAGTGAAATATCTTATTTGCAAGGGATGACAAAGAGTTAACGTCATTACAAAGAAGACTCCACAGAACCTTAGTGTTGTTCATTCACGCAGTTCTTATAGGCCTAAACACACAGACTACATTTAAACCTGCTCTGATCCTGTGGTAATAACATTAGACACAGGCTTCTCCCCCCCTTCCCTCTGATCAGATTAGAGTCCAGTACAACGCCTGTCACAATAACTTATTTTTCTACCACTACTATTTCTACTACTACAGATTTGACGAAGCCTAAAGTTGAAGATCAAATACTTCTAAGACTTCAATTGATACAACTTTCCCAGCAAGACAAAAACCTACCTAGATCACATTTTCTGGTAAAATTGTAACACATTTTCGTTATATATTTTATTTTTTAATCTTTAAGAAAAAAATGTTTGTGGGTCACTGCAGATTTGGAGGACATTTTACGTCCCATCCATCAATTATTAAATAATCCACATACAAAATATTAAAACATACAGTTTCTGAGTGAATTTACTTGTCCTGAGACCAAATCTAGAGAAAAGAATGCTTTAAAATTGTTTTGAAAATACCAAATAAGTCTGGAGTACCCTCCAAAATGCCATTTTCCTCTTGTCCCACCCCTCTAATGGCCAAATTGAATCTCAAATAAACCAGTTAAAATTAAATGGAAATTTCTTGTTTTTTTCTATTATTTGTTTCATTGCCATCTCTTGTAACTGTGGGATCATTTTTATATTTGTATAATATTTCAAATAATAATTATTATTCATGGAACATGTGTCCCACAACATGCACGCAACCCTTTTACCAGAACATTTTTAGCCTGGTAGAAGAAGAAGAAAGCAGTAAACCACATGATCCCCTGGACTTGACATCATCAAACAGTTTTCCAAAAGAATGGGTAGAGCAAAGGTTTATCTTCTCTTCTATTTTTCATATTTTTATAACATCGTTAGCCTTGATTGAATGTCTCACTCTACCTCATGCAACCCTGTTATGCAAATGATCACAATAAGACAAATATTTTTTTTCCTTTACTTATTTGCATAAATAAGTTTTTCCTCTTGATTAGCAGTAACAGCTAGCTAAACAGCTAGCTTCTACTCCTGATATAAAGCTAACATTAGTGCAGATTTGCAACCCTGTTACCTGCAACCCTGTTACTATGATTAGAGTAAATAAATAAATAAACTATATAATGCATGTAATAAAAATTGTACCATTGACCACAAGCTGAGCTAATCAAGCATTTGATTACCTACTACCTAGTTTATTACCTATTATTGATGAATATGTAGAAGAAAATCAGAAAAGTGAAGGTTTATTTTTCAAGAATTTTAAACCCAAAATGTTCTCCAATTCTGGAATGACCCTTGTATACAAAACATGATTTTAAAATAAAACAAATGTGTACAATTAAAAAAAAACTGGATAATGATGGCAATGATATCAATAATAATATTATTGTCATTACTGCCATTACCCCTAAACTAAATTTATAATAATAATAATAATAATCCATCCATCTTCTTCCGCTTTTCCATTTCTGGGTCGCGGGGGCAGAAGTCAAAGCAGATCTGCTGCCCAGAACACAATGCACCAGCCCCCACGAATCCTCCTGCAGGTGGTGGGTCCACAGGAGGATGGCCCACGTCACAACTGGCCTTGATTTACTTCTGTCATGGGGGCTACCAATGTCCGCAGACACTGACAGTGAGGTGGAGTTAAGTGTCTTGCCCAAGGACACAATGGCAGCACTCATCTGTGGGAGCTGGGATCACACATGGCCAACCCGTCGAGAGTGGGATACAAACCACCAACCCTTGGATCAATAAGCGCTCTACCAACTGAGCTACTGCCGCCCCATAATATGGTGGCACGGTGGCTGAGTGGCTAGCGCTCATGCTTCTGGGCCTTTCTGTGTGGAGTTTGCATGTTCTCCCCGTGTCTGGGTGGGTTTCCTCCGGGCACTCCAGTTTCCCCCATCAACCCAAAAACATGCACCACAGGTATAATCCTCCAGCTTAGGTCCTGACCAAACCGAAGCAAGAAGATCATGGAGATAATAACAGGATGGGTTAAATGCAGAGAAGAATTTCTCCAGTGTGAGATGAGTAAAGAAGTGAATTTATTGATCTCACACTGGAGAAATTCTTCTCTGCATTTAACCCATCCTGTTATTAGGAGCAGTGGGCAGAAGTGAAACAAAAAAAAAAAAATCTGCGAGGCCGCGAACAGTGAACCGCGATAGAGCGAGGACCACTGTGTGTGTGTGTGTGTGTGTGTGTGTGTGTGTGTGTATATATATATATATATATATATACAGTGGCTTGCGAAACTATTTGGCTCCCTTGAACTTTGTGACCTTTTGCCACATTTCAGGCTTCAAACATTAAGATATAAAACTGTAATTTCTTGTGAAGAAGCAACAACAAGTGGGACACAATCATGAAGTGGAACACACTTTATTGGATATTTTTAACTTTTTTAACAAATAAAAAATGAAAAATTGGGTGTGCAAAATCATTCAGCCCCATTGAGTTAATACTTTGTAGCGCCACCTTTTGCTGCGATTACAGCTGCAAGTCGCTTGGGGTATGTCTCTATCAGTTTTGCACATCGAGAAACTGATATTTTTGCCCATTCCTCCTTGCAAAACAGCTCGAGCTCAGTGAGGTTGGATGGAGAGCGTTTGTGAACAGCAGTTTTCAGTTCTTTCCACAGATTCTCAATTGGATTGAGGTCTGGACTTTGACTTGGCCATTCTAACACCTTGATATGTTTTTTGGTGAACCATTCCATTGTAGCTTTTGCTTTATGTTTTGGATCATTGTCTTGTTGGAAGACAAATCTCCGTCCCAGTCTCAGGTCTTTTGCGGACTCCATCAGGTTTTCTTCCAGAATGGTCCTGTATTTGGCTCCATCCATCTTCCCATCAATTCTAAACCATCTTCCCTGTCCCTGCTGAAGAAAAGCAGGCCCAAACCATGATGCTGCCACCACCATGTTTGACAGTGGGGATGGTGTGTTGAGGGTGATGAGCTGTGCTGCTTTTACGCCAAACATAACGTTTTGCATTGTTGCCAAAAAGTTCGATTTTGGTCTCATCTGACCAGAGCACCTTCTTCCACATGTTTGGTGTGTCTCCCAGGTGGCTTGTGGCAAACTTTAAACGACACTTTTTATGGATATCTTTAAGAAATGGCTTCCTTCTTGCCACTCTTCCATAAAGGCCAGATTTGTGCAGTATACGACTGATTGTTGTCCTATGGACAGATTCTCCCACCTCAGCTGTAGACCTCTGCAGTTCATCCAGAGTGATCATGGGCCTCTTGGCTGCATCTCTGATCAGTCTTCTCCTTGTATGAGCTGAAAGTTTAGGGGGACGGCCAGATCTTGGTAGATTTGCAGTGGTCTGATACTCCTTCCATTTCAATATTATTGCTTGCACAGTGCTCCTTGGGATGTTTAAAGCTTGGGAAATCTTTTTGTATCCAAATCCAGCTTTAAACTTCTCCACAACAGTATCTCGGACCTGCCTGGTGTGTTCCTTGTTCTTCATGATGCTCTCTGCGCTTTAAACAGACCTCTGAGACTATCACAGTGCAGGTGCATTTATACAGAGACTTGATTACACACAGGTGGATTCCATTTATCATCGTTAGTCATTTAGGTCAACATTGAATCATTCAGAGATCCTCACTGAACTTCTGGACAGAGTTTGCTGCACTGAAAGTAAAGGGGCTGAATGATTTTGCACGCCCAATTTTTCGTTTTTTATTTGTTAAAAAAGTTTAAAATATCCTATAAAGTGTGTTCCACTTCATGATCGTGTCCCACTTGTTGTTGATTCTTCACAAGAAATTACAGTTTTATATCTTTATGTTTGAAGCCTGAAATGTGGCAAAAGGTCACAAAGTTCAAGGGAGCCAAATAGTTTCGCAAGCCACTGTATATATATATACATGAGAACCCATTCAAAACCACATGGCTAAATAAGCGCAGAGTCAAAAAAAGTTACAAAAGTGCCGAAATTGAATCAAAATAAAGTATTACTCTACCACTATAGCCTATGTAAAAACGTTCGGCTTTTATATAAACAAAAATAGAGTGGAAATTAACCTAAAGAGACTGTTTTTGATCGCACTCACTGCATGTATTGATCTGTGCCACTGTCTTGGCCAGGACTCCCTTGAAAAAGAGATTATTAATCTCAATGGGACTTTCCTGGTTAAATAAAGGTTAAATAAAAATACAAAAATTGTTTCAATGCTAGTGTTAGCAATAGCTTAGCCACATTGTGAATGGAGATCCGCAGAGCCACAATATGCAGTGAGTAGTCGCGGTCCCGCACAGAGCAGATGATCGCCACACGAAAGCTGAATTCGTATTTAAACATGTCCTAAAGACTATAAAGTCCATTTGATGCAGAAATATGATCATAATTATGACTCACTCCATGTTGCAGTGTTTTCGGCGTATCTCCACGTGTAAACGCGTATTGTGTGTTTCGGAGCTAAATCGCACTCATAAGCTCCGGAGAAACGGACGTGTCCCGAACCTGTCCCGAAGGTCTCCCGAACGTGTCCAAGTAGAAGTTAAAAGTCCATTTTCATGTCCTTTAGTGTCCTGCAGTGCCGCTTACATATGCACGAGCTCTTCACAGCTGATCGGCATATAGGGGAATCCCCCTTCCCCTGGAAAATATGTTGATTTATACACGCCCCGTTTCTTTCTGGAAAAACGAGCCAATTTGAAATAAAAAAATTATATTTTTAACGTCATTAATGCTGTTATCTGAAACATGGAGAGGCTTCTTCATGATCTCAACTAGCACATTCTGCAAAAAAAATGAAAATCACAAATTTTGAAAAAAAAATACAAAAATACAAAAATCACATTTTCTAAGTATCTGTAATGGCGACATGAGGACTGAAAGTCCGTGGTGCGTCACATATACGTATATTCCACCTATATTATAGGACATGCTCTTAAAGGCTCATTCATTTATGTTGCAATGGGAGCATATGCATCTAGGCAGGGGAGTTGATACGGGGGGACAAAGGGGCCTGTTGTCCCAGGCCCTTGGGTCTTATTGGGCCAGAATTGGAACCTTTGCCTATTAATTAATATCAGAGGGTGCCCCATGTGAGGCTTCCTGCCCTGGGCTCCCAAATATCTGTTAACGGGCCTGCATCTAGTGCCTGATGCATATGCTCAGGTTCTTACACTGGATTACACCTAATCCCATCAGCACCATTACATCACTTCCTGCCCCACTGTCTTCTCAAGGTCAAACACTGCTAATTAAACTCAGAGGGGGTGTAAAACAAAACAACACACTGACAATATGAGCTGCCCAGTGGAAAAGTGGTGAGACTTCTTAAAAATGAGGTTATATTTTCTCTAATACCTTAATTTCAAATTTATAATCACACCCTCAAGTAAAGTAGTAAAAGAAGTGAAAAATACTATGATTTCAAATATCTTGATAATTAATTAATTCATCCATCACTTTTGGTAATCTATTAGTATTTTGATCTAGGACTGGGCACAGTAAAATGGTAAAAAACAAAAACAAAAAACAAGGAATGGCCATTTATGTCATAATCTTTGCTCAAAACAGTGGCCCTCAAACTTGAGCTGCTAGCTGAATGTGATTGTTTATTTTGCTCACACCAGATGCTCAATGTCAAAATCCATCAGAAAATTCTATAGAAAACTGTCTGGCCCTGATATGAAAATAATTCAGTAAAGTGCCTGATGTACATTTTACAATTATAAGGCTACTAAATTTGCCAAACTTGGTTATCTATCTAACTAAAATTGAAGTTTCAGTGCACATCTCAAGAACACACAGTAAATATTTGAAAAACATAAAAATTAGTATATTATTGTGAGGACCCAAACTCAAATTTGCCTAAGGCCCCCGGATTGTACCACTGTATATAACAGGACTATTCCAGGTCTAAGATAAGATAAGATAAGATAAGATAAGATATGCCTTTATTAGTCCCACAGTGGGGAAATTCCAGTGTTGCAATGCACAGATCAAGAACAGCAAGGAAAAAGTAGCATGCAACAGAACAATATAATAATAAATAAATCTAGGGCTAAACCAAGTCTAAAAGTGGACCGCTTCATTTTCACTGTAGTTCTAAAACTGAGAAAAAAAGGACAAAAAGTGGATAATACAAAGTCTAAATTAAAGGTATACGGTGTAACTTTTCTGGTGTAGGGCCTGTCAAATGCTTTTCTCTATGGAGATGTTTTTGCTTTGTCTTGAATGTTTCACAGTATGGCAAACCTTTTTTATCTCCATGAAGACCAAATTAGACAAAGTTACAAGTCAGATCTGTGGAGGGGTGGCCATTCTCACAGTCATAATGCCTGTTTTAGGTGTTTTTGAGCTATAAAACTAAAAACTAAAACTAATGACATATCCATAGAAACAAGCAGGTGACAAACCCCCAAACAAAAAGTTACATACTGAATAGGTGTCCAAGTACCACCTGAAGGAGCTTACGTACCACAGTTTGAGACACATTGCTCTAGATCACTTACTTTTAGTGGCAGATTTTTTTATATATATATATATATATATATATATATATATATATATATATATATATATATATATATATATATATATATATATATATATATATATATATATATATATTTAAATATTATATTTAAAGGAAAATTAATATTTTTTACAATCTGAGCCTTATTTCGGTAATAAAACAAGTTGTTTTACTCACCCATAGCACTTTGGTGTCATATGGAGCACTTCCGGAGATGTTTTAGATTTGCGATAGCACGAGTTCTCGCGCTACGGCCCTGTGCGTAATATATGCCCTGTGCGGTCTCCAAATAACACAAACTTTAGCACTTTTCAAATCATAGAAGCTTAATGTCTTAGTCTACGCTTTCGTTTGAGTCAAAAGTGGCCTGTAATCCGAGATTTAGCCATAGTTTCGAGTAGATGAGGACACCAGTGTGCATGTGCGGAGTCACAGTTTATTTCACTCTCAGCTCCCGGGACCCAAACATGAAACGCAAAGCTGTAAATTATGGATAAATCTCGGATTACAGTTGCCTGGAAGAATCCATGACTCATCGCTGTACCAGCGGCAAGTCTGGTAACGCTTGGTCCAGAATGCGCTGCTGTTGCGCTTAGACAGACAGCTAAGTGAACCAATCAGAGAACAGATAACGGACAGCGACGTGAACCAAGCCGGTAGGAAGCAATGCAAAAACATCTTTTTTGAAAAGAAAGGCCTCTAGAGCTGTCAGCTGCTGTGGTTTTAAGGAATTGATGTGTTTTAGGTCATTTAAGACCAATTTTACAGCTGAATGGAAGGGACGTTGCGGGCAAAGACGGGTGCACTGACGTCACCATCTTTGAACGAATCAGAATCGCGGAGTCCTTTGTTAACCGGGGGAGCAAGGGTGGAGCGAGGGTGTCCAAATGGTATCGCGCTGTATAGGAAATACAGAGAGATATCATTTGGCTGGCCAGGTAAGGATTACAGGCCACTTTTGACTCAAACGAAAGTGTAGACTAAGACATTGAGCTTCTATGATTTGAAAAGTGCTAAAGTTTGTGTTATTTGGAGACCACACGAGTATATATTACATGCCCGAGAACTCGCGCTACGGCTATTGCTAATCTAAAACATCTCTGGAAGTGCTCCATATGACACCAAAGTGCTCTGGGTGAGTAAAACAACTTGTTTTATTACCGAAATAAGGCTCAGATTGTAAAAAACGTTAATTCTCCTTTAAAGAACCCATGACATGGTACTTCTTGATGCTTTTATATGGCTCCTTAATGGTTTCCTAATACTGTAAATGAATCCTTCTTCAAAATCAACACTCAGTGCATGAGAAACAGAGATAAGCTGAGAAAGAGTAATTTTTCTCACTCTGAACACACTATAATGGGCGTTGTTGCTTGAATGCAAATGAGGAGAAAAGAGCTGGCCAATAGTAGAGGGTGGGGGCGTGGCCAAACTCTCCCTCTCGCTCTGAGCCCTCAGCTGATCCATTTCCTTGTTTTTGCACGGGGGGAGAGATTTGAAGCGTTCCATTGAAAAATAAACACATTTCCACATAAAATAAAATTAAACCACTGCTGTTCAAAGGTCCAGAGGCTCAGATAAAGGACTTCCGAGCCTAGAAACACTCGGACGTGCCTCCAGGCAAATACAAAAACGCATTTCGCATTGCCTAGCGCATTCGCAGTCCAAACTCTCTGGGCGTGATTTACAGAGACGCTGAGTACAGACAGACGGGGGTGGAACTGCATTTGCATTTCTTTTTTCGATCTGACGTCAATAAGGTGCCTTGTTCAAAA
Source organism: Paratrypauchen microcephalus (assembly GCA_036785185.1). Classification (NCBI taxonomy): domain Eukaryota; kingdom Metazoa; phylum Chordata; class Actinopteri; order Gobiiformes; family Gobiidae; genus Paratrypauchen; species Paratrypauchen microcephalus. Next base: position 2,340,571 of record JAVJIX010000090.1, on the reverse strand, counting down.
TCGCCCGTTTGAGCTCCGATTTTTTGTAATGCAGAAAAGGATCGTAAATGCTCAGTTTAGACATTTCGCAACTTTTAACCATGGGGTGGGGGGCCTAAACAGGGTAGGGGAGCTCACATTAACGTTCAAAAACCTCAGAAAGTGAAAATTTCATGCCATGGGACCTTTAAGTCTAGTAGTATCAAAAGTATCATCACTGACACGCACTGCTAAATGTTATTATTGGGCAAATACAGCAGCCATAATAAAAGCCTTGAACTGAAACTATTAAAAGAGTTTAAAAATAGCTGGTCCCTGAAGTCTGTACAACTGCAGGTGATTTACACTCCATTTGGTCTGAACTATAACACTTAGTCACAGCCTAGTGCTCAATACCCTGACACCACAACAACAGAGCCAAACAAAATTACACAACAACAGGAAGTAAAGCGCCTCCAATCACCTCATCATCGCTTCTGCCACAATCTCACACTCGGCCAGTCATGGCAACACAGGTCCACGCATACAATCAGGTAGAATTCATTTGAAGAAGCCTAGTTTAAAGTGCCTATAACAGGTTAGACTGCTAATTTTACTAAAACACAGTTAAGAAAATTATATTTAAGATTTGTGCAAAAACATTCACGCTCGTTCTCCCAATATGGCCATTTTTTAAGATTAAAATTTGACTTCCTAGTTGTAAATCGTGCCCCAGCCATCCAAATTTTTGTCGAAAGGTCTGAGTACAGCAGTTATAATCCAACTAAATTAAGTTAAAAAAAAATTTAAGAAATCAAAAATCTGTCATTATGCACTTTAAAGGTGCATTGTGTAACTTTTCAGGTGGAATGTTTGTTCCACCACCTGTATCTCTTCATGGAAATGCTGAGAGATGACATTGCTTTGCCTGGAATGTTCCAAAGTGTAAACATTAAACAAGCAGGTGACCCCACCAGGTCAGGTTACAGGTCAGATCTGTGGAGCAGCAAGAGGTAGTATTTTTTTAAGCAATAAAAACATAATCATAATCGAGTACATACAAGATAGATCAAATTAATTAAGTAAAATTTAGATGTGGGAGGGTTAAGAATTGAATTCATACTGCTCTTTAAATATTTAAAAAAATCTGATGTTATGGTCTGAGTTTATGGTTAAGTTGACAGTTCTTCTCTAACAAAATAGAAAGCAGTAATATCAATCATATACAGTGATTAAGTATAAAGCTATACGGTTTAAGTTTTCAAAAAGTCTGTTTATGAAGCTGACCACGAGCAAATAAATAGTGCCTCTCATTGCAGACCCCATCTTAATTTAGGCCTGAAATACCCCACAAAACTTCAAATATGCTTTTACGTCAAACATGCATCTATACTATAAAGATTCTCAATGAAACGTGTTTGATGTAATTGGATATCTTCATTATAAAAAGTGCTGGTTGTCTTGAGCAAATGAGATGGGAATGAATCAATAATGGTCAATAACGAAGTCATTAATATTTAAACAGCATAGATTCATCTCTGTCTTTCTCCTGTTCTATCTTGTACTTGGCTCAAAAATTGGCCACAGTTTCCCAAAAGCAGGAAATGAGTTGGGCCCCAGAAGAGGCATAGTTACTCAGGTGTGTTGGGGTTATCACAGTCTGTATGGGCTTGTCCGCTCCTGAGCTTTGGGCTTTGGGCTTTGGGGAGTGACACAGCCTCTGCACCTGCTACCGACAGTGTCACAACAAAACAGCCATCACATGAGTTTTGGTAACCAGATGGCCGCTGCCCTGACTTGTATTAAAGGTACATTGTGTAACTTTTCAAAGACATTTATTGTGCAGCGTTCCTGTGGCTTTTAACCTTACAGTGTTGTGTTTTTTTAGTTGATTGTACATACTTATTATTATTATTATTATTTATCTTAATTTTGATGCATGCTCATATTTTCCTACTGTTTCTGAAACTTGCGTTGTGACACCGCAATTTCCCCATTGTGGGACAAATAAAGGATTATCTTATCTTATCCTGGTGGAGGGTCCGTCATGTGCTTGTCTCCATGGAGATGTTATTGGTTTACCTGGAACGTTCCATGGTATGACATTAAACACATCTATCTACCATTTATTTATTATGGGTGTTTCTATTACTTAGAAATATAATCATTCTCTCTGTGGATAGGATTCCCTCTCCACAGATCTGATCTGTAGTGTAGCTTATAGTTGTCTCCTTTGAGATAGATTGATTTGTATAGATATGACATTGTTCTGCCTGGAATGTTCCACAGTATGACATTAAACAGCTCTACATTGCATTTATTCAATTCCAAGTGGTTTTATTGCTCAAAAATACCTAGAAAAACAGGCATTCTGACTGTGTATGAGTGGGGTTGCCTCTTCACAGATCTGACCTGTAACTTGGTCAAGTTTGGTCTCCATGACGATAGAAAGGCTTACTGCCATACTGTGAAACATTCCAAACAAAGCAATAACATCTCCATGAAAAAAAGCATCTGAGGATCCTTCCACTAGAAAAGTTACACAATGCACCTTTAATCGTAGTTCTTGCCCTTGGGTGAACAGCTCTTTTAGATTGAGCAGGTTTTTTGTTGAGCTCTTTAACAGGATTTAAACACTGGCACTTTATCCTGCATCAGCCCCGTTCACTGCCAGTCACTTAAGCCTCGCCTCCACTCTGAAGGTGTCTGTACATTAGGGATTTATTTATTCTGTATGTAAAGTAACGTTGCTTTTCAGAATGTTCCACAGCTTTAACTTTCCTATCTTGTATTTATTCAATTACAGGTGCTATTGCTAAATTTACCCTGAAAAACATGCATTACTTCTTGTGATCAGGCTCACCACTCCACATATCTGACCTGTAACTTGGTATGGTGCTATTGTTTCGGCAGGCCCTCCACCAGACAAGTTAGACATAGTGTATCTTTAAAGGTGCATTGTAGGGGTGGGCGGTATAAACGGTATAAACGGCATGCGGTATAAATTTGGCCAACGGTAGAGATTTGGGTTATACCTTCCTATCGCGATAGTTCATTGCGTCACCACAACAAGGAAGGAGGAAAAATCGCTGCGAGCAGTGAGCACATGGAGGAGGAGGAGCTCGTGAAAAAGACCGGCTCAACTTCTGTAATCTGGTCATGGTTTGGATACAAGGCGTCGGATACTGAACAGGAAATTGGAAAACAATCTGCAGAATATGCTGGGCGACAGTGATCGCAAAACATGGCAACACAAGCTGAACACGTTATCGCGTACGAATAATGTTTTATGTGTCTGAGCAAACACACTAACTCCCTGAGCGCTCCTTGGACTCCTGTGCGCGACATCCGACATGCACCCCCGGTACACGCGCCCCCGCTACACGCTGTTGCGAAAGAGCTGCACGTGCTCGCGGCTTGCGCGTGCTTGTGGCTTACACCGGTAGAAGTTTAATACGAGACACATACTTTTGTTTCTGAATACTGGACGATTCCCCCGTATTCAGATGACCCCGCGGCTGAAAAAAAAGCGGAACTCTTTCATCTCTGCGCTGCATAGGTTTTCTTGTGCGCTGAGAATGTGCGAGGAGTGCGCAATTGCACAGGCGCGCAGCTTAGAGGGAACGTTGACACTCAAAAGCCAAGCCAGTCTTCAAGTGGGAGGAAAAAAGTTGGCACTACACACCAACAGTCTATCACCCAGGCATTTTCAAAAGGCGTAGCTTATGATAAAAAGCCAGCGGTGGATTGACATAACGAAGTCCATCGCAATATTCTTGTGTAACGACACGGTGCCTTTCCAAACCGTAGAGAGAAGCGGCTTTTTAGGCATGGTGAAGACGCTGGATCAACGGTACGTGGTACCAAACCGCAAATATTTTAGCCAGGTGGAAGTGCCCAGACTGCATGACGAGGTCCGCAATCAAGTGGGAAAAGAGCTTCGTGACATAAAACACTATGCAACCACCACGGACTTGTGGTCGAGTCGCACTGATTGTCAGCCTGACAATCCACTTTATTGACGACGACTGGAAGTTGTGCGGCAAATGCCTGTGTACGGCCCATTTCAACAGTACATGTGTACTACAAACATCGTATTTCCCTGACAGGGGAGTTTATTGCCCAGGGACTCAGGGAAGCGTTCAAGTCATGGGAACTTGACGAAGAGTTGCAGGTATGCATCAGCACTGACACCGGCGCCAATGTTAAAGCAGTTTCATTTTCGATTTACATTGCCTTGTTCAAATTTTATACTGCTTGAAAGTGAAGTTACTTGTTTTATGTTTTTTACAATTACAGTTTTGCACAATACATTTTCTTGTAGTAATATTCTTGACGTTTATGTTATTTAATAGTTTAAAAAACAGCTTCCTGCTTGAATGCTTTTTCCATGTGCTCTGGTGACCAAGAAGCTGTTAATAATGTTAACAGTTAATACTGTTACATACCAAAGTATACCGTGATATATACCATCTACCGTCTATGGTTCAAATTATACCGTGATATAAATTTTAGGCTATATCGCCCACCCCTAGTGCATTGAGTAACTTTTCTGGTGGAATCCATTATGTTTTTTCTTCATGGGGAGACCAAACTGGACCAAGTTACAGATCAGATCTGTGGAAAGGCTGCTCACAGTCAGAATTCCAGTTTTTCTGTATTTTTGAGCAATAGAAACACCTATGACTGAGTAACTAAGTAAAGCAGGTGATGAACCCCCACCCAAAAGTTGCAAAATGTTCAACGTAGCTTCAGTAGAACTTCTAAGCCCCTGTAAAGTTAAACTACGCTTGAACCCAACCTCCTGAAAACCCAATACAGATAATAAACTACTGCATACTCTCCTATATCTATCTCCACCTTGTCACTTTTATTCAAGGGTTTCATTGAACCTGTTCCAGAAATTGCCCTTGAATTATCTGTCAATACACAGATTTCTCTTGCGTAAGTGTCCTGTCTAATCAGTATTAGTTATTTATTGCTCTAGCCTGAAGACCCACTTTTATATTAATGTGTTGGCATAATTCAGGTGAGGCCAGACAGGCATTAGGAAATAAAATATGGGGTAAATACTGGAAAGGTTGGCCTCCTTGCCTAATTGTCTTTGCTCATCTTGTGTATTTGGTCAGCCATTAAAAGCGAGAGGCCCCATAGCTGAAGGATTTGCCATGAAGAGATCCAAAAAAGTAGAAAGGAAGTTATAATCATGACTTTTCAGGCTGTGCTACAATGCTAATTTTGTATTGTAATATTGTATGGATTGATATTTTGAATACAATTTATCACTACAAAAATTGTTTTGAATGAATCTTAAAAAATGGGTTATGAGTAGGTGGAAGTTTGTCCCTAATCAAGTAATAACAACCTAAAATATTTATAAAAATAGAGAAATGTAATTTTATCTACACAGTTATTCCTGACCAAGATTTGGAGACCTGGAGATAAGTCCCCTGGCCCCACAGCCCATAGCCCCTAGGCCCTAGCCACCACAGCTGCATAAGTTAAAGGTGCATTGCATTTTTCTAGATATTTTTGAGCAATAAAACCACCTGTAATTTAATAAATGTAAAGTAGAGCTGTTTAATGTCATACTGTGGAACTTTCCAGGTAGAGCAATGACATAGCCATAGAAACGTAAAAGTGATGGACCCCCCAACCAAAAAGTTACATAGTGCACCTTTAAAGAATTAGTCAAGCACACAATAAGGATTTAGATGTTTCTGGAGGAAGTATAGGTGTGCTAACTGCAGCCATTCACACTGTGTTTTTGATTCAGTTGCTGCCCTAGTCCAGATGTTTTCTTGAAGGGCTGAATTTGAATTTCTTTTTGTCAGGTAAAACATTAATGGAAATCTGTTTTCTTATTTTCAATCAAATCAGCCATTCTGAGAAGAATCTGGAACAGTTTGTGCAACAGTTGTGTTTTTTTAAATATTAATTCCGCTTGGAGGTTTCTGACTGACGAGTCCCTAAAATCCCTAAATCTCATGTTTAGTGGCATAAGCTTTGACATGGGAATTTTCAAGATGCAACAAAAGCTCAATCTGCTGTCTCTCAGGCCATCCCCAGGGACACCTGCTATACTGTACCTATTCTTATATTTACTCCAAAAAATGTAGGTAAAATTTGAAATTTGACTTTCCTCTGTGTAGAGTTTGTTCCCAATTCACATTAGAGTACAGAGTAGGGTTAGAGGACAGCAGTGGCCAAATCTACAGAGCCTCAGCTTCATAAAGAGTCCAGCCATCTGTTTGTGCTCCAAAGGGTTCAGAAACTGCTTCAGTCTTAATTGAGAGATCTTAATCAGGCCAAAGAATATTAAACGGATGTTACTGCACAACACATTACACCATAACCGCTAGCCTCACCCTGTTGAGTTGCTCCAGCAGCTGGTGGTTCTGCTCGGACAGTTCCCTGATGGCCCGGCTCTTGTCCCGGTCAGCGTCTCTCAGTTGGACCTGGTGTCTTTCCAGTTGTTCTTGGAGATGAAGGACATCTGACTCCAGTTCAGCCACACGCTCCTCCCACTCCCCCTCACGGCTCTCCAGGCGCCGCCGCAACTCATGCTTCTCCTGCTCCAAGTGCTGCCAAAAGTACAGCATGGTAAAGACTAGAAGTTACAGACTAGAGACTAGAATATACTTACTTCTTTACTTTCTTTAAGATTTTTATTTTGCAGAAAGTTAGTCATATAAGGATAGAAATTGACATACAGAGTGATGTAGAGATTTATACAATACCATACCAACTTTATTTATAAAGCACTTTAAAAACTTAGCATAACAAACAAGGACAATCACAGTCAAAGTCAAAATACAACTATTAAAAACTGACTGTTGGCCAATATATAATCAAATCTCAAGCTTTAGAGAAAACTGACAAAAGTGCTCTCTTATAGATTTGTGGTCAAAAAAGGGCTGTGGATTAGTTTGTAGTAAATTTAAATTACATAAATTGTGGAAAATTATAAATATCAGCCTTACATATCGGCAAATAAATACTGGCAGAAAATACTGGCCACTAGTTTCTCTAGATTCTAAACAATCAGTATTGCATTGATCATGAAAAAACCTGTAAGGGTCCATCTCTAGTAAAAAAACAAACAAAAACATTGCATGTACCTCATGGTGAAAATACTGGAATGACTGGCCTCCTTGTCTGACTATTATTGCATGACTTATCTATTTTATGACCCCATAGCTGACTATGCAGAAGATTTAAAAGAAAAAGAGATACGAAAAAGTGTAGGAAGAAAGTTATAATCACAACTTTTCAGTCTGTGCTGAAAGTTCACTAATGCCTCTTGAACTTGGTAAACTTAATGGAGTGTGAAAGAAAACTAAATCATAAAGGTTCCAAAAGGTTCGTTTTGAAGGGCACTAGGTGAAGGTAGACTGCTACATTGGACTGACTTGGGGATGAGTGAAAATAAATATAGGCTGTAGTTGAGCTGTTTTTATGTATTTTGTTTCTGTTCTTTTTTCGGCATTTAATAGATTTATTCAGTATTATTTCCACTTTGTTGAGTGAGTGGTCTATGCTGCAGCTGTTCTCTTCAGGAGTTTTCATCTTTTTGCAAATGTGCCAACAAAGGAGGAGATAAAAGCGTAATCAAAACAATGGAACATACTGTACATACACAGTCAGGCCCTAGTCAGGACAGGGCAGGGCTGGAGGGCATGAGGTGGCTCTAATATCTTCAATGATGGATCAATCTTTCATAGGAGGAGATTTATTGGGATAAAAGTGGATCAAAGAGCTGAGCAGATGTACAGCCAACACGGTAAGCTTGGTCAGCAACAGGATTAATACAGAGGATTCACTCAGTAAACACTATTGGTTTTTAACATATAGGCAAAATTAAGTTTAATTTAAAAAAGAAAGGGAACTTTTTGGGTGCATGGCGAGTTAATATCTTTGGAAAGACTAAACACAAGTTTTCATATCCTCCAAGCTGCTGGAAACACCTTCAATTTAAAAAGAGCCCTTAAGACTGATAAAAGTGTGGCGAGGCTTTGTCTATAACAATTACTTAGATAAGTGACAATATGCAGTATGATACATTGCAGTTGTCTACATCTTAAGCCATAGGCGACTCCTGAATATAGAGCCTGAACTAAAAAGGCGTTAAGCAGATCTCCAGACCTGCAGGGGATGGGGACATTAATCCAATAGGACACACTCTTTAAAGATATTTGTTGGGTAAAACGTAACTATGTCTTATTAAGGAAAGGAAAGGAAACAGCTCGATTGTTTTGACTGTTTTGTGTTTGTTTACCTCCAGTTTGTCGCTGAGCTCTTTCTGCATGCGCTCATATTGCTTGGTCAAATCCTGGTTTCTTTCGAGTAAAGCTTTCCCAAGTTTAGCAGCTAAAACCAGGTCTTTTTCCTTTTGTCGGAAGAGCGTCAGCAGGTCTGTCAGGTCTGTGCTATGCCCCACTCCAGGCGCCTGTTGCTCGGACAGCTCCTCCTCGTCGTCTCGCTGCCCTGTGAGTACAGACAGTTCCTCTTCCAAGGCCGTACCGAGGCCTCCGGAGCCGGCATGCCGCAGAGGGTGAGGCTGCATACCGCCAGACTCCTGCTCCGGGCCCTGGGGCTCCAGGCAGTCGCTGTCCAGCTCCAGTGGTGCTGACACCGTGGAGGAGGCGTGCAGGTTCAGGCAGAAAGCGGACATAGACACGCCAACAGATGAGAGCCCCCTAGCTGGTTTTACTCCGGCTGTGCCCACCCTGGCATGAGGGGGTTCGGCGGAAAACACCAGCCTCTTTTCAACACTTCATCCATCTTCCTTCGGTTCAGATCCAGATCTGTCCTTTAGCGCCTGGACTGCACCAACCGCGGCACCGAATCAAAGCTAACACCGCCTCTTCTGCGGCTTTAACACCCGTGCACCTTAATAAAAGACTGTTTTATCCCGGTATTAGGGTCCGAATCTTGGTGGGTCTATCTGTCAGGATCCATTCCGGAGAGGGCTCCCGGTACCCCATAATGATGTTAAATGGGAGGCATCAGCCGAGCGGTGTGCGCGGCCCCGCAGTCTCCTCAATCTCTGTGTGCGCGTCTCCGTGACAGCAGTGACGCGCACAGACCTGTTACAAACCACCTCCCCATTGGCTGAAAGAGATAGCGCCATATTTTGGCACTTCTCTAATGCACACATTATTCTCATGTACTCACACATCTGTCTGAGGGAGGACTGGGGAGGAGATAAGAGCATCTCTGTCTGTAATGCTCCATCATGGGCCTATGCACCAGCGAGGAAACACCCTCTTTTAGGAGGACAAATTATGTTTTTTTCAATATATTAAGACCTTAATACACATCAGTCAATGTACAACAGGCAGAATAAACATGTGGTGTGCTACCACTACCTCACCATGTTTACGTCCTACTTGATTACCTTTTTACCTGCCTAAATTGACTCTGATGTGGTACATAGGCTACTAACCACGTCTAGGCCCATAGGCTATTTACACTTTACCTGTTGCTAATCTGTGTCTCGCAATGGCTTATTAAGAACATGGTGCTACAGCTTCATACTGGCATAGTTAATATGCCCAAGGCGTTCGTTTCAGAGCATTTTACCTCCAGGTCGCTGAAAGAAACATGCTCAGGTGAGAAGCCATTCCTTAGCGTTTCCTTTAAGTTGACCAGGCAGCAGGCTCTTACATTAGTAATAACTCATGATACATGAACATGATACATTATGTTTTAATTATCTACTCACCAGTTTTATATTTTATTATTTTGCAGGTTCCAAAGTAAGGTCAGTAAAACAAACTGTGAATGCACAGTAAGCCTGCCTATCCTTCACATATGCTGTTGTTATTGTATTATGATCATTCATTTATAAATGTAGATCTCCAGTGCATTTGCAGTGGAGGGGTGAAGTGTATTGGTGAATGAACACAAACAAAGCCCTACTGAACTGACAGAGGAAAGCACAATAGAAGTGGGTCACTCCTGCTGCTCCTGCTGCAGCATTAGGGAAACCATCAAAACACTGATAAACCACTAAGCCTGGTGCATGCTGGGCCTTACATTATCCTTATTAGTGTAATACTACTTGGACAAATGCAGAAAAACAACACATGTCCAGGAATTACAATGTTTTTTTTGTTTGTTTGTTTTTTTGTTTTGTTTTTTATAAAATCAACAAGATAGCAAGATCATTTCTGTATTCATCACCACAGCCATCACAATGAATTATAGGATATAGGTCTGTGTGATATTTGAAAACCAAACAAAGTGTTATTAATTACATGATTTGTAATGTTTGTTTTTATAATACATCCTTATAATGCAGATTTAAGGGCATTTTAATAACATTTTAGTATTAAAAACTAATAATCTTAGTGAAGAGTTCTGCCCATGGACACAACAACAACAGGCACTTGTGGGTATGGAAAAACTTTGAACCAGCAACTTTCAGGCCTAAGGTGCAATAACAATGTTTTTGCAATAGAGACCATATTCCTGTAATGCTATGGGAGGCTGCAGGTTCAGTTCTTGGGTTTCTGCAAAAAACAGTGCATATCATCCTTTTGGCTATTTGAAAGTGTATGCTGTACTGTATGCCAGCTGGCTTCTCTTCAAAATATCAAAGGTCAAAATATGGCTAAATGTGTTATTTACACATATTTAATGCTAATGGTAAAATTGTATAAATAGGTTGTTGTAACTGTTGCTATGTGCTATAGCTCCCTCTATTGCCAAACTCTAAGTATTGCAACACATCTTGAAACCTGAGTAGTTGGTGTTTCATGCCTTTATCTGGTCACACACTGGCCCTCATTAAAAGAGCTCAAAAACCCATCCCAACCCAACATTCACACAAATTCTGCTTGGGAACCTGATGGTATGCTTGATGTCCCTCACCACATCAACTGAAGCAGCCCTGATTTAAAACTATGCATTGTGTTTACTGTGCTCTTCACCTACTGTATGTGTGATACCTATGCTCTTCCCTTTGCAAGGACAAAAGACAAAAACTTGGTCAAGACTTTCTTTAACCAGATCAGGACTCAGAAAAGTGACTATTGTTTTGAATATCAGTAAATGTTTTTCTATCTTTGTTATTAAAGCATTTTATGGAGCTAATTTAGAAGCTAATTTAGGAGCTAAATCAGACTGTGTAACTCCACTATATAGTCTTAATGTGCATTTTTTTCTATATTCTCTTATTTACTCATTTTATTAGTATTATTGCTATCTCCACTGTCTGCATGTACTTTTTTGTTCTAACTTTCTTTTGCACTAAACTGCCTGGAGCTAATGTGGCAAGTGAATTTCTCCTGTGTGAGATCAATTAAGTCTTATCTTATGTTATTCCTTGATTGTGGGAAAGATGAACCGGCATGGGCAGAGTAGTGTTTTAGTTTAGATAAAAACATTTTTCTATGCATCCTTTTAATATTTCCATGTGTGTTTGAGCTTCTAGATAACACAGGAGAAGAGATCAGAAGCTGGGACGTTATATTAGACAGAATGAAGAGAAGTGAATAGGATGTCAAGAAAGGTGTCAAGAAAGACTGGAGACAATGGAGGGAGAAGAGTGGAGGAGGAGGTTCATGATTCTGAACAGATATGTCATCATTTGGAGTGCACTGGATTCTTCTGCGTTTAAAGGAGATAGAAATGGGAGGACATGCTTTACATAGATGGATTGTTTATTATTTATATCTGCTATTTAAATATTTGACACTCGTTCTGGCATGTTTCATTTCTTTTACCGTATTTACTCATTATAAAAGAGGGGTGATTGTTTCAGCTTTACATAATCCTGACTTTTAGTGAGAGACCTCTGGTGGGGATTTTCCACCAGTAATGCACTTTTGGATAAATATATATAACAAATGCCCAGCTCAAAGCTCAGGATTCCAATGAAACCTAAGGCATACACAACCCAAACAACATGCAAGTAAATCTATTTGTTATGATCTTATGTTTAACCAGTGGAGGGCAGCATTTTGCATAGAATTGACAGATGCCATTGCCCCAAGATGTAGTCATGCAGGCCTTTGTACGTTTATTAAGACGTACACACCAAAGACATGACTGATTCCACACAAGGTTAGTCTGCCTGAGGATTGAACCCAGAACTTCCTGGCTTTAATGTAGGAGACATAGCATGCTACAAAAATAGTCTTAAAGTTAATTTTAATATAGCATGTTCCATGAATATTCACCAAATGCACAGTTGTATGTGTTATTATATTGACAAAAATAGTAAGCCTATTATACATTTAATATTTGAGATGTATATTGAAATAATAAAGATCATTCTCTCTGTAATAACTATAATACAAGCACCATAAACCATAACATGATGATTAAGTAGAGCTGCCTTTAAATGCAAGTATTTTAATTAAAGCCTCGCTAAGAAAGAGTGTTGCACTTGATGGAAAACTATTGCATATTTTGTTTTTTTCTGATATAGAGATTGCAGCTATTGTGTTTTACATTACATTCATTGTGTAGTCCTTTCCAACTACTACATGTTCATGTTTAAAAACAAGAGAGTGAAGAAGAGAGTCCATTTTTCGTCCAGTGAAATTAAACTGGGAGCTGCTTCAGAGACTTAGTACAGTGTCTTGTTGCTAGGTAACCTGAGGAAGATGTGTCTTCCTCGATCCAACGCTAAACACTGGAAACCTCAAGCATTTTACACATTATATAAGACCATGCTCAGAGCAGTTCACTGTGGGAGCCATGGTGTATGCTTCTCTTACCAAGACTGATGATGATGGAAAAAGAAACATAGTAGTATATTTTAAAGGATCAAATTAAATTAGTACTGGAATAATTACTTTTGTGTGACCTGTCTAGATTTTTTCTCAAAACTCAAAACATTAGCATTTGATTATTAACATTGTGCATATGTTATGTTGTGTCCTTGAACATGACAAACTTTTAAATCCCCCTTATTTATTAAAGTTAGGGGGGTTCCACCCACTGACACCATTCTGCAGTGTGATCTAAATGTAGTGAGATTTGATTAAAGAGCTGGAATTTAACTCTGAACCTAAACTTAAAGGGGACATGTTATGCAAATGCAACTTTAATGAGCTTTTAGCCATGCAATAATGGCATTGCCTCATCTACTCAAAGTTGTCTTTTGCCTGGTTCATGCATATTTGATCCAGTATTGCCCTCTCCTAGCTTGTGTGCTAAGAAAATATCTGGTTGCTCCTACCCACTAGGTATGCTCTATCATACACATAATGTTAAAAATCTAACAATAAAACATGCACATGAAAATCCACTGGTTGTTAGGCTGAAATGCAACTATGGCTCTAGAAAAAATGTCACTACAAAAAATAATGTTAGCGTGTAATGTTTTACACTATATTTTTGTTGTTGTCAACATTGTATTCTGTAATGATAGCCTCCTTGCTGTTGTCTTACCTCCTCAGTCTATTTCATCTCCTCAGGCATTATGTTGCTGCTCTGTGTTGGCTCTGCGTGTATCAGTTTCAGTTTTCGCCTGGTTCCATCATTATTATCAAGTCCAGAGGTGACTCCTGATTGTGAACTTAGTCTGGTTTGGTTTAGTTTCAGTTTAGTCCCAATTTTGATCATGATAAATATGCAAATTATGTGCAGATTTGAATGCACTCTTAGATTCACATAAATGGTTTAATAAGATCTTTGCAATTTAATAATAGTCATATTAGATCTATATGAACACTGCCTAACTGTTCATTTTATGACTTTCATTTTAGGCTTTTTGCATTCAAATCTAAAGTGATTTGCATTTTACTTAAAGGTCCCATGGCATGAAATTTTCACTTTCTGAGGTTTTTGAACGTTAATGTGAGCTCCCCTATACCCTGTTTAGCCCCCCCTCCCCATGGTTAAAAGTTGCGAAATGTCTAAACTGAGCATTTGCGATCCTTTTCTGCGTTACAAAAAATCGGAGCTCAAACGGGCGATTTTGAACAAGGCACCTTATTGACGTCAGATCGAAAAAAGAAATGCAAATGCAGTTCCACCCCCGTCTGTCTTACCTGGCCAGCCAAATGATATCTCTCTGTATTTCCTATACAGCGCGATACCATCTGGACACCCTCCATCCACTCTCGCTCCTCCGGTTAACAACGGACTCCGCGATTCTGATTCGTTCAAAGATGGTGACGTCAGTGCACCCGCCTTTGCCCGCAAAGTCACTCTTAGGCAGCGGAAGTTCCGCCTCAGTTTTGAATCAAGATGGCGCAATCTCTGATTGGTTCACTTAGCTGTCTGTGTACGCGCAACTGCAGCGCATTTTGGACCAAGCGTTACCAGACTCACTCGCTGATACAGCGATGAGTCATGGATTCTTCCAGGCAACCGTCTGTCTGTACTCAGCGTCTCTGTAAATCACGCCCAGAGAGTTTGGACTGCGAATGCGCTAGGCAATGCGAAATGCGTTTTTTTATTTGCCTGGAGGCACGTCCGAGTGTTTCTAGGCTCGGAAGTCCTTTATCTGAGCCTCTGAACCTTTGAACAGCAGTGGTTTAATTTTATTTTCTGTGGAAATGTGTTTATTTTTCAATGGAACGCTTCAAATCTCTCCCCCCGTGCAAAAACAGGGAAATGGATCAGCTGTGAGCTACAGCGGAGAGCGGAGCATTTGGCCACGCCCACACCCTCTACTATTGGCCAGCTCTTTTCTCCTCATTTGCATTCAAGCAACAAGGCCCATTATGACCTGTTCTGAGGGAGAAAAAAATACTCTTTCCCATCTTATCTCTGTTTCTCATGCACTGAGTGTTGATTTTGGAGAAGGATTCATTTACAGTATTAGGGAACCATTAAGGAGCCATACAAAAGAATCAAGAAGTACCATGTCATGGGATCTTTAACAGTGCATTGTGTAACTTTTCTGGTGGAAGGTCTGTCAGTGGAAATATTATTGCATTGTCTGGAACGTTTGACAGTATGGCATTAAAGTTTTATGTCTTTATGGAGACCAAACCAGACCAAGTTACAGGTCAGATCTGTGGAGAGACACCACGCTCACAGTCAGAATGCTGTTTTTCTAGTAATTTTTGAGCTGCAGTTGAATAAATGTAAGGCAGACCAATGACATATCCATAGAAACAGTTAAATGTTTTTCACTTTACCCACAATGATAAAAGAAGAAGTTCAATTTGTCAACTGGACAAAGTTTGTTTGGTCGAAAACGTTTCGCCGCTCATCCGAGAGGCTTCGTCAGTTCTGGTTAGAGTGCTGGTAAGACACTGCTTATATCTCGCTGCAAGGAGGAGCTAACTATACTGCAGTTTTTCCGAAACTATCTCGCCTATTTGTTTCTGTCTTTTGTTTCTCTGGCGTCTAGTTTAGCATACCTATTCATCCCTACACAACTGTTTTTCACACCTCTGGCCCTGACCTGGCTAGCCCTATTGTTTCTTTTGTTTGTTTTGATTTAGGTTTAAGAATGGAATTATAGATGGGAGACAAATTATGTCTGACTCCACCATTTCTGTTTAAAGAAGGATTCTCTTTTTTGACAAAAATAGCCTCTTTAACTCCCCTCTCAAAATGCGTGAAAAGTCCCTCAGTCGTCCAGGTAGAATCCATGATAAAAGGAGAAGTTCAATTTGTCAACTGGACAAATTGAACTTCTCCTTTTATCTCCCCTCTCAAACCAATTCTTTTCCCTGGCCAAGATCTGAACCTCACTGTCCTCAAATGAATGGCCCGTGGCTTCTAGGTGAAGATGTACGGCAGATGACGGTCCACTCTGGCATGCCCGTCTGTGTTGGTACATCCTCTTGTGAAGTGGCTGTTTTGTTTTGTTGTTTTGTTTACCCACAATGACTTAAGCAGGTGTCAGGGGAGATGAAAGTCAATCTAACCAGAGAACTCCCTAATTCACTTTTTTAGGGAGTGAGCCTTAAGTTTGAACACCATAATAAGGCTTTAGAAATGCAAATAGGTAATCGCTAACACTGACACTGACTGATCTGTGTACACATACAGTATAGTGACTGACCATTGACCGGCCTTAGGCAATTAACATTCATCAATACACTTGCAATGGGGATTAGGCACATATTTGGGGACTAATAATAAAGATCACATGTGATGATCGGTTTGCTGTGTGGCAAAGAAAATTTTAATAATAAAATAAAAAATAAAAAAAATATTCAGACGAGCCTGGTGAAAGTAAATTGATTTTAGTAACACAGAGGCCAATCTGAATTACCACCTAATTACATCATGTGGTGGTTCTTTGAAGGTTACTCGTGCATGAATGAAACAAACCACAACTGTAGGTACAATTGTGTCTGTAAAAGCTCATAACTGTGCATAATAGAACATAAGGAAATACCCATTCTATGTGCTGCTCAAGAGGAAGTATATAGACTCTTATGTAATCATCTGTTTAGTTATTTATTGATTTTTCTATATTAAAACCCAGCACTTCATAGAACAGGCTCACAACATTAATTATTAAAAATTGTACCGTCACGATGCTGAAAGAACTCGTGTTTTTAACGTTCAGGGCAGATATTTTATTTATAGCCTACGTCGATAAAGGGCTTTTGTTTTTGTACATAAAGCCTGTATTATAATTCATTGTCTCCTGAAATAATTAGAGAGGTATATTCTGGTTCAGCTTCAGTTGTCAATAACGAGTTGTTTGAATGTGACGTTATGTAAACAACTTTTCAGAGGATGCTTGCTGTTTGATCCGCATACATTAGTGTGATTAGGCGATGCGGTAACCAAAGATGAACTAAAAAAAAAAGAAAGAAAGGAAGAAAAAAAAACAAGCCAGGGGGTGGTTGGTTGGTGGTTGGATGGTAAGATTTGAGCCATTGACAAGAGGAGAGAGGGAGCATGTTCATTCTGCAGTGTGCATTTCTTCACTATTCCTCTCCTCTCCCTCTCTCTCTCTCCTCTTCTCTCAAAGCAGAGATCGCCGCGCGCCAGTGACGATGACATCCACGAATTCGCCCAAGCACCGAATCCATCTCACCAGCCGGCGGCTAGCGAGGGAGACCCCACGACACAAACATTTTTTTCCCATGTGGAGGTGCAGCGTTTGAGGAGCTGTGAGCTTCTACCCCCGCCAGTCTCTGAGTAAGTCCATTTTATGGTCGTATCCACTACAGTCTATAAGCAACTGCAATGAATGTGCACAGTAGCAGTGATTTTTTAAAGGTTTCAGAGTATGCTGGGATTGACTGGTGAATCCTAAGTAGGAGATTTGCACTTTGCTCACGCAGCAGCCCCTGAACCTTGTCTGTCAGGCGCTATTTTTGGTCACGACACTCCAGCACTCTGCCTTTGTTTGCCTTTATCTTTGTATCAATATGTCATTTGCAGGTTTTCACTTAGAGCGATGCATGTCACTCACTGGGATGACATGTTTACACTGTTTTCTATGCAGCAATCCTAATCCATTAATAATCACTTGTTTATGTATTTTAACTAATCCTAAATCTGATGAAAGTTTGTCAAACCTTCATCTGAAGTTGATTTGCATGAACTTTGTTTGCACACTTAGTCCGTGTCGGATATTGCTGCGTGTGATTTGCTTGATTTAGTAAGTCAAGGTTTGAAAAGTATTAAACAAGATGGTTGGAGGGAAGTATATCTCTATGGTAACAGCAGGTTTTGCCAAGGCTAGAGGAGGAAGAGGTGAAGAGAGTTTGATGCGTCTCTCTCTGGCGCCTTTTTAGCTGGATTATAAATTACTTGAGTCTGCTGACTGGTGTTATGAAGCAGTTACAAGGCAGAATAATAATGAATGCTACTGGATAAGCACAGAGGACTTCAGAGGGACGTCTGTGGAGAATATTGTTATAGGGGCTACAATGAAAGAAGGAAACCAGATGTTATGAGACTTAATCAAGGGATTTTGGAAAAGAAAAATGGTGCAGCATTCTCAAAGTAATAAGATGCTACTGTTTAATCATAATGACATTAAATAGATCAATTTTATATATTAAAAAAATCTATTTTACTGTCGCCAATGAACCACCTGCTGTGTAAGTCAATACAGTGCATAGTAATGGGTTTTGTAAAATGTCAGTGAATGAATAAATTGGTTATGATTTCACATGCATTGATTGGGCTGATTTGTAGGTCTTATTAGGTTGTGGGCATAATAAAATTAACACTAGATTTTGTGTATAATTATTAGGTTAGCTGTATTTATGGGGATTAATTTTATAATTGAACAACAACAGTGCTCTCAGTCAACCCAAAATTTTAATAAACTTCAAACTTGAATATTTAAGAAAGTAAAAGTGAAGTTTTGGCTTTCTTAGGAGAAAATCTATGTGTGCACAATTATTGGGCAATTGGGCTCTTAATACAGAGAATTGTAAGAATAGTAAACAACTCAAAATTTACAAATCAACATTTCTGACATTTGACAAAAAAAAAAACAAAAAAAACAAAAACAAACAGTGACCAATATAGCCACCTTTCTTCTCAATAATGGTCATAAGCCTTTCATTCATGGAGTCTGTCAGTTTGTTGATCTTTTGACAATCAGCTTTTTGTGCAGAAGCAACCACAGCCTCCCAGACACTGTTCAGAGAGGTGGACTGTTTTCCTTCACAATATTTTTTTTTTTTAAGAAGGGACCACAAGTTCTCAATAGAGTTTAGGTCAGGTGAGGAGGGGGGTTATTATTTTTTAATCTTTAAGGCCATGAGTGGAGTACTTTGATGCAGCGATGGAGCATTGTCCTGCACAAAAATCATGGTCCTCTTGAAAAATGCAGACTGTTTCCTGTACCACTGCTTGAAGAAAGTGTCTTCTAAAAACTGGCAGTAGGTTTTGGAGTTCATTTTGAGTCCATTTTCAACCCGAAAAGGTCCAACAAGCTCTTCTTTAACTCATTGAGTGCCAGTGACGAGTTTTGACGTCATGTTGAAACCAAACGTTGAGTGCCGTGACGTATATATACGTCAAGGATGTTTTTCAGCAGGGATCGCTAGAATACGACCTGGAGCAACTTTGAAGGTGTATGTCCGTTATAAATAAATAAATAAATAAATAAATTCACGTCTCCCAACCTGTAGGTAGCGATCTTGTATCATTATTTGCTGATCGGAGACGCGGAAGAGAGGAGGAGTGTAGTGTGTGTACTGTGTATTGGCCAGAGGAGCAAGATGGCGAGGCGAGGGGAATCCGGAAAAGCAGATAACTGTTGATCAGCGCCTATGGAGCAATCTGATCGCTCTTGGGACCCAGGATCCCAGATCAGAGGAGCAGAGAGACACACCGGATCAAGCAGCGAGGTCGGGGCAGGGGGCGTGCCGTGCTCGCGCTGCGCGGAGCAGGAACTCTGATCAGACTACAACAGCGCCAAAGAAGACGAGTACTGACTTGGATAAGTAGATCCTGCTCTCCAAAGAGGCATGAGATGAGAAGAATTAACTTTACATGATGCTGCTGTGTGGTAATTGTAATGAATGAAGCTATATGTGTGTGTGTGCATGCGTGCGTGCGTGTGTAGCTGTGTGTGTGTAAAGGTTTATGCATGGGCTTGTGTGTATGTACATATATGTGTGTGTGTGTGTATGTGTGTGTGGGTGTGTATGTGTGTCGAAGTGGAGCTCTGTTCCCATTACTGATCCAGCCACGGGCCCATCCATCTGGTACGTCAAGAGTCACTCTCTTCTCATCAGTCCATAAAACCTTTGAAAAAACTGTCTTCAGATATTTCTTGGCCCTGTCTTGACATTTTAGCGTGTTTCTTGTTCAGTGGTGGTCGGGTTTCAGTCCTCCTCACCTTGGCCATGTCTCAGCGCTGAACACCTTGTACTTCTGGGCACTCCAGGTAGGTTGCAGTTCTGGAATATGGACATCACTGGAGGATAATGGGTTCCTGGTAGCTTCATGTTTGATTCTTCTCAAACCCCCTGCAGTTAATTTACGCATTTTCTTCTCAACACGTTTCTTGAGACACTGTGGTCTATTTGGAACAAAAGTTTGACGGTTCTGTGATCACGCCCCAATATCTTTGCAATTTCAAGAGTGCTGCATCCCTCTGAAAGACTTTCTGAAGAGTCGGGTAAATCTCTTTATTTGGCCCATTTTGCCTGGGGAAAAGAAGCTGCTTTATAATTCTGACACCTTGATATAGGGTATATACTTGATCTCCGTAGGCCACACCTTCCCTTGTTAGACAAATACACATCACTTGATATGCTTAAATCCAATAAGAATTCAAGTTTATACAGCTTAGAGTTGGAGAATATGCATAAAAATCATGATGGTCAAAATACCCACTTGCCTAATAATTGTGCTCACAGTATAAAACTTCTATAAAATGGGACTAAAAAGCTAAGTGGTTACTAAAAACGTATACTAGTATGTATTGCAAGATAATGTCAATACTTGAGGCCTGTATTTTTAGAAGTGCATTAGTCACTGATTTGAATCTAACCTAAAATTAAAAAAAAAAAAAAAAAAAAAAAAAAAAAAATGCTACTACATTGTTAATGCAAATGAAATCTGAATAGTCAGCAAATCCTGTGGAGTTTGCATATTCTCCCTGGGTGTGGGTGGTTTTTATGCACAAAATAGAGCAGATGGTAACCAAACATGGAGAGGGTGAAGGAAAAGATAGTTCTCAAGAAAACTATCAAGACACTCAAGCAGGCCCTTCTGGAGAATAAGACTAATCTTAAAGCCACAGTGGAAAATCTGCAGCACAAGGAGAAGGAGGACAGAGCTGTGGTAGAGAGGGTTGCCAAATGGGAGATGAGAGTTAGCCAAATGAGAGAAGAAGAAGTGATCCAATGCTCTGGAGGAGGAGATAAGTGCTTTGAAGGAGGAGCTGGGAGGAACACACAAGGAGAGCATGCATCTGGAGGTGAAGGGTTCATCTCTTGGAAGAAGAGAAAATGGTACAGAAGGATGATTTAATGCTCTACTTAAAGGTGCACTATGTATCTTTTCGGTGGTGCTCCGTCACCTGCTTGTTTCCATGGAGATGTCATTGATCTGCCTTGAATGTTCCACAGTATGACATTAAACAGCTCTACCTTACATTTATTCAATTACAGCTCAAAAGTATGTGGAAAAACAAACATTCTGACTATGAGAGGGGTTGCCTCACCACAGATCTGACTTGTAACT
Organism: Paratrypauchen microcephalus; assembly: GCA_036785185.1. NCBI lineage: Eukaryota > Metazoa > Chordata > Actinopteri > Gobiiformes > Gobiidae > Paratrypauchen > Paratrypauchen microcephalus. Next base: position 2,319,517 of record JAVJIX010000090.1, on the reverse strand, counting down.
TGGTCTGGTTTGGTCTCCATGAAGATACAAAGGTTTAATGCCATACTCTGAAACATTCCAGACAAAGCAATAACATCTTCATGGAGAAAAGCATTTGACAGATGCTCCACCAGAAAAGCACAGTGCACCTTTGAAGCACATGCACCTGCTGTCTGCAATTCAAAAATAAGGCATAAACAAAATGCAAAACTGTCTTTGAGGGCTATTTTATATATTTTAATAGCACAATGTGTATGTAATTTAATGTAATAATAGTTGGAGTTTCCTTCACTTTCACAGCAAAGAGAAGTGGGTCTAGATTCTCCTACCTCAAGGATAGACAAATGCAAATGCTGCGGTTGTTGCTGGGTTCTGTGGATTTATTAAGTTTTTACAAAAGTTTTACATTTTAAAAAGTTTTATTTTTTCTAACTCAATTTTGGACACCGAGTAGATTGAAAATTTGGCTTTAGTTGTACACGTCATTTTAACCATAAATATTTGTACACGTTTTTGTGCCAGTCTCAAGCCTTGAGTAATGGAGGAGGTTGTATCAGGAAGAGCATGTGACATAGCCTAAGCAAAATAAGCAATAAGCAACTTTAGTGTGGTCTCTTTTATAGAAATGCAGTGAACCATTCATATACAAGTTCAGTAAAAGCATATGTGATTTCTGGTGTGATTCTGATGTGACAGATAGAGACTGCTGCTGCCGGTGCATATTCTCAAGTGTCATTCTCCTGATAGCCCCCTCAGGAGCCCACGCTGGTCCTACTCATCACTTTGCTTTTGAGATAATGACGGACTGAGATATTGAAGCGGTAATGTGCTTTGAATAATCACCTATCATGTCTGTCTTTTTGAATAATCACCTATCATGTCTGTCTTTTATATTCAACCATAAAATGCTAACTTCGCAACTATGGGTCACACTGATTGGCACACATGAGAAAGAACTGCCTTGTTAAAATCTGGGGCAATCGACATCCGACTGGGAAAAGGCAAAACTACATTATAATAATATCATTCAACTGTGATTAATTTATTACTGATACAACTATATATAGTCATGTTATGTCTGCCTTAAAGGTGCACTGTGTAACTGTGCTTTTGTGTTGGTTGGGGGTCCGTCATCTGCTTGTTTCTATGGAAATGCCATTGCTCTTCCTGGAATGTTCCACAGTATGACATGAAACAGTTCTACCTTACATTTAACAACATACATACAATTAAAGGTGGTTTTATAGCTCAAAAATAAGAAAAACATCTGTAAATAGGTATTATTTATTCTTTGCACTGCTTTTAGATTTTAGTTTTTGTCTTAGATAGTTTTTGTATTGTCTATATATCCTCCTGGGACCCAAAGAAAAAAAGTGTATCTAAATTATTATTATTATTTTAATTTTCTATTTGGAGGTAAATGAACACCTTAGCATTTACATTTTGTTAATTTTATTCATATTTTTGTAACATGTCCTCTGTAATGGACTGTAATAGTGTTAAATCCATGTCAAGTTAACCCAGTGCTTCTCAAATAGTGGGGCGGGCCCCCCTGGGGGGGCATGGCGTGATGCCAGGGGGGGCGCGTATGACCCTGGGAAACATGTTTTTTTGCTGTACTGTACTGTACTAGAACTAAGTGTAATTGCACATCAACAACAGTAGTTGGCAGTGGCGTTCTCACATGCGATTTACGCACAGTCTCACCATTAACAAAACATCCTCTGTCACAGAAAAAACACGTATATTCCACTGAGTCGTGTCCTTTAGTCCGACAGAAGCTGACGCATCAGTGGCACAAGGAGAGAGCGTTTTTTTCCCCAGTGCTTTTAGCTTATGCAAATGAGGTGGTTTTAAGTTTCATTTCTGTAAAACGTAAACAAATGTGCACAAAGCATTAAAAACACATTAATATTTGAGTCCTCAGTGCAGTCTTTGTTGTAAGTTTCTTTCTTTTTTTTGTTTATAATGTTAATAAAAGGATACAATGGTGTTCTCATAACAATTTTCTAGACAAATAATACTATTTATAGTCGCGCGCAGGAAGGGGGGCGTGAAATTTTTTCTTCTTCCTAGGGGGGGCGTCACAGAAAATAATTGAGAAGCACTGAGTTAACCTAACCTAAACCTAACAAAAACATTTTTTCGGTCGGTTTTACAGTCACCTCAAAAAGTTTTTAGACTCCTTTTTAATTTATTATTTATTTATTTATTTTATTTTTTTTATGTTTTATTTTCATTTTTTATGTATTATTTATTTATTTACTTATTGATGTATTTTATTTATATATTTTAGATTTTTTTTAAATGTATTTTATTTATATATTTTAGATTTTTATGCATTATGCATATGCATTATGCATTTATGCATTTATGCATTTATGCATTATTATTATTATTATTATTATTATTATTTATTTATTTATTTATTTTTTTTTATCATGTTGCAGCCACAAACTAGAGTCAATCTCAAAACTTAAAAGATGTCCACCATAAAGGACACAAATGAATGGGCGGATATTGTATTTTGTATTGTCTTTTTGCACTGCTTGGCCAGAGAGAAACGAAATTTCGGTATTTTTTCTGTATGTCAAATTATGGCAGAAATGGAGTTAATATGATTAACTGAAATTCAGGAGCAGGACCACGCCTCAACCACCTTCTCCTCCTCACCAGCGAATCAGTTCACCATAACCACACCTCTAATTTCCCGGAGCCATTTATAGCCACTCATCCCTTCATTCCAGTTCGTCTCGGTTATCTCGACAGCTCAACCGCGTCAGCTCGCTCGAGCTGGGTTAACAACCCGTCACATTCAAACACCAACCTGCCTCACGTCTCCTCGTTTCTTCCAGTCCGCAATTCCTTACGCCGCGACGGATTTCTATTCAGGAATCCGCAGCCGGAGGATCTTCCATCGCATATCCGCGGCGTCCAGCCCACGGCCCGCGCCGCCCAGCGAACGCTCCAGGCGCGCGCTCACGCAGCGGACCTCCACCTCTAAGGAGGACCCACCGTCAATATCTCTGCGCTGGCGGTATATACGGGATAACCACATTGTCCCTCTCGTCGCCTCCTCCTCCTCGTATAGGCGAGCGCGCAGCCTGGCGCAGCCCGGTGTACTGTCAGAGTGAGACTGCTCTCGGCGCGCAGACGGACACCTGGCTTTGGCAACCACGGCTTTCTGCACAGCGCGGCCCGGCCTCCAGCGACCACAGCGTTCGGTACTGCCCAGCACCCGCCGTGCTCCTTCAGGCTGACACATCAAGACGGGACCTTCAACAGTTTAGATCAAGAATGTAACCCCGGCGCCCTGGAACGAGACGAACGAGCTTCCGGGTTCCCATCAAGTTTCCCGCGTGCAGCTGCAGACGTCGCCACTCCCTCCTCTCCTCCACTACAGCCTCATAGCTCCCCCTGCTGGGGGCTAAGTAGTATCACCACCAGTGGCCAGTAAACATATTCTGTCTACTGTGCAGTTTCACTTGAATTCTCTTGTATCATCTCAGCCTGCTTTCAAGCAGGCCATCTCCCCCTGTGCCTGCATCCTTCGTGTCTCATTCTAGTCCCCATCTCGCAGGCTGCACAATTCCCCATGCACAATTCCCCATGCACATGCATCTTCTCCCCATCTCTCATTTCTCTCTTTTCAGTCATCATGAGCTAGATGGCTCTCGTGCCCTACCCACATTAGGCAGGGCCTCTAATCCATTTCCCGTCTTCTGCTCTATCCCTTCCCCCACCCTACCCCCCCCCTTTCCCCAACACCCAAATGTTTTTTTCTGTCGTTGCAGCCTACACAAGTCACCACGCCCACTCACACTATTTTCGTTCACACTCCGAAACGTCGTACGAATGTTTTTGTTCGCTTAACTCCTCTCTGCACTGGCACACTGTCATCTCGTATTCAACCTCTCCTACCGACTCGCATCCGACCATTCTAACTCATGCAACTCATGCTAGCTCACACCATTCCATCACATGCTAGCTAAGCAGTCTCTACATCGTTTCTCCGCTATTCCAATATTCAGCACCCATCGACTCATGTCACTCACTCAATTTCAGCTCGTGCTGCTCACGCAATTTTGACGTACGCTAGCTGTCTTTACACCCGCTCGCCATCAATTCATATTCCGGCCCTTGCTGTTTCACGCTATTATAGCTCGGGCAGCTCACGTCATCCATTACAAGCGAGCTTAAGCCATCATAACCATGTGTCACACTATTCAGCTCCTCCCAGTTCCGCCCTCACCTGAGCTACACCATCTCGGCTCACCACCTCTTTCCCGATCGAGGATCCTACCATCGACGTCAGCTCATGACTTCACCATTCTATCCTATACGCATCCTCAGCGATGCTCTCGCCATCTAATCCTCATCTTCTCCTGCTAATGCTACATCATTGCATTCTTTCATCATTCTCAGCTCTCATGTCGCGACTACTATTACGGTCTCCAAATTGGACCGCTCTCATCTGTCCAGCATTCAACCCGTACCTGCCCTGTGAACATCCCCAATATGCACCTCCACCCTCAGGTCCTTAGCTTTTCCACAGGTTCCAAGCCGACTGACGACTGGCCGATTGTCAGAACGTTTCACCGGCTCTCATGACAGCATGATGACCGCCAGCTCACCCAGCTCTCACGACCGCATGACGGCTCGACAGCTCGCCTGGCTCCCACGACGGCTCGACAACTTGCCTGGCTCTCACGACGGCTCGACAACTCGCCTGGCTCTCACGACGGCTCGACAACTCGCCTGGCTCTCACGACGGCACGACAACTCGCCTGGCTCTCACGACGGCTCGACAACTCGCCTGGCTCTCATGACGGCACGACAGCTCTCCTGGCTCTTATGACGGCACGACAGCTCTCCTGGCTCTCACGACGGCTCGCTTGGCTCTCTCGATGGCTCTCACGATGGCTCGCCTGGCTCTCTTGACGGCTCTCTTGACGGCTCTCACGACTGCTCGCTTGGCCTCATGACAAGCTCTCACAACGGCTCACTCGGCTCTCACGTCAAGTCTTCCGACCCACAACGGGTCTTCTCCTCCACCTCTGTCCTGACCCACAACAGGTCTTCAGGTGTGTGTTCTGTGTGGAGTTTGCGTGCATGGTCTGGGTCCGATCCCCGGGTCGCCTGGGCCTTTCTGTGTGGAGTTTGCATGTTCTCCCCGTGTCTGCGTGGGTTTCCTCCGGGCACTCCGGTTTCCCCCATCAACCCAAAACATGCACCATGGGTAAATCCTCCAGCTTAGGTCCTGACCAAGCCGAAGCAAGAAGATCATGGAGATGGTCCCTGGGCGCAGTAATGTGCTGCCCACTGCTCCTAATAACAGGATGGGTTAAATGCAGAACTGGAATTTCCCCACTGTGGGACTAATAAAGGCATAGCTTCCTTTCCTCCCAGCAGATCTTCCTCCCGTCAGGTCTCCCTCCCTCCCAACCCACAACGGGTCTTTCTCTGCCTCTCTCCTGACCCACGATGGGTCTCCCTCTCTCCTGACCCATGACGGGTCTCCCTTCCTCCCAACCCACGACGGGTCTTTCTCTGCCTCTCTCCCGACCCACGACAGGTCTCTTCTCTCCACCTCTCTCCTGACCCACAACAGGTCTTCCTCCCGTCAGGTCGACGGCATGACAATACGCCTGGGTCTCACGACGGCTCACCCGGCTCTCACGACCGCATGACAGCTCGCTGGCTCTCACGACGGCTCGCCCAGCTCTCATGTCGGGTCTCCCGACCCACAACGGGTCTCTCTCTCGACCCACGATGGGTCTCTCGACCCACGACGGGTCTTTCTCCGCCTCTCTCTCTCTCATGACCCACGACGGGTCTCCCTCCCTCCCAACCCATGACGGGTCTCCCTCTCTCCTGACCCACAACGGGTCTCACTCCTTTCCGACCCACAACGGGTCTTTCTCTGCCTCGCTCTCCTGACCCATGACGGGTCTCCCTCCCTCCCGACCCACGACGGGTCTTTCTCTGCCTCTCTCTCGACTCACGATAGGAGATCTTCCTCCCGTCAGGCCTCTCTCTCGACTCACGATAGGAGATCTTCCTCCCGTCAGTTCTCGCTCCCGACAGAGACTACAGGTTCCTATGCTTGCCATCCGAACCGATGCTGAAGGACGCACATCAGCATTATCATGGTCATGTCCGTCAACCATCTGCGCTGGCGCGAGTGACCCCACTCCAGCAAAGGTCCAACTCCTCAGTCAGGGGAGAAGACCTTCCACATCACGGTTTCTCTACATCACTCCTGACTCATTCGCCATACGGCACCTTCACGACGCAGCTCCAGTTTCTCCAGTGTTCAATCCGAATCTTCGGCAGTAGTCGGATTCTGCATTGCTTCCAGAGCCCTCGAATCGCACAATTAACCTTCAGCTTCATCGGAACTTCGTCCTACTTTTCCACCATTTTTTGGGGGGTCTGATTAATCCAGGCATTCCCATTCATTCTAACAATAATAAATCAGTCAACACCACCTTCATCAGCTTCCCCTCTGCTCATCTGACGTCACCGTCATCTGCAATTTCAGCACCCTCTCACGCCACTCCAGGAATGTCTGCGTTTCCACCGTCCAGGCTTGCCATCCATCCATCCATCTTCTGCTTTTCCATTTCCGGGTCACGGGGACAGCAAATCTGCTGCCCAGAACACTATGCACCGGCCCCCATGAATCCTCCCGCGGGAGTAGGTCCAGGCTTACCTCTCAGGGATAAATCTCATATACAAGCTGATTTCTGGTGAAGACTGCCAGTCTCATCTTCATGTTTCCGTGCCTGATTAAAGGACTGCAAAACTGAACCTCGCCTTCCTCCGAAACGCCTACCACTTATTTCGGACCTTCTCTACCGTTGCACTCTCACTCTGCGCTCCGGCAACCTCTCGCCTTTCACGGACCTCTTCTGGCATAACACCCCATCCATTCTCCATTCATTTATTTCGCATTGGCGCCACTATGTCCACGGCCAGGGCAGATGTACCCGACCGGAAAAAATTCGAACCCTTAGTTGTCGGGTCTCCAGCACCTACCTCGTGTACGATCGTCACGACCTCAACGATCTCCAGACCCATTCCACTTTATGCTCTTTCAAAAACTTTTGGGGGTCCCGTTCCGCTGGGCCAATCGAAGATTGAGACGGAGCCCCCACCCACTGTCTCAACCCAGCCATCACCACCTATTCACCGAGACATCCACTATCATTCAATAATAAACATCTTCACTGCATTATGTTGATGGGGTGGTCCTAGCTAGTGAAATGGAGTTAATATGATTAACTGAAATTCAGGAGCAGGACCACGCCTCAACCACCTTCTCCTCCTCACCAGCGAATCAGTTCACCATAACCACACCTCTAATTTCCCGGAGCCATTTATAGCCACTCATCCCTTCATTCCAGTTCGTCTCGGTTATCTCGACCCCTCCCTCCCACCCCTATCTCGTTTGTCTTTCAGCCACAAGACATCTCCTAAAGGGGGGGTCCCGTTCCGCTGGGCCAATCGAAGATTGAGACGGAGCCCCCACCCACTGTCTCAACCCAGCCATCACCACCTATTCACCGAGACATCCACTATCATTCAATAATAAACATCTTCACTGCATTATGTTGATGGGGTGGTCCTAGCTAGTGAATTGACAATAAAGTCAACTTTGAAGTTTGAACTTGAACTTTGAAAAACAGGCATTCTGGCTGTGAGAGGGGTTGCCTCTCCGCATGTCTGACCTGTAATGTGGTTTGGTTTGGTCTCTATGGTGATAGAAAGATTTAATACCATACTGTGAAACATTCCAAATAAAGCAATAACATCTCCATTACACAATGCACCTTTAGCTGCAGAAACAAGCGGATAAATGATTACTTATTACTAGACAATTAACCTGGCATATATTCCTGGTACTTAAGATCATCTGATTTGACTGGTCCATCTAATTTAATGTTAACAGATAACGTTTTCAGTTTTTTATTTAGCCCAACTAAACATCTCCTTGTACAAATCCAACATAAGTTGCGTTGGTTGGAACTTTAACTCCCCTACAGTTACTATTCCTAACATTGTAACATTAAGTTGTGTGGCTGTACAAAGCTTGGAATAGCCAGTGCCCAATATAATGTGTGGGAGGGCATATCTTATATTAGAAAAATAACAGAAAGATCTCATTTCGCTCTACAGTGTCCATTTTTTTTCCTGTAGGATGATTTGAAGCCAATGTTCTAAAATTTTTTGTATAAGCATTTTCCTCTGCAGTCTATATTTATTAGGGGACATGGAGAACATGAAAATGGAGATACAACAAAGCACAGTTTATATACTAAATGCTGACTACCAGCCTTGCTTATGTTTTATTTCATAGTCTCATTGCGGTCCTTGTTTTTACTCAACACACTTTAAATTTAGTTCAAATCCCGGATTATTTTTCCTGCTGACTTTTATGTTATGAAGTAGTGGCAATTGAGAGACATAATAGTTCAATATAAATAATGATACCGCAATCAGTCACGTTCAGCGGCCAGGAACATGTTTTAGTTTTAACTGCTAACCCTGCCCACTTAGTCTTATGCAATTGTTTCTAGATGGTGCTCATGAATCTGTGGTCACAGTGCTTATTTCACACTTTCGACATTGCACAATTCACTGTATAATGTAAAGGGTAATGTAAAGGGTATTTATCTTAACTAGAAGAAATTAAAGTGCACTCCCTTTAACTCATACTAATATATTTAAGTATGCTGTCTGAGCATAAATAGGCATAAATACAAAGCATAAATAGGCAACAAACTGTGAACCTTTCAGTAAGGGGATAACTGTATTTATTCTATCAAACAAATGTTATTGTCATAACAATAGCAACAGATTCAAGGGCCTTTAAATATGTAAAACTCTTTTGTCAATTACCTGTGCCACTACAGCAATGTGATTCAGAGCTGCCCACAGTGCATACAGTAACCCAGGGCCTGAATGTAGAGCAACACCATGACTGGGACACAACCTCTCGCCTCCTCCTCAACAAATCTGACTCACGGTCCATATCATTATCCAACCAACTAAATGACTCTGGTCACACAAGCAATGTTCCAGCCCTCTGGCTAGCAGTCTATCAGGTGTTAAGACTATTTTACCATTTAATTAAAAAAAAAAAAAGATTAGCTGAATTGTGAATGTGTAGCCAAACAACAAATTGGATGAGGACAACAAAGCAGAAGATAATCTTTTTTTCCTGGTTGGCAACATCTTCTGTGCTGCATGCGTTTATCAAACTGCAAAACTGAAGTCGGACAATGTATAAAGATTCTTTTGGTCAATTGTTTATTTACAAATTAAAGGCCCTATTTTACGCAAAATTGACTCTTGTGAGCTTTAAGCCATGTTGTAATGCTGTTACCTCATCAAAAACATACCTGGAGTTGTGTTTTGTTTCATTCACACATGTTTGAGTAATCCCATATTACTAATCTATCTACATCTCCAAGGATCAAAATGCTCCGTTTCACCTTGTGATGTCATGAACCCAAAGTTTTCAAGTTAACAGCTACCTTGTACCATTTGTTCAGTAGAGACTGGAAATTCCAGGGCTGAAATTATCCAATTGATTCTAGTGAAGATGTATGGAGTAAAAAAAGAGTGTTTTTCTGAGAGAAGAACTCAGCCTAAATGTACAGGATGTGTGTGTTAAACGTGTGGATAAAACAAATCACAATTCCAGGTATGATTTTGATGACTGTAAGATTGTAGATGTAACTGGCCTCTTACTAGACCAGGACAGCCATAGTACCCGAAGGGTCAAACAAAAAAAAAGGAAGAATTTGAGCTCTTCACCTCTTTTTTAATTTGGCCACACCATTTGTAGAGTTAACAGACAGATGCCGTTTCTCAATTCAGAAAGTGCACAGTTCAGAGCGTGGTTTGAAGGGGGCTCAGACTGCAGTCAAGGCAGCGCATACTTGCTCAGCCCTGAGTGCAGTCCGCGGACCGCATGGCTGCCTGCGAAATGGGACAGGTCTCGCATGTGGGTGCCCGATGTGGGCGGAAGTACCCGATGTGGGCTCTGTGTGTTCTGCACATGCGCACAATGACGTATCATGACGTATCAGGAAGAAGGAGGGTTTTCCTGCCCGATCCGGGCTTTTTTTTTGATTATTTATTTTATTTATGACAGGCACGTATTTTGACAACGAAGGCCATTTTCGGCATGATTGATAGATAGATAGATAAAGATAAAAAAGTAATAAATAAATAAATAATAAATTATACATCAAAAATAAAAAAAGTATGTAAATAAATACTCAAATAAATAAATTAATGTATTATATTATGTACTAAAAATACATAATATATAAAAAATAAATAAATAAGAAATTAAAAGTGAGTCTAAGGACTTTTTGAGGCAACTGTAGAACCTTAAAAAAAATGTTTTTGTTAGGTTGTTAACTTCACGTGGATTTAACACCAAAATGTCCCCGACGTCCATTACAGAGGACATGTTACAACATGAGGAATAAAAATAAAATTAACAAAATGCAAATGCTAAGGTGTTAATTTACCTCCAAATAGAAAATACTACTACTACTAATAATAATAATAAAATTTATAGTAAAATGTATTTAAAAAAGATAAAGATACAAAAAGATAGATAAAAAGTTAACTTTATTGATCTCACACTGGAGAAATTCTTCTCTGCATTTTAACCCATCCTACATATACATATGTATATATATACATATATTAGAAGCAGTGGGCAGCACACATTAGGGCGCCCGGGGACCATCTCCATGATCTTCTTGCTTCGGTTTGGTCAGGACCTAAGCTGGAGGTACCTATCATGCATGTTTTTGGGTTGGTGGGGGAAACCGAAGTGCCCGGAGGAAACCCACCCAGACACGGGGAGAACATGCAAACTCCACACAGAAAGGCTCGGGCGACCCGGGGATCGAACCCAGACCATGCATGCAAACTCCACACAGAACACACACGGAAAGGTCTGGGCGACCCGGGGATCGAACCCGGAACCTTCTTGCTGTGAAGCAAGAGCGGTAACCACTCAGCTACCGTGCCGCCAAGATAAATCACATGAGACAACCACCCTGATGTAATCTGCAGACAGAGCCGTAAACCAACTGCGAGGAACGAATCGGGCACTGTCGTGAAACCCGTACAACAATACACAAACTGCACATGTGCGAACATAGAGCCCACATCAGGTACTTCCGCCCACATCGGGTACCGACATCGCAACTACGGGAAGCAGACGCCGACTCCATTTTCTCCCGTAGAAGTAGCACGCGGTGCATGCTGGGATATATGACTGCGCGAAGCGTGCATTTTCGCACGCTTGGTCCACGCCCCGATTTCCATGGAAACGATTGCGTTCTTCAGACCGCGTGTTAACTGTGCATGGGAGAAAAACGAAATGGAACAGCAGTTGTTGCGCTGGATGTGACACACATCCCCTTGAAACCAGACTCCAAACCGTGCACTCTCTGAATTGAGAAACGGCATCTCCCTATGACAGACAACAGGCAATGACAGTGAAACAAAAAAAAACCTTATATAGCCCAGCCTAAACCACTAAGCCCCAGACACAGGTACTTTACACATACAAATACTACCAAATCTACTATTTACAGCACTATTTACAGGTTCACATTTCATAAATATAATATATAGTAGAATACAAAATATTGAACATTGTTGGTGTATAATCAGTTTTTAAATATTAGTTCATACATCAATAGTTGGTTAAAATCATTTCCCCAGATAAACCTCCCCTCCCAAACCTGCACTTGGTAGAGTCCAGATCAGGATGATGAGGTGCACCTGAACTGCACTGATAAGGGCGCACCTCCAAATCAATGACCGTTTCCCAATTCAGCGACGGCACGCTTGTGAGTGTGCACTCGGTCTGTTGTCGAGACGGCGCACACTCGCTCTCTCCTTAGTGCACTACGTTTCTCACATGGCCGTCTGCGAAATGGAACAGGTCCCGCCTCAGCTCAATGAGCCGGGTGGTCTGCTCCTTGTTCCCTAAAGACAAAAATATTATACTATTGCGACTAGTAATACTTGGAATTGGGACATGGCCAATGTCCCCCCTAATTTTTAATGTGTCTGAGCAAACACACACTAACTCCACATCCGAAATGAACCCCCCGCGCGGCTCGCACTTTGCAGATATATTAAAAAAAATGACCCCGCGGCTGAATAAAAAGCGGAGATCCGCTAAAAGCTCTTTCATCCCTGATTTACAGTGCGCTGCACAAGTTTTCTTGTGCGCTGAGAATGTGCGAACAGTGCGCAGCTTAGAGTAAACGCTGGACATGGCGATACTGTAGAATATCCAGCATTACAACAGCAAAGGAAATATAGAAGTGTAAGGGAAAAAGCATGTGAACGGTAATACAGGTGCCGTGATCTATGCCGTTACGGCTACCGTCACACATGTTTAGCGTAGTTTGTGAAGAGTTTCATGTAGCATAGTTGTAGGTGAGGTGAACCAGTACGTATATTTTATAGTGACGTTGCAACTCTCACTTGTGGATGTCGCTGGCGAGTCGGTCTTTGTAGTCATATATCCTCCCGCGCTGTGCATGCTGGGGCTTTTAAGTGTGCGAAGCGTGCATGTTTGCATGCTTGGTCCACGCCCCGATTTCCATGGAAACAACGGCGCCGTTCAGGGCTCGTCTTGACGGTGCAGGGGGAAAAAAACGAATGGAACGGCGCTTGTCGCGCCGGATATGACACACATCCCGTTCCAAGGACGCTCACAAGTGTGCCGTCGGTGAATTGGGAAACGGCCAATGTCTCCACCAATCACCTCGAAGGCAAAGGAAAAAGATGGCCGTTTCCCAATTCACCGACGGCACGCTTGTGAGTGTGCACTCGGTCTGTCGTCGAGACGGCGCACACTCGCTCTGTCCTTAGTGCACTACGTTTCTCACATGGCCGTCTGCGACATGGAACAGGTCCCGCCTCAGCTCAATGAGCCAGGTGGTCTGCTCCTTGTTCCCTAAAGACAAAAATATTATACTATTGTGACTAGTAATACTTGGAATTGGGACATGGCCAATGTTCCCCCTAATTTTTAATGTGTCTGAGCAAACACACACTAACTCCACATCTTTGTAGTCATATATCCTCCCGCGCTGTGCATGCTGGGGCTTTTAAGTGTGCGAAGCGTGCATGTTTGCACGCTTGGTCCACGCCCCGATTTCCATGGAAACGACGGCGCCATTTAGAGCTCGTCTCGACGGTGCAGGGGGGAAAAAACGAATGGAACGGCGCTTGTCGCACCGGATATGACGCATATCCCGTTCCAAGGACGCTCACAAGTGTGCCGTTGGTGAATTGGGAAACGGCCGAGGAGTGAACAGTGAAAACTAACATGGCAACTTAATAGCCGTGTCCCAATTCCCAGAGTGCGCGGTTTGGAGCGTGGTTTTAAGGGGGCTCAGACTGCAGTCAAGGCGGTGTATACTTGCTCAGCCCTGAGTGCAGTCCGCGGACTGCATGGCCGTCGGCGAAATGGGACAGGTCTCGCAACTACGGGAAGCAGCCGCCGACTTCATTTTCTCCCGTAGAAGTAGCACGCGGTGCATGCTGGGTTATATGACTGCGCGAAGCATGCATATTTGCACGCTTGGTCCACGCCCTGATTTCCATGGAAATGTTTGCGGTCTTCAGACCGCGTGTTAACTGTGCATGGGACAAAAAAGAAATGGGACAGCAGTCGTCGCGCCGGATGTGACGCACATGCCCTTCAAACCACGCTCCGAACCGTGCACTCTGGGAATTGGGACACGGCTAATGACTCAACTGACTATATAACTGTGCATCAAATTAAGTATACTATATAAAGATAGAAACATGAAGGTATACACCTGATAAATGAGGGCGTGGTCTAGTGTGTAATAGTGTAATATAAGTAATATAAGTAAACAAGAACTAGTCTAATCTAAGACAGAAGATAGCCAGGACAGGATTAATATCTTTTTGCCAGACTAAACCAAGGCTAAACTCAGACTAAACCAAGGCTAAACACAGACTAAACCAAGTCTGCTCCTGATGAGGTGCCCCAGCGCCACTGAAGGATGGGTCAAATGCAGAGGACAAATTTCCTTATGGCGATAACACCTTAAAACCAGACTAAACCTGTGTATGTGTATATGCAGTGTCATTTTAATCAAGAATAATCAACAAATTTCCCAAGATGAACTGAAGTCTAAAAGATAAAAAGGAAGTATGGACCAAACCAATGCTAAAACAGGAAACCAAAATTTACTTTTATTTTTAACCAAATAATCTAACCTAGACTAAACTTCATAAACAAGAGCCACCATCATGAATAACTAGTTGTGTTCCTGCGGTCTGAATGAGCTCGAAGTCATTTCCAGTTATCTGTGGCTGCTCAGGGGGAGATGGTGATTAGGGGGGAGGGCCTCGCTTAGTGAACATCATTATGGGCCCTGAACCTGCATTTTTGGGGAAACACAGCAAGATCCAACTCCATCTGCTGCTGCATTCTGTGGAGCACATGCACTTTATTAGTGAGTTAAAAGAAGTGGGCCTAGCTAGATCCACCTTCTGTCTGAGATAGTCAGGCAGTTCTTTTTTCATGATTTTAAGTGAACAGTGTACCTGGACAAAAACTGGCCTCCCTGGCAAACAAATGCAAATGCTGCTTTTATCTGGGTTTGCATTTTTTGAAACACTTAGCCCACTTCTACTACTACTACTACTGCTACTACTACTACTACTCCTATAATCTATTTATCTGTCTATAAAAAGACTTGCAGTGTAAAAATAAATAAATAAAATCAACCAAAAATCTGACCTGTACTTTGACCCAGTAGTAGTGCGTATGTGTGGACCCTGACGGTGCCCTCCATATGGGACCCCACATATATGTAGTGTTATTTTCCAGGACACAGATGAAGAGTGCCAGAGAAGATCACCTGGCTTTACTCTCGTCTCACACCGCTCTGCTCAACTACTCGTGATCTGACACCTGCTTTCACATTGCACTGGGAAACTGCTGTTGAGAATTGGTCATATTCAGGATGATAGCTCCAAATTACTTCACCATATAAGCCATAGCTACTTTCTTCTGAACAAGGAGTACTCTAGAGGTAGATGGAAGCAATAGGCACTTCTCATGTGGGGTAAACTGAGTGTGTATTCATGCTGTGGTTGGTCCTGTGTAATCCCTCAGTTATCCAGGTAGAAATGTATTGACTGTAAAAACTCTGGTCCATTTGACAGAATTCAACATTTTTTGCTATGATGAGGGTGTGTGGCCCATAGCAATGTAATGGTTTAGTTTTAGTTTAAACCTTAAGACTTGGTTAAGTCTTGGATTTTTCCTTTATCTAAGACGGTCATTCTTTGTGCCTTTAGACCTGGTTTACACCTTCGTCTTGGTGTAGTCCTGGTTTAGAGCTAACTGTTTTAATCATTTTGTTTTAGTTTGATTATACACACATGCTAAGTATTACATTACACTGAAAGATAAGATTTGGAGATAAACTGATATATCGGTTGGTCATTAACCAACAGCTGGTTTTAGGTCTCAGAGGACGATACTTACCATCCATCCATCCATCCATTTTCTTCCACTTATCCGGGACCGGATTGCGGGGGCAACAGTCTAAGCAGGGACGCCCAGACCTCCTTCACCCCAGACATTTTCTCCAGCTCCTCCAGGGGGGACCATGTCCCCAGAGCTAGTCTCCATGCCTGGAGATCCAGCCGTCGAGGCCCCTGCCTTCGACTGCCGCCCAAATCTCCATGCACCCGGCCCCTATGGATCCTCCTGCGGGTGGTGGGTCCACAGGAGGACGGCCTCACGTTGCTCCTTCGGGCTTCGCCCGGCCGGGCCCCATGGGGAAAGGCTCGGCCACCAGACGCTCGCTGGCGAGCACCCACCCCAGGTCTGGCTCCAGGGTGGGCCCCTGGTAACGCCAGTCCGGGCGACGTATCTGACCTCGATGTGAAACTCAACATAAGGGCTTCTGAACCGCTCTTAGTCTGACCCGTCCCCCAGGACCTGTTTGCCTTGGGTGACCCTACCAGGGGCATAAAGCCCCCGACAACATAGCTCCCGGGATCATTAGGGCACTCAAACCCCTCCACCACGTTAAGGTGACGGCTCAAGGAGGGGTTGTAGTAAATTGAAATATCATAATTTAGGGAAAATAATAAAAATCAAATAAACAGCAGAGCTTATCAACCATTGGTTTCTCTGGAGTCTAAATGGTTGTATCAGCTTTAGCCATGAAAAACCCCATATTGGTCAATCTCTAATAAGATTTGAGGAAAACCTGTATGTTGCTGCTAAATGAATTAGCAAGAAGCCATGTCTTTTCATTTCTGCAGTGTTTGTTATGATTTTACTTTTAAATTTCTTCTGCTTCCTCTTTTTAACAACTGAATCATTTAGCGTGTCTTAAACTCTCACACTGATGGATAAAAATGATACCTCGAGCCAGATATGTTGGCAGGCAGTGATAAGTTTAATCCAAAAATCTTTAGAGACATGTGGAGAGGAAAGCAGAAAAAAGCAAGCTGAAATTCATACTGATGATTACTATTACTACTCTTTTTTTTTTCTTAGGAAGAGTAGAAGCTAAATCATGAGAAATAGAATGGACTATTGTGATGTTACTGGGGTTGAGCGTGTTACTGAGGGGGTGAGTGGGAGGTGATGCTTTAAATAGACATTTTGTGTGTGTGGGTCTTTTTCTGCCTCTCTCCATCACAAAAGATGCCAAATATATCCAGCGGTGGTTAAGGAGGCAACACAAGCGGGCTATTTATAGTATCAGCACGACGCACGATGAGTACAGATCTGGACTAAAGCAAAAAAAAAAAAAAATGCAGCATCGCTTAGCAACAGATATCAGATATGTAATAGTGATATGGGACATGTTGGGATTGTGTACTCCCATTGTGCTTTGGGGCAAGAAATATTGCTCATCTTGCTTGTTTGAATGAGTGAAAGAAAATTGTAATTGTAAAGGAAAACAAACTGACTACATTTTACAGATCCTTGTGTTCAGGGGTAAATGCTCTTTCACTGAACCACACAAACCATTATATGTGTTTTTGGAGGAGTGAATTAATATCCCTGTCTGTATTTCAAAATTCAAGTATTTTAATTTTTGTTCTGTTTCTTTGTATAACTTTAAAGGTGTAATGTATAACTTTTCTGCTAGGTGTGCAGCACTTGCTTGTCTGTCATGAGATGTTATTGCCTGGAATGTTCCATAATATGGCGTTACACTTATTTATTTGCATTTATTCAATTACAAGTGTTTTAATTGCTCAAATACATACAAAAACATGAAGTCTAAAATGAGCTTGTAATCTTGTCTCCATGGCCATAGATATATGTAATGCATCTTTAAAACTGAAATAGCCTTTCTTTTGATAATTAAGTTCAATGTTAGATAGATGAAATTTACAGTCATTGTGGAGAGCTTGAAAACAAATTACGACATAGTATCAGTATTATAGTAGTATTATCATATTATCAGTATTATTATGCAGTACAGTGGTACCTCACCTTACGAAATTAATTTGTTCCAGAAGTGGTTTCGTAACGTGAAAAATTCGTAAGTTGAGTAGCTATTTCAATGGAAAAAGCCTGATTCGTTCCAAGGCCCCGATCCAAGTTTTTTTAAAAATAGTGTAACATTGTGTTCTGCGTCCTGCGTCCTTTTCTCACATTTGTCTCTCGTTTAAACACTCAAACTTTCATAGATTTTCAACAAAATTATTAATAGTGAAGCGTGTGGGGGGAAGGAAGAGGGGGGAGAAGAGTGCGCTCTGACACGTGTGTGAGAGCGCGCACATGACCCGGCGCGGAGCTGACAGCAGGTCTAGACCAAGGTCTAAACCAGGTCTAGACCAAGGTCTAAACCAGGACTAAACCAGGACTAAACCAGGACTAAACCAGGGCTAGTCCAGGTGGATTAAAGCGCCGCGCGTGGGTCTATTTCCTGGTTCCGGCGCGGAGCTGACAGCAGGTCTAGACCAAGGTCTAAACCAGGTCTAGACCAAGGTCTAAACCAGGACTAAACCAGGACTAAACCAGGACTAGACCAGGTGGATTAAAGCGCTGCGCGTGGGTCTATTTCCTGGTTCCGGCGCGGAGCTGACAGCAGGTCTAGACCAAGGTCTAAACCAGGTCTAGACCAAGGTCTAAACCAGGACTAAACCAGGACTAAACCAGGACTAAACCTGGACTAAACCTGGACTAAACCTGGACTAGACCTGGACTAGACCAGGTGGATTAAAGCGCCGCGCGTGGGTCTATTTCCTGGTACGCGCGGCGCTTTAATCCACCTGGTCTAGTCCAGGTCTAGTCCAGGTCTAGTCCAGGTCTAGTCCAGGTTTAGTCCAGGTTTAGTCCAGGTTTAGTCCAGGTTTAGTCCAGGTTTAATCCAGGTCTAGACCTGCTGGCAGCGCCGGGTCAGCTGTCACACATGCCGCTATCACACGTGTCCGCGCGCAGTTTTCTCCCCCCTCCCCCTTCCCCCCACACGCTTCACTATTAATAATTTTGTTGAAAATCTATGAAAGTTTGAGTGTTTAAACGAGAGACAAATGTGAGAAAAGTTTAAATCCAGTCTGAGAAAAGCGTATAATGTGTGTGACTGAGCGCGCATTATTTGAATTTTTGAGATTTCGCGTTTCGTAACTTGAAATTTCATTTGTATCTAGAGACCAAAATTTACCGTGAAGGCGTTTCGTAACTTGAAATTTCCGTTTGTTGGGTCATTCCTAAGGTGGGGTACCACTGTATTTGATCATCTAATTTCCATCTAATGACCTACTGCAGTATTAACAGATTGATGTGATCTGTGATTGTTAGGGCTGTTTTACATGAGGACTTTGGATTGGCTCTTCACCTGTGTGCCTACTCCTGGTTTACTGTGCCATTGTGTCTCACTATATGTCTCTATTATCTTCCCTTTTTCACAGATAAGGGACTGGAGCATTCTGCATTGTAAATAAGACCATCTTGTTCTACACAACCAGAGCCCTTTGGAAAGACTAAACAGAGGGAGTCTACACACCATGTCCCAGGTAAGACTTTATCCACTGTGGGCTCCATTTTTGTTATGAATGAGGTGTTATTGATTTGCCTGTATTGCTCCACTGTATGGCATTAAAGGGCCCATATTACACTATTTTCTGATCTATGTTATAATGTTGTTTTCTCAATCATACTTGGAGTTGTGTTTTGTTTCATTCACACATTTATCACACAAACCCTGCATATTTTTTGGAGATGTATACAGACTAATAATGCAGGGTTACTCAAATATGTGAATGAAATGAAACACAACGCCAAGCATTTTTTTGATGAGGTAACAACATTATAAAACATCTTAAAGCTCACAAGAGTCGATTTTGTGTAATACAGGACCTTGAAACTATCATTAAATTAAAAGCAACAATATCTAGAAAAACATGCATAGATACTTGCTGCGATCTCGTCACATACCTGCTTGTCTTCATGGAGATAGATTTAAAACCATACTATGAAACATTTGTGGCAATGCATAACATCTCTATGGTGTTTGTAGCCTGACAAGTTTAGATATATAACTGTTATTATACAACTTCTGATGATGAACTAAAGCATTTTTCTTCAGCTTCTTATGGCTAGACAGACCCAGACACATGGCATACTGCTGTGAGCATGTCTTGTATGTTGTGAATATGGTGACTGGGTGTGAGTGGTGCTATACACTAAGTGCTGTGTGACTGTGCTCCTCCTGCTGTTTCTCTGTGGCTCCTAATGCTTTAATGGCACTGGCTTAATTCTATCAGAGTGACATCTGCCACTACTCCTCTGTTCCAGCCTGAACAAACACATAAACATGCTGCAGGGAAAAAACAATACTACTGTTCTGGGAATTTCAACTGACTTGGACCATAGAAGAGGTAGAATATACTGTATTAGAGCTGTAACAAAGTGGGCTGGCATAGTTTTAACTAAATAGTGCTACTGGTAGTTCAAAGTTACTTTTAAGGATCACAATATCAAATTTTACTGTTGACTTCTTACTTTACTTACTTATTCTGAGAAAAAAAACATAACAATTTTACTATTACTGACTTCACACTGTAAATAAAAAAATCTTGTCAAGTTTACAGTGAAAAACTGGCTGCTCTGTTTGCCATTTCTTCACCGTAAAAAATGCAGTGACATTGTATAACGCCTGATGGTATTCAACCGATCCCTAGACCAGGCAGTCATCCCATCCTGCCTGAAATCAGCCACCATAATCCCAGTACCAAAAAAGTCCCCCATCACCAGCCTCAATGACTACCGTCCTGTGGCACTCACACCTGTAATCATGAAGTGCTTCGAAAGATTAGTCCTCCAGCATATTAAGGACTACCTCCCACCAGACCTCGACCCCTACCAGTTTGCATACCGGGCAAATAGATCTACAGATGACGGCATTGCCATAGCCCTTCACTCTGTGCTGAGCCACCTGGAGCAACAGCAGAGCTACGTTCGGCTGCTCTTTGTGGATTACAGCTCAGCCTTCAACACAATCATCCCGGACATTCTAATATCAAAACTGAACATCCTTGGCCTCCCTCCTCTCACATGTGCCTGGATTAAAGACTTTCTGACTAACCGACCCCAGACTGTGAGACTCGGCCCCCACCTCTCCCCCATCCGCACACTCAGCACCGGCTGCCCACAAGGCTGTGTGCTGAGCCCCCTCCTGTACTGTCTCTACACTCCAACCAGCGACAGCAACCTCATAGTGAAGTTTGCTGATGACACTACAGCCACAGCCTGCTACTGACCTTCTACCGTACGTCCATTGAGAGCCTCTTGACTTACTGCATAACCGTGTGGTACAGCAGCTGCACCAAGGCGGACAGGGAGCGGCTCCAGAGGGTAGTTAAGATGGCGCAGAAGATCATAGGCTGCCCTCTTCCCTCCCTGATGGACATCTACACCTCCCGCTGCCTCAGCCGAGCCAACAACATCATCAAGGACAGCTTCCACCCTGGCTCTCAGGTCTTTGACTTGCTGCCCTCAGGAAGGCGTCACAGGTGCATCAAAGCAAGAACTAACAGACTCAAAAACAGCTTCTTACCAAGGGCTATAACCACTTTGAACACTCATATGCACTGACTTACCCCATATTCCTGTCCCCCACTCTCCCCCATACACTCATTGTGCAATTACGTAACACAGTGCAATATATCTTGTTGGACAATATTTATTATAGTGTAATAATATAGTTTTTGTAGCATATCCACCTGGGCAATATTTATTACTGTGTAATATCTTGAACTGGGTTTTGTAGCATATCCACTCTCTAGTGTGTGTATAAATGGTTGTAATGTGTTACCCTTACTGCTATATATGAGCAAGACTTGCAATAACCTGGCAACTAATGCGTAGTACAGGACTTTTTTTGCACTAATTTGTTTTTTCCCTATTTTTTATTACCATTACTGTGTTTTATTACCCATACTGTGTTGTAAATATCCTGCTGTGTTGTATATATCGTACTTAAATATTTGCACTGAAGTACGATGCTTTCAATCTCATTGTGAGTATGTATGATGTAAATTGTGCATATGAATAGTGACAATAAAAGGCATTCTATTCTATTCTATTCTATTCTATTCTATTCTATTCTATTCTATGGTAAGGTATAACAGTTTAAAACAGGGGTCTTCAACGTTTTTCAGGCGGGGACCCCCAAACAGATGGCGAACTGGGCCAGGGACCCCCTACTATATATACGGCATAGAATTGTGTTTTGTATTAAATAGAGCTTAGTGTCATGTATAAACATTGCTACTCTGTTATGGTACATCCAATACAAGGAAATAATACACAGGTTAATACTGTATTTTCATGTTGTTTTATTTTAAAGATGGACCAGATAGGCCCTACGGGGTGGATGTGCTTCTGCAATTTTTAAATACAACTTGCATATAACACAGGCCTATTAAGATCGTTCACTGATTCAACCAAAAAACAAGTGCAAGGGAGAGAGTGGTTGTGCATTTTAAGACATCAAAGAGGGTGGAGGGAAAAGGGAGAAATTGATTGGGGGAAAATGAAAAAATATGTTTTTAAAAATAAAAATAAAATATAAAATTATATTATTTTAAAGTGAAATCAAAAGATTTTGCGACCCCACTGCAGTACCTCCGCGACCCCCTTGTTGAAGACCTCTGGTTTACAAAGTTCCATTAAAGATGAATTACTGTAAAAAAACAACAAAAAAAAAACAACAACACTGTATATGACTTGACGACGGTATAACTGCTCTTAAGGTGAATTACTATCTCAAATAATTTCTTACCCTATTTTATGGCAAAAGGAGAAATTCAATTTGTCAACTGGATAAAAGTTTATTTGGTCGAATACGTTTCACAGCTCATCCAAGCTGCTTCTTCAGTTCTGGTCAGACGCTGGTGGACACTGCCTATATCCACCCAAAAGGAGGAGCTAACTACAATGAAATTACTTTGAAACTACCTCACCTACTTGTTTTCAGTTTCTGTTAGTTAGGTGGGCCTATTAAATATGGAATGGAATGGAAGGTTTATTTGTCATTGTAAACAACAAAAAGACTTGGAAATGGACGGGTCCATGGACCTTAAAGCAGCTGACATGGGGTGCTAACATCCTGCCTCTCTTTTCAGTGATACAAGAACATAAACAGAATAGGAATGCAATACAATCAATAACAATAGACAAAGACATGATACAGTGGAATATTTTACACAAAGTATTCTGGCCAATTGATAAACATGTCCTTTTGATTATGGTGAACTGTGATTATTACAGCTGTGTCCTTGTTGAGTGCAGCAGAAGATAGTCAAAATACAGCCCTGTTTATTGCAGATTTCCTGGAAGAGTTCAAATTAAAGGGGAAGATGCGTGTAATCAAACACACTTTAGAACTCAGGTGAACGGACAAATTGGTCCGAAACCTGGTACTGCAAAGTCCCCAACTTCATGTCACCAAGTTGAGACTCTTCAATCCTCCCTCCTGGCATGTAGATGCGGTTCCACACAGTTCCACAAACATTTTCGTGATAGTATTCGCGCGTATCACCTTCTGATGTAGTCTTTCCTAATCTGCAACGGCTCCACTGTGGGGTAAATTTACAGCAGACAGCTTCGGGGAATTCTTATTCGCTGCCAGCATTCCAAATCTCCGATGGATCAGAAACATCCCCAGGCCAATCATCAGATGTCTTGCCATCAAAAATCCAATAAGTGAATAATTCCGTCCGGACAAGTCGGCTCTCCAAAACCCACATTTCTTTGTAAAAAGCGTTCCAATTGCGTTGAGGGACCAGCTTGTCAATTCCATAATTTTATGAAATACAAGAGAGGCATGCAGACACAGAGCAAATAAGAGAGAAGAGAAAAAACGTCCGACCTCGGCGAGAGACAGAGAGAAAAATATTCAGTGGGAGTGGAGTGGGGGGTCTTGTTAGCTGAACCATTCAGGGCCATAATGGGTGTTTCCACACCTCTGGACCTGACCTGGCTGCCCTATTGTTTTCTTTGTTTGTTTTGATTTAGGTTTGAGGATAGAGTTATAGATGGAAGACAAATGATGTCTGAGACCTCCATTTCTGTTCAAGGAAGGGTTCTCTTTCTTGACAAAAATAGCCTCTTTAACTCCCCTCTCAAACCAATTATTTTCTCTGACCAAGATCTGTACATCATTGTCTGTATCACAAAATAAATAAATAAACAGAATCACCTAAACATTTATTTTGGCATAATATGTCTTCTAGGTGGAAATGTACAGCAGACTGGGGTCCACTCTGGCACGCCCATCTGTGTTGGTACATTCTCTTGTGAAGTGGCTGTTTTGTTTCTCCAGTGTAGTGCTCACTGCAGTCTTCACTGCACTGAATGGAGTAGACCACATTGCTTTTGTTTGTGGCTCGGTGTTTTGTCCTCTGGGTGGACCAGTTTCTTTCTTAAAATGTTTGTGTTAGACTGTTTGAAATAGACTGGGATTTCATGTTGTCTGAAAATCCTCTATAATTTTTCAGAAACACCGGCCGGGTAAGGAACAGTTACACCCTTTCTCCTGGGTTCTGATTCCCTATTTTATGGTTAATTCCAGTTCATTATCATCAGTAATGTAAAACCATTTACAGTATTCTACTGTGAAACCAGTACTTTCTGTAAAATCCATTACAGTAGAACTGTATCGTATTTTATACTATTTAATTATATACAGTAATACAGTGAATTACCGGCAGCTGTGGTTGCCAGAATATCACAGCTTAACATACAGTAGAACAAATTATAAAAAACACTCACTACCATTATATAAAATAACACAGACAGCTATGACAGCTATTTAGTTTTTTTTAAAAAATAACATTTTTTGACACTTTGTAAAAAAAAGAACAAAACAAGACATGGCAGAGAAACTTAAAAAATACACAGTTGTCTTTAAAGAGCAGAGGTTTTTGTGATATATGTGAAAGAGACGACAGGATACTATAGGAAAAAATGTTGGGATACTGCAGTCCTGGATGTGTTTGTGTGTATGTTCCCATAGATGTTGAGTACCGCTATGAAGAAGGACAGGTGCAGGGAAGTGTGTGTAAGTGTGTACTTGTAGATTTCGAGCACCCTTATGAAGGTGTGATGTTGCTGGAGTGGGTGCAGGCAGCGTGTGTGTGTTTGTGCGTACCCAAATATAAAACAAAGAGTTGGTCGGTCCTCTGTTCTGTTATCTATTTTTTCTTGAGAGTTTGTTTCTTAAGAGTCTGTTTTCTTCTCTTCATGAAATGCACTCGAAGTGTACGTGCGCGTGTCTTTGAGATCATGTCTCGATGTATGTTCCTGTTCACCACATTGATTCTGTTGTTCCCTTTTACGAGTCAACATGGAACATCCTTGGTCAAAATTCTTCCAAACGATTGTCTTGTTTAATATGTCTCCTTGATGATGAGGAACCACAGTGGCTTTTGACCTCAGCCTATGTGGTCCGTTGTGCCATACACTGTCTGTGGAAGTCTTTATGGTAATTTAATGGTTATTTTGTGTTATTTCGCATTGACATTCACATATAATGGTAAAAAGTAAAGTTCTGGTCCATTTCATGAATTAATATGAGTTAGCACAGAGGGTAAAAGTGTATTACTATGGCAATTTCTCACAGTTTTCCACCACAGTAAAGAGTTTTCAGCAGTTTCTTGATTTGAGGTAATTTAATGTTTATACTACAGTAATATACTATTTTGCCTTTTACCTGTCTATTATTGTTGGCCTTTCACAGTTTTCCACCACAGTTTCCACATACAACAAATGTAAAAAATAAAGTTTTGGTCAGTTTTTTGTTTTAAAGTAATTTAACCTTTATACTGTGTATAATACAGTATAATATATATTATATATTATATAATATTATATATATATATATATATATATATATATATATATATATATATATATATATATATATATATATATACTGTATTATACACAGTATAAAGGTTAAATTACTTTAAAACAAAAAACTGACCAAAACTTTATTTTTTACATTTGTTGTATGTGGAAACTGTGGTGGAAAACTGTGAAACTGTGATATATATATATATATATATATATATATATATATATATATATATATATATATATTAGGGCTGTCAAACGATTAATTTTCTTGATCGCAACTAATCTCAGAAATTTCATAGTTAATCGCGATTAATCGTGATTTATTTTGCATGTTTAAAATTGATATCTTGCAGTAAGACCGTTCGAATCTAAAGTTAAACTCACAATGCAAAGTATTTCTCACCATTTTTTTTATTTCAAAAAAGTGCAGAGAAAGGAAAAAGTAACAATGAACCAGTAATAGTGCTTACTTTGAGAAATTGTAAAAAAATGATTGAAGCCCGCTCGAGCTGCCTACGGATGCGTAGAAGGAACAAAATATTAGCAAACTCAAAATAGCGCGTTTAACCGACAATGAGTTTAATTAATACAACCAAATGAGCTGCATATGGATGGTAGAATTGCGGAAAATGCTGGCAAACTCTGATCGCGATTAAAAAAATTGTTCGCGATCATAACTCTAATCGCGATTAATCGCGATTAACGCGTTAATATTCCCACCCCTAATATATATATATATATATATATATATATATATATATATATATATATATATATATATATATATATATATATATATATTTATTTTATGGTCTAATACTGTTACATACATTTCACAGTTATTCCCTGTAATTTTCACAGACATTTCTTACAGTGCATGACCAAATAACAATTGCTTCATTTAAATTGTCTCAGAAAAACACACCTCTTATATGAGACTAGCTTTAAACTTGAATGAACCTGAATCAACAAGTCATGTTAATATGATATAATGAAGTGCTTTGAACGGATAGTCATGGCACCACCGAGGATGCAATCTCCTCTGCTCTCCACCCAGCCCTCACCCACCTGGACAATAAAGACTCATATATGAGAATGCTGTTCATAGATAATCCCACATCACACAGGAGCTCATCACTAAACTGGACCACCTGGGGCTTCAGACCTTACTGTGTAATTGGCTTCTGGTCTTCCTCCGTGAGAGGCCACAGGCAGTGCGGGTCGGCAGAAACACCAGTGTTTCCCAACCTTTTTGTCTTGTGTACCCCCTGAGCCCTTTTGTCATACCTCGAGTACCCCCTCACTCATACGTGTTGATAATTCTCCAAAAGTAGAACGTGACACAATAGATTTTTAAATTAAAATCATTTTATTTCATCTCCTTAATTTGAAAATTTAATTCTCAGGCATTTTCTCTCTTTTCTTTAACTCAAATTAGTTAAACATAAAAATAAAGAATATGTTTCTTTGAAAATAATTTACCCAAATAAATACTAAATCAAAATAATCTTCCTTTGTTGTATCTAACTCTTGTGACACAACTGATTATCAAATGAAAATCTTTTTATTTAATGTCCTTAATTTGCCGCGTACCCCCTGCAGTGTACCCCTAGGGGTACGAATACCCCTGGCTGGGAAACACTGCATTAGAATGAACGTGGGAGTCCCCCAGGGCTGTGCGCTCAGTCCGATGCTCTTCACTCTCCTGACCCAAAACTGCGCACCAGCCTTCAGCATCAATTACACTGTGAAGTTTGCGGACGATACAACTGTGGTGGGTCTCATCTCTAATAACGATGAGACAAACTACAGGAGTGAGGTCAGCCTTCTGACAATCTCCTTCTGAATGTTGGGAAGACCAAAGAGATTGTTATTGACTTCCGGAGAGGCCCCACCCGGCACTGTCCATCAACAGTGCTGCTAGAGAGGGTGAGCAGCACCAAATTCCTGGGGGTGCACATCAGTGAGGACACTGCAACACTGCATCACTGGCAAAGAGGGCTCAGAGGCGCCTCTATTTCCTCCGCAAACTGAGGAGAGCTGGAGCCCCCCCACCCATCACGACCACCTTCTACCAAGGCACCATTGAGAGCGTTCTGACCAACTGCATCACTGTGTGGTACGGGAGCTGCACTGAACAGAACAGGAAAGCCCTGCAGCACATAGTGAATGCAGCTGGGAGGATCGCTGGTGTCTCTCTCCCCTCCCTCCTGGACATTTTTAACATCCACCTCCCCCGCAGAGCGTCCAGCATCGTGGGTGACCCGAGCCACCCCTCACACAGCCTCTTCAGCCTCCTGCCCTTGGGGAGAAGGTACTGGAGTCTCCGGGCCCACTCCATCAAACTGTCAAACAGCTTCATCCACCAGGCTGTCAGGAAGCCCCCCCACCTTTAAAAACTGCTGCTAAGGACTACTGTTGCACTGTTGCACATTTACTACTGGAAATTACTACTGTTGTATTGTTGTTTACTGCTGTTGTACTGGAATTACTACTGTTGCACATTGTTTTTTCTTTTTACTTTCAATGCACATTACTGCACATTTCACTGCTGCATCTTCCATTGCACATTTTTGATGCACACTGCACATTTTGGACATCTGTAAATAGGTATTTATTTATTCTTTTGCACTGATTTTAGATTTTAGTTTTTTGTCTTAGAAGTTTTTGTTTTGTCTTTATATTGTATTTTGCACACTGTCTTTTTGCACTACTTGGCCAGAGAGAAACGAAATTTCGATTCACTGTATGTTGAACACATATGGCAGAATTGACAATAAAGCTGACTTTGATCCTTGATTTGATCTTTGATATAACCAGTAGGGCCGTAATATACAAAAGAAATTAGTGATGGACTAAAGCTGTCATGTCTATCGATTAAGCAACTGAAAGGGGGCGTGGTGCTGGGCAAAGCTTTCAAAATGATTAGGATCTCACGCAATACAGAGAAATACTAATTAACAGCATCTTCATAAAGGAAGTGAAACTGTCCAATCGCTCCAAACTCCAGCTAACTCAGTCCATACCATTTATTTTTTCAACTCATGAATCTTATAATTTCAATAAAAATGTTTTGACCTATAAAACATAAACAGCCACACAAAAAACACATTACGTTTACGTTTACCTAATACAACTATAGATTGAATTGTGCTTCAAAACTGTATATTTTTTTACCTGAATATCATGATTATCAATTAAGTGATACATGCTGACATCGCTATCTCCATCCCCTTACAGAAAGTAGGTTGAAGATGGTTTGATGCGTCATCTTTTCGTAGACATTTTGTGTTTTAAAACCTTTGACTCCTGATTAGATCTAACTTGTGATGCCATATTTTGAAGCAAACCTCATTTTACTGTAAGTATTTTGTTGCAGGTGGAGCAGGAGATCTCTCTGGTCCAGAGGAAGATGTCTGACCTGGAGTCCGTGTTACAGCAGAAGGACATTGAACTGAAGGCTTCAGAAACACAGAGGACCATTTTAGAGCAGGACCTGGCAACCTACATCACAGAGTGCAGCGTGAGCCTTTCCATGATCTAGGCACCACCATAAGCGAGAACAACACATGTGTGAATGTCATGGCATTTACTTGATCACATGGAAAGCATATGGAGTGGTATAGGAATATTAGGCCTGATTAACTTATTTGCATGCTGTGTGTTTATTGATATCAACTGGAAGATAGCATTGCAATTTACAAAGTGCAATCAGAGAAAACCAAGCATTGTTTTAAATGTAAAAGTTATTCCTTATCAAACAACACAACAGCAGCTGACAAGCATCACTGTTGTACTATACTTGCACATGCAGAGCTTTTTGGGGACCCAAGATGTAGAAAAAGTGGGACATGCTGTTTTATTTCACATTTCTAATCAGAATCTTCCTCTTGGCAGTCTTTCTCCACAGGGTGTGACTCATTATATGTAAAAGGCAGCTATAAATGTTATGGAAATAGGAAGACCTTGCAGGATCCTTTGAGCTGTCACAGTGTATTAGATAAGCACAAATAGCATCTTGTGGTGTTTTTGCAAACATTAGTTTCAGTGTCATTATTTAAGCAGTCCTTTCACATGCTACAACAGGCTAAGCCTTTGTCAGTGTAAGGCTGAGCTCATCAGCAGTGAACTGAATATTTTGAAAAATGCTACTCCAAATGATCACTGTAGACTGTGATAGAAGACAAAGACAAACTATGCACATTTTTTGCAATAAAATGTCAGATTAAAGGCGCATTGTGCAACCTTTCTGGTGGAGGCTCTGTTGCCTGCCTGTTTCCATGGAGATATTATTGCTTTGCCTGGAAAGTTCCGTTGTATGACATTATACACATTTATCTAGCATTTATTTATCACAGGTGTTTCTATTGCTCAAAAATACAATCATTCTCTCTGTGGATAAGGTTGCCTCTTCACAGATCTGACCTGTAAAGTAGCCTATAGTTGTCTCCCTTGAGATTGATATGTTTAATCTCTAGCGTAGAACATTCTAGACAAAGCCAAAACATCTGCATGAAGACAAGCACGTGGCGGACGCTCCACCAGAAAACTTGTGCAGTGCACCTTTAATAGTAGAATATTTATTTCAGTTTTAACTTCATTTTGAACACAATATGTATTATATTTAACAAAATAAACATAAAAATAAAAACAATACAAATATTGGCCCATTCATATATTAGACACAGATACACCCATTTCAAAATGTAAATACTCTATTCATAATAGTTAAAATCTCAAGTCCAGTATAGAGCAAAAAATGTTCCCAAGTCTTCTTAAAAAATATTATCCTTATGATGAAGGCGACACGTCAGGTAATCGAGAGAAACAAAACCATGAACCATCTTCTGCCACAGAGCTTTAGAAGGAGCCTGGCCAGATATCCAATTTACAAGTAAACTTTTCCTAGCACAAAATGGCAGCATCCCGTACAATTTTCCATTGTGCTTGTCTGTCACAACAGGGTCACCAAGCAATAGAAATAAAGGATTATTAGTCAGATTTACAGACATAATTTTTTGTATTTCTTGTCCAATCATTTGCCATTTCTTGTCCAATTATTTGACAGTGTTATTAAAAATAATGTCAAGGGACAATCAGACATAGAACTTTCTATGTCCATCCAAATTGAGGTTGGACTATTGTGCACCCATTCTGCTAAAACACACAAATGAACACTGAGTTGGTAATTTCTGATGTCTGCGAAGTCTAGAACTCCCTCCAATGACAGGGGACATAACAGTTTAATACGCAGCTTCCTTTTGGACCATATGCAGGAACTAAGCCATCCATTAAATTGTTTAATAACCTTATGGGACAACAAAACTGTAAACTTTTGTAATGGATAGAGCAACATGAGGAGAACAGTCATTTTCAATGAATTCAAATCCAAGGGATTGGAAGGCTATTCCATCTCTCCAGATCAAACCAAATACCATCAAGTAAAGGAAGGAAATTGGCTTTATACATCTGCTCAAATGTAGGGGTTACATGTATTCCCAAATAAACAAAACCCTCTGCTGACCACATGAAAGGAAAAGGACCTATAGGTGCTTGTTTTAAAGTGCCCAGGGGCATTGCCTCAGATTTAATAAAATTTATTTTGTTGCCTGAAAAGTAGCTGAAGGTGTTAATTTTCTCAACAAGGCAGGGCTCAGACACCTCAGGTTCTGTCACAACCACCAGATCACCAGGTCTGCAATTTCAAATCCAAATTCAGAGCAAACAGCAGTGGTGATAGAGCCTTGCCGTAAACAAACGTAAACCATTTGTAAGTACTGCTGAGAGAAGATTTGTATATAAAACTTTAATCCAAGTATGAAAGTAGTACCAAAGCTGAATGTATGTGATGTATAAAATAAATATGACAATTCTCTGCGGTCAAATGACTTCTAGCACAAGACCTCTTTTGGAATATTGATAAAAGTATTGAATTGTGTTCCATTGCCATTGTATATTGTTATAAGAGTTGCGACCCTTAATGAATCCATTTGGTCTTCACTAATTAAAATTGGCAGTCATTTTTCCAATCGAACAGCTAAAACTTTAGATAGAATTTTCAAGTCCACATTTAAGAGTGAGATCAGCCTATATGATGAACAACCTTCAGGTGCTTTACCTTTTTTCAAACTCAAAGAAATATTTGCTTCTCTCAGGGACTGAGGTAGTGTTCCCCTAACAAATAAATCATTAAACATATTTAACAGGGGATCAACCAGCATGTCACAGAACTCCTTGCAGAATTCTACATTTAGTCCATCCAAACTGGCGGATTTACCAGATTGTAGCCCTTTGATTGCATCAAGTAACTCTTTTTTGGGGTATTGGGAAATCAAGACATCCACATTGTTCCTCTGACAAACATGGAAAAGTCAAAGAGGAAAAGAAACTGTCCATTTTGAGGTCCGGTTGCTGCTCAGACTTGCATACATTTTCATAAAAAAAACCTTTTAAATACATTGTTAATATTTAAAGTATCAAAGTTTACCCTGGATGTCTATGACAGAGGAGATCAACTGTGAATCCGCCTTTTTCTTTGTTTATTTTCCCACCTTACTGCCAAATTCATACAGTTTTTGTTTTGCAAATCTTATCTGGTTTTTGGCCTCCCCTGTCAAAAGTCCATCCAGGGCACATCTGAGTGCAGATACCTCCTTGATTTTCTGAGCAGATGGCCGTTGCCCATATTCTGTCTCAGCACATTTTAATTTAGACTCAAAAATCTTGCCTGCTTGCTTGCCTTTTACTGGATGTATAGGATATGATAAGACCATGGGAAATGCTTTAGAGGTTTCCCATAACAACGACTTGTTAGTGGAGGTTAAATTAGTAGTTAGAAAAAAATATAATTTGTCCCTGAAATACAAGAGAAACCACTGATCAGTTAAAATGGAGGGTTCAAATCTCAGTCTTAGGGAAGATCGAGCGAGTGGGATCCCTGACGGAACAAGATACATCAGTCTGGAGCACCAGGAGGCTGTGCCTTACTCTATCCCAACAGTTGATGTTGCATCAGAATCAGAAAGACTTTTATTGCCATTGTCAAGTGAACAGAATTCACAAAACTAGGAACTTGTCTCAGTGATAAGGTGCGAATATAAAAGACTACTAATAATAATAACTAGTATCAAACTGTAATACAAGCGCAGTTCACATCGCTTATGTATTCACTGGTAGAAGACAGGTGGAGGAACTCATTGGCCCACTGACCAGCCTGATGCAGCCCCATCCTCACCTGCCACAGGTCGGGGGGGGGGGCTCCAACGAGTCAATATAATGCTGTACCATGTCGGGGGTTGTCAAACACCTTGCTCGTCCCACGGAAGGTTACCTTCAACAAAGCTGGGTATAACTGCCTATAAACTTTTACAGCATCGTATCCCCTCCTCTTGAGGGCCATGGCAGCTGATAGATCCGGGGAAAACATGATAGTAGCATCTCCATGCACTACTGCCTGGTCTCTCTGTCCCATCTCCCTGAAGCATTCATCACACGTTGTTTATCTTGGTAGTTGTGAAAAAGCACAAGCACAGATCTTGGCCTCTGTGTGGAGGGGGGCTTAGGGCCAGAAATGCAATGTGCTCTCTCCAGCTCTTTCCTTTTAATACACAATACATCAGGAAGCCAGCACTCAAAAAACAAGGTTGGATTAGTTCCCTCAACGTCCTCGGGGAGCCCCACGATACGGACATTCTTCCTGCGACCCTTATTTTCTAGGTCATC
The DNA here is from genome assembly GCA_036785185.1 of Paratrypauchen microcephalus. Lineage (NCBI taxonomy): Eukaryota > Metazoa > Chordata > Actinopteri > Gobiiformes > Gobiidae > Paratrypauchen > Paratrypauchen microcephalus. The sequence continues at coordinate 2,286,378 of JAVJIX010000090.1, read as the reverse complement.
AACACGTTTAGTCGAGTAGCACATGGACTTTTCCAGGGCCACCACTTTGGAGTTGATCGGCTCTGCAGCATCCTCAAAGGCTAAAATCCACTGCTCTAACTCGGCTAGCCTATTTTCATGTGCATCAATCTGATCACTTTGTTTTCTCAGCAAAACCAGTAGCGGTACCGGTTTCTCATTAGTTGCTTTGGTGACATTGGCTGTCATCTCAGTCATTGTCTCATGTATACAAGCACCCATGCTAGCATCTATCCCAGCCTGGTCTGTACTGGTACTACCTCGCTGCTCCTCCATTTTAGCATCGCCTACTCCCTCAGGCGTATCCAAAGATTGTTTTTTCCTGTGGCGAAGCATATCTTACTGTCTCAGAAAGTAGCTGTTAATGTACATTATAAGTAAATAAACTACTAAGCACATGTTTTTATGGTCTTTAGTTGGGTTAAGTGATTACCTGGCCAGCCAAATGATATCTCTCTGTATTTCCTATACAGCGCGATACCATCTGGACACCCTCCATCCACCCTCGCTCCTCCGGTTACAAACGGACTCCGCGATTCTGATTCGTTCAAAGATGGTGACGTCAGTGCACCCGCCTTTGCCCGCAAAGTCACTCTTAGGCAGCAGAAGTTCCGCCTCAGTTTTGAATCAAGATGGCGCAATCTCTGATTGGTTCACTTAGCTGTCTGTTTACGCGCAGCAGCAGCGCATTTTGGACCAAGCGTTACCAGACTCACTCGCTGGTACAGCGATGAGTCATGGATTCTTCCAGGCAAGTTAAGTGATAGTATCAGGGAGAAATTTCCCAAGCATTCCAGAGCCAGATCTATCCTCATGCCGCCATTTTAGAATCAGATAACCGTTTTTTTATAATCAGTAGCTTATTTGGCAAAAATAAAAGACTGGGAACAACATCTGCTTTGAAAGAAAAACACATTGCTCAAATGTTCATCTGATTAAAATTTTTTTTTTACCTGGATGACATTGAAGCCCCACTGATTTCAAGTTGCACTGAATTCAAGTCCTAGACAAATTTTATTGAGCTACAATGGAAATTATATGGACACAATATCTCACAGCATATAATAACAAAAATAAAAAAATATAAATGGTAGTAATAAATTCTAAATAAGTAGCAAAAATGTCAAGAGACTGGTGTCAAATAAGGCATAATTATATATAAACATATATGTACAAGTAAAATGCAATACAAATAAGTAATAAAAATATTTCAGCTATATACAAGAGGTCGTAAGGAGAAACAATGCAAAGGTGATACTGATGATTGACAAGACATTATCTGTTACATTAGGGCGAGTTGTTGTACAGTTGTATGGCGTATGGTATGAATGTAGTCCTGTATCTCTCACTCAATTTTATTTTACATACTGAAACTACATTCTGCGTTGTTAATGTACTACATTTAAACTCTACATTTTTCTTGTAGAGTTTGAAGCGCAGCTTGGAGCAGGCCAGGATGGAGGTGACACAGGAAGATGACAAAGCTCTTCAACTTCTCAATGACATCCGTGACCAGAGCAACAAACTTCAGGAGATCAAAGAGCAGGTACCTGCAAAAAAAAACAAAAAACAAAAAAACAAGTGTGAATGAAACAAAACACAACTCTGGGTTATGTTTTTGATAAGAAAACAACATATATCCTCCTGAGACCCGGCCCATTAATTTGTGTCCTTTATAGTGGACATAGAGTTAACCAGTCTATCTTTTAATTGTTTTGAGACTCTAGTTTGTGGCTGCACTATGATTAAAAAAAAAAAAAAAAAAAAAAAAAAAAAATCTTAAAAAAAAATCTAAAAATGTAAAAAAATATATAAAAATACAATAAATAATAAATAAATAAATAAATTATACATTAAAAATAAATAAATATGTAAATAAATACTCATATAAATAAAAAAAAGTAAATAATACATAATATATAAAAAAATTAAAACATTAAAAATTAAAAGGGAGGCGACTGTAGATGTTTGTTTTTGTTAGGTTGTTAACTTCACGTGGATTTAACACCAAAATGTCCCCGACGTCCATTACAGAGAACATGTTACAACATTATGAATAAAAATAAAATGAACAAAATGGAAATGCTAAGGTGTTCATTTACCTATTCATAATAGTTAAAATCTCAAGTCCAGTATACAGCAAAAAATGTTGCCAAGTCTTCTTAAAAAATATTATCCTTATGATGAAGGCGACACGTCAGGTAATCGAGAGAAACAAAACCATGTATTATTTTATAATAATAATAATAATTTAGGTACCCTTTTTTTCTTCAGGTCCTAGGAGGATATAACATAGATCAGAAAATAGCGTAATATGGGCTCTTTAGCAGAACACTACATGAGGAAGGAACGTGATTCCAGTTAATTTCCATGTCTAGATATTTACTTTATATGGGTACTTATTTTGAAGTTAGTGAAATGTCAGTATGAGAAGAAGTACTAGAATTTCTGCAAAAGAAGTTAATATTTCTGACTGAAAAATATAAGCACATTCTGTATAAATATAAGCACTTTTTAATATAATAATCACAGGTAGAACTACTATTATGCAAGAGAAGCCTTTTGGTACCACATTATAATAATTACACCATAGTCAGTGTTAATAAGGCATGAACAAATGCTAATCGTGCTGTACTAACTTAAGTGTTCATGTAGAAAAAAGTTATCTTATTTGAAGTTTGATTTCCACACAAAAATACACAATATATTGAAATGTAGTATTCAAATCACTTTTCTGCCGTTTGATACGTATATAGTATTCATAATTACTGTAATATTGTATGACAGATTTAGAACATGTTAATTACAACTTACAACAACCTGTGTACATTGGAGTTGGTTGAAACATGTAATTTTGTTGATCATGTGATCCTATACCTTTCCGGTTGGAAGCCCATTACACTCCTACAGCTAGCTTCCTTAAGTTACCATGCATATTTGATCACTACTAACCACTATCACACCAGTATACCTACCTACATTGTAAAAGTATTTTGTGAAAGCTGGGTCTAGTTTACACAACTGGTTGCAAGATTAATTGCAATCCAAACACAATCCAAATGCAACTTTCAACCACAAACAGCAAGTCCATATTCTTTTTTGTTAATTCTTCTGGACACATTTAAAGGAGAATTAACGTTTTTTTTACAATCTGAGCCTTATTTCGGTAATAAAACAAGTTGTTTTACTCACCCGTAGCACTTTGGTGTCATATGGAGCACTTCCGGAGATGTTTTAGATTAGCGATAACATATTTCTCGAGGCGGTCTCCAAATAACACAAACTTTAGCACTTTTCAAATCATAGAAGCTCAATGTCTTAGTCTACACTTTCGTTTGAGTCAAAAGTGGCCTGTAATCCGAGATTTATCCATAGTTTCGACAGGGCTCTCAAGTTTTGAAGATTGGTAGGAGTGAGATTTCTGAGGAGCGGGGGGGATCCATATTATCATTCAATAATTCAATAATGAACAGGATAATATGTTATCACACACAGTCTTGGTTTAGTCCTGGTTTAGTCCTGGTTTAGACCTGGTTTAGACCTGTTTTAGTCCTGGCTTACTCTTGGTTTAGACCTGGTTTAGTTTTGGTTTAGTCCCGGTTTAGTCCTGGTTTAGACCCGGTTTAGATCTGGTTTAGTCTTGGCTTAGTCCTGGTTTAGACCTGGTTTAGTCCTAGTTTAGTTGATGCTACGTTAATGCTACGTAAGAAGGAACTCTCGCCTCGGGACACAGGATAAGTTCGGGATATGTCCTTTTCTCCGGAGCTCCGGATTATTAAAGACCGTGACACGTGCATACATGGATACGCAAACTATCCGGAGTGACAGCGTTCTTATGGGTGAGTCATATTATCAGATTATTTCTGCATCTATTTCGGCACTAAACCAGGACTAAACCAAGACTAAACCAGGTCTAAACCAGGTCTAAACCAGGACTAAACCAGGACTAAGCCAAGACTAAACCAGGACTAAACCGGGTCTAAACCAGGATTAAACTGGGACTAAACCAGGACTAAACCAAGACTAAGCCAAGACTAAACCAGGTCTAAACCAGGACTAAACCAGGCTAAACCGGGACTAACCCGGCACTAAACTAGGACTAAACCAGGTCTAAACCAGGACTAAACCAGGTCTAAACCAGGACTAAGTCAAGACTAAACAGATCTAAACCTGGTCTAAACCGGGACTAAACCAGGACTAAACCAAAACTAAACCAGGTCTAAACCAAGACTAAGCCAGGACTAAAACAGGACTAAACCACGTCTAAACCAGGTCTAAGCCAGGACTAAACCAGGACTAAACCAGGACTAAACCAGGTCTAAACCAGGTCTAAACCAGGACTAAGCCAAGACTAAACCAAGACTAAACCGGGTCTAAACCAGGTCTAAACCAGGACTAAGCCAAGACTAAACCAGATCTAAACCGGGACTAAACCGAAACTAAACCAGGTCTAAACCAAGACTAAGCCAGGACTAAACCAGGTCTAAACCAGGACTAAGCCAAGACTAAACCAGATCTAAACCGGGTCTAAACCTGGACTAAACCGGGACTAAACCAGGACTAAACCAGGACTAAACCAAAACTAAACCAGGTCTAAACCAAGACTAAGCCAGGACTAAACCAGGTCTAAACCAGGACTAAGCCAGGTCTAAACCAGGACTAAACCAGGTCTAAACCAGGACTAAGCCAAGACTAAACCAGATCTAAACCGGGTCTAAACCTGGACTAAACCGGGACTAAACCAGGACTAAACCAGGACTAAACCAAAACTAAACCAGGTCTAAACCAAGACTAAGCCAGGACTAAACCAGGTCTAAACCAGGACTAAGCCAGGACTAAACCGGGACTAAACCAGGACTAAACCAGGTCTAAACCAGGACAAAACCAGGACTAAACCAGAACTAAACCAGGACTAAACCAGGTCTAAACCAGGACTAAGCCAAGACTAAACCAGGACTAAACCGGGTCTAAACCAGGATTAAACTGGGACTAAACCAGGACTAAACCAAGACTAAACCAGGTCTAAACCAAGACTAAGCCAAGACTAAACCAGGTCTAAACCAGGACTAAACCAGGACTAAACCAGGTCTAAAACAGGACTAAACCGGGACTAGCCCGGCACTAAACCAGGACTAAATCAGGTCTAAACCAGGACTAAGCCAAGACTAAACCAGATCTAAACCGGGTCTAAACCGGGACTAAACCAAAACTAAACCAAAACTAAACCAAAACTAAACCAGGTCTAAACCAAGAGTAAGCCAAGACTAAAACAGGTCTAAACCAGGACTAAACCAGGACTAAACCAGGACTAAACCAGGACTAAACCAAGACTGTGTGTGATAACATATTATCCTGTGCATTATTGAATTATTGAATGATAATATGGACTTTTTGTTATAAAAGCATTTCCATTTTAACAAAGTACCTTCTAATTCTGCCCTGCCCCTCCCCCCCGGAAAATATGTCACATAAATGAAAAATTTCACCATCCCCCCGGTTTCATTTTACAACTGGACAAGACAACTGAAAACGCGCGGTGTCTGCATTAACTTACCGATTTTCTGGGCACAGAAGCGCTGTGAACAGTGGCTACAGTTTTGAATTGCTTAAAAAAATTTCAGCGCGAGAAATACCATGTGTGAGCGTGTGAACACATCGAATTGCGTGTGTCACACTCTCAAAGCGTGAGACTTGAGAGCCCTGGTTTCGAGTAGATGAGGACGCCAGTGCGCATGTGCGGAGTCACAGCTTATTTCACTATCAGCTCCCAGGACCCAAACATGAAACGCAAAGATGTAAATTATGGATAAATCTCAGATTACAGGCCACTTTTAACTCAAATGAAAGCGTAGACTAAGACATCGAGCTTCTATGATTTGAAAAGTGCTAAAGTTTGTGTTATTTGGGGACCGCTCACGCTATGGCTTTCGCTAATCTAAAACATCTCTGGAAGTGCTCTATATGACACCAAAGTGCTATGGGTGAGTAAAACAACTTTTTTTATTACCGAAATAAGGCTCAGAAATAAGGCTCCTTTAATATGTAAACTTTGAACAAAAATCACAAATCTAATCACAATTGCAATGCTTGTTAGAAAAATTGCAATTAGATATTTTTCCCAAATCGTCAAGTCCCATTGGTTGGTTAGGTATTATTAATGAATTTATTTAAATAAAATCAACTACTGTATGTGGAAATCTGACTATGAACTAATAAACCAAATACTGCTCTTTTCTTTAACATAGCATCTTATTGGCTGAAGAGACATCCCAGAGTGAAAAGCATGCTGGGAACCATTCACACTTCAGTCTCTATTGCAATGTATAGTGTGAAGTGTATATACTAGCATTCATGTCGATTATGTGACTAAGCTGCCAGCTGCTAGAATAAAACTTGACAGACCCCAAGACGTCAACACAGTGATATAGTAAAATCTTTCCTTTGGCATTATGCACCAATTTTTATAAAAAGGTAATAGAAAATGAACCTGTTTTTCTCAGCCTACACAAGCCCTGTTTCCAAGCACCCAATACATTGTGCAATGGTTGCTGTGGAGACTGGAGTCCTATACCTACTAGAGGAGAGAAAGAGAGAGAGAGAGAGAGAGAGAGAGAGAGAGAGAGAGAGAGAGAGAGAGAGAGAGAGAGAGGGAGAGGAGAGGGAGAGGAGAAAGAGAGGGGGAGAAGGAGAGGAGAAAGGGAGAGAGAGAGAAAGGAGAGAAAGAGAGGACAGAGCGAGAGAGAGAGAGGAGAGAGAGAGAGGGAGGGAGGAGAAAAAGACAGGAGAGAGAGATGAGAGAAAGACGAGAGAGGGAGGAGAGAAAGAGAGGAGAGAGGGAGAGAGAGAGAGAGAAAAAGAGAGGAGCGAGAGAGCGAGAAAGTGAGAGAGGCGGGAAAGAGAGGAGAGAGAGAGGGAGGAGAAAAAGAGGAGAGAGAGAGGAGAGAAGAGAGAGTGGGAGGAGGAGAGGAAGAGAGGGAGAGAGAGAAAGGAGAGGAAGAGAGGAGCGAGAGAGTGAGAGAGGAGAGAGAGAAAGGGAGGAGAAAAAGAGAGGAGAGAGAGAGGAGAGAAGAGGGAGAGGAGGCCAATGCAGTGGGCAGGCGGTCGTGACAAGTTCTGACTACAACAGGGCTGTATTTTTGACCATTAATTAATTCAAGGCAAATGACACTTACGCCACACTGGCATCTGGCACCAAAACACACATTTTACCACTACTACTGTGTTGTGGCTGATAGACTGGTGGTTACTGAGTCAAATTTGTGTAGGATTTATGCTAAGTGTCTATGCAACTAATCATGTGTGGTAGCACTGTGTTGGGGAATAGGATTATGAAAGAGTGGCAGAGCGGTAAGCTCACTTTCTGTTTTCATCTGCAGCACCACCCCTTTTACAGTGAGTCTTGTGTAGCTTTCTCCCACCAGTCAGGAAGTTTCAGTCTGTATTATGCCCATACAAATGTTAGATTCTAATTAATTTAACTGAACTACCGGTACTTTTTAGCTCGTCTTTTGTTGCCAAGAGCCAAACTTGGTTTAAGCTATTTCTGATGACATAATAAGACACTCTACTTTCCATTTGCCAGTCCCACTGGCTTTGGTCCCGAGATGTTTGTTACATTCTTTAAAGGGCCTGTATTATGCTGTTTTCTGATCTATGTTATAATGTTGTTTCCTCATCAAAAACCTACCCAGAGTTTTGTTTTTGTTTCATTCATATATGTTTAACACACAAATCCTGAATATTTAGGCTAGGTTCTTGTCCCAAACTCTCAAAGCGCTCCAATGTGTTTTTAAACTCCATACACTTTCACTAGAATCATTTGGATGATTTCAGTCCTGGAATTGACTATCTCTACTGAACTAAAGGTAAGGTAAGGAGCTTTTAGCTTGAAAACTACCACTACATGACATCACAAAGTGGAACAGAGCATTTTGAGCTTTGGAGATGTAGACAGACTAATAAAAGGATTACTCAAACATGTGAATGAAACAAAACCCAAATCCAGGTATGCTTTTGAGGAGGTAACAGGGTTCAAACATGGCTTCATCTTCACCAGAGTCAATTTTACATAATATACGACCTTTAAAAAAAATCTTACTGAGTTATAGAATACTACACAGTATTTTGGTTGTTGGTGCTTTTCATTTATGGTGCTATTCAACTGTGAAGAAGACACAGTGAGATGCCCATCAGAGAGTAGGAAAAGATGATGTGAAAAATGCATCAGGGGAGATTTGACAGACTAAAATTAGTCTGTTGCCAAGCAGTTCATTTAGTCAGTCTCTGGTTAATTGATTAATTTAATTGTTGGTATCACATTTCCTCTAGTTCAGAATTGCAATGGAGCTCAATAGTGACGTTCACTCTGGTTCCCAAAGTCAATTTTCCATTCATCTTTATCCTAGACTTTTCAAAAAATTCAAATATTAAGAGTTCAAAGGCATTGCGGAGGCAACCCAGCTAAATGGTAACATATCCATAACGCGGCTGGTCATTAGCCACCGCGTAGCTGATTAGCCCTGCACAAGCTTGCAAACCTACATTTTATTTTATTTAATTTTTTTCTGAATATGAATAAGAAATTTCCTTCATTTCAAATTGGGGGATGGGCCGTCACTGTTAAGCTCCATTGACCAACTTCACTCAGCTTGACCAAAAGGGAGAGACTTTGATTTTGACATAATGTATATTAATAAATAAATACATTCACAATTTTGGCCCCACAATTTGCTTTTTATGTTATTTATTTATTTATTTCATTTTTTTCCCTGTACTTTAGCACGGCTTTTTTTTTAGCACTGCATTGTCTCAACCCTTTTCTGTCCAATCTAAATGTAAACAAATGTAAAAATCCCACAAGATAAGCTTTCTCAAGTATGCACAATCTTGTAGCAATTTTACCTCGCAAGATCTGGCACAAGATCTTATCCCATCCTTACTTGACAGTAATCACCAGTGAATTATCACCCATATGTTCCTCACACTCTTAAAAACAGCACTCAGACTATCAAAGATTTCCCTAAAATGCATGTATTATTTAAAAATGTCTGCGCCTAATCCATTTTTGTCTAATTCACCACGATCAGCTTAACTTCTTTTACCATTTGGCTCTATTACAGTCAAATTAGTTACAAACCATTTAAGGCCATTAAACTGTAGAACCTCTGAGCGTGAATGTTGTGACAAATTGCATCATTTTCAGTTGTTTACTAAAGCTAAATTAAGATGTTTTGGAATTGAAAAGCCAGTAAAACAGCCACACAACAGTCTGGCTGAGTTGTATTGTGTGCTCCCTGTTACTGTAACTCTGTGGGGCTTTCACTGCTAAATCCAGCGTTTCATCTTGGGGAGCATCTGTCTCCCACACGGCGCTCATGTGACTGCTCTGTTTATCACTTTTATGGAGAAACATGACACACAAACTCCACAGGGCAGACACTGGCTTTCATTTCAGAGACTGTTTTTATTGATGTACCAACTATCAGGAAATTCTGGCATATTACAGGTGTATCAGGCCTGGACTGGTAATTGGGCATACCGGGCATTTTTCCGGTGGGCCGACAGTCCTAGGGGCCGATGCCCTTCTCTTTTTTTTTTTACTTAGAGACCGGCCCACAATTTAGGACTGAACCAGGACTAAACCAGGTCTGAACCAGGGCTAAACCAGGACTAAACCAGGACTACATCAGGTCTGAACCAGGACTAAATTAGGATTGAACAAGAACTAAACCAGGACTAATCAGATCTAAATCAGGACTAAATCAGGTCTGAACCAGGACTAAATCAGGATTGAACCAGGACTAAACCAGGACTAATCAGGTCTAAATCAGGACTAAATCAGGTATGAACCAGGATTAAATTAGGATTGAACAAGAACTAAACCAGGCAGTGGCGTTCCTAGAGTTCCTGGGCGAAAGCCACTTTTTTTTCCTTCGCGCCACCGTGGCGCCCCTCCCGCGATGCCGCCCTGGGCAATTGCCCAGGTGGCCCCCGTCAAAGAACGCCCCTGAAACCAGGACTAATCAGATCTAAATCAGGACTAAATCAGGTCTGAACCAGGGCTAAACCAGGACTAAATCAGGATTGAACCGGGACTAACCCGGCACTAAACCAGGACTAAACCAGGTCTAAACCAGGACTAAACCAGGACTAAATCAAGACTGAACCAGGACTAAACCAGGACTAAATCAAGACTGAACCAGGACTAAACCAGGTCTAAACCAGGACTAAACCAGGACTACACCAGGACTAAATCAAGACTGAACCAGGACTAAACCAGGACTAAATCAAGACTGAACCAGGACTAATCAGGTCTAAATCAGGACTAAATCAGGTCTAAATCAGGACTAAACCAGGGCTAATTATGAGGGGCTAGTCTAAGCCAAAAAAGCCAGGGCCATTTTTTTGTCCCAGTCCAGACGTGAGGTGTATAACCTGGTAAGAGTAGCTCAGTTGGTAGAGCGTTTGATCAGAAGGTTGGCGGCTTGAAACACGCTCTTGGCATAAACATCACTGGTTGAGGTCCACTGACCCACACGTTGGCGGTGCGATTCCAGCTCCCACAGATGAATGCTGTTGTTTTGTCTTTGGGCAAGACACATAACCCACCTTGCTCCCAGTGTCTGCGTATACTGGTGTATAAATATGTGTGTGAACGGGTCAGTGGTTCCTTGATGTAAAGCGCTTTGAGTGCTGTGAAAGTGGAAAAGAATAAACCGTGCATATTAGAGTTTTTCTCTCAAACTGAAAACACCCTGTTCCACCTTGTGATGTCATGTGGTAATACAGGAAGTGCTCCACTGTGCTTTAAATTCCATACATCTTCACTAGATTAATTTGGATGATTTCAGCCCTGGAATTGCCAATTTACTAAACCAAAGATAAAAAGTTGTTAAGTGTCACTACATACACTATAAAACTATTGCTTCATGACATCACAAGGTGGAACAGAGCATTTTGAGCTTTGGAGATGTAGACAGATTAATAATAAAGGGTTTCTCAAACATGTGAATGAAACAAAACACAACTCTATGTATGTGAGGAGGTAACATTCATTCTAGCATTGCTTAAAGAGTCAGTGTTGTGTAATATAGGAACTATAAACTGTTGGAGATTTGTTAACCTAACCCAGAATTATATTTTTGTAATTACTTCTAACCACATGAAACAAAAATGGACAAGGTCAATATCTTCTCTGTAAAATGAACAAGAGTGGAATTACATTTTCACAATATCTACAGAAAGTGGTGCCATTATTCACCCCTAAAAATGGGATGGTTGTCAGTTGAAAAACAAAGCCAAAACATTAACGGTGTATTGTGTAACTTTGTCTGGTCAAGGGTCCATCAAATGATTTTATCCATGGAGATGTTATTGCTTTCTCTGGAAAGTTCCACAGTATGGTATTAAACCTTTCTATCTTCATGGAGACCAAACTAGACCAAGTTACAGGTCAGATCTGTGGAGAAGCAACCCCATTCACAGTCAGAATGCCTGTTTTTCTAGGTATTTTTGAGCATTAAATCCACCTGTAATTGAATAAATGTAATCTAGAGCTGTTTAAAGTCATACTGTGGAACATTCAAGGCAGAGCACATATCCATAAAAACAAGCAGGTGACAGACCTCCAACCAAAAAGTTACATAGTGCACCTTTTTGTAGCAATTCCCTAAAAATAATTAATAGCAGTTCAATAATTGTGGATGTTATTTCTGGATATTTCTTTCAAAATTAGTGAGTCTCCCCAGTGTCATATAGTCCCCTGCCCCCCATCTGTAATCCCAAAACGTATGAATCAGAGGTAGATAGGTACTGTCAAAGTCACTCTTCCCCATGTTTTGCTGTCACAGCCTGTCACAATCATAAATCTTAAGAGCCAAAATTGAAAACTGGAAATGAATGCTAGTACAGTGAGTCGTTATTTTGATGTGCAGTTGCAAAATATGTCACATTTATGAACATGATAGGAAAATGTGTTTTTGTGAACATTAAGTATTGTTTTTGTGTCCAGAGATAAGTACTTAGAATCAGGTACCAAAGTGATTTAATAAGTGCCATTATTCCGCCTCTGTAGTCAGCGCACTCTAATTGTGTTTTGTTTAGTTATGTCAGGCAGATTTGACCTGCTGTTCCACTGTGGTTAAACAATTTGAACAGTATTTTGACCATGTCTGATGCTGTCTCCTTCACTAACGCACAACCCTCCCACTGGAAACACCGGGATGCTACTTTGTATTATGGTGAGAGACAGGCCACTATGCCCCCTTACCCAACACAGTGGTTTAATTTTAATCTATTAGCTTGTGATTAATGACTACTTAAGAGATGCACACTAAGTGGCTCTGGCTTATCAAATCTTAACCCTGTTTAGTATATAGTATCTCACAAAAGTGAGTACACCCCTCACACTTTTAATTATATCTTTTCATGGGACAACACTGAAGAAATGACACTTTGACACAGTGTAAAGTAATCTGTGTATAGCTTGGTTAACAGTGTAAATTTACTGTCCCCTCAAAATAACACACACGGCCTGTGACAAAGAGGGCCTTTCTCCCTGTATACTCACCTTAATTTCATATTAATTTTTCAGTACTCAATCTACTAAATATAACTATCCCGGGTTTGTTTTATTTAGTTTTGTTTAGTTCTGTTAAGTTAAACACCACATGCTCAAGTTACTTTAAATTATTTTATTTGTTTAATTTTATTAAATTTTGTCAAGCATCTCACTTACCTGCTTACCTGTTACCTCACATGATCTGGAGACAAAAGAGGGAGTGTGCCCTGAGACGGCCATGTTTATAGCATCTGGGGGGAGGTTTGGGCCAGACAATGTGAAGGGGGAGAATTGGTTTCAGTTCCTTTTGTTAGGTTTTGTATATTTGATTTTGATGTTTTAGTGTTTATAGATTATGTTAAGCACATTCAATTAAAGGGGACTTAGGCCCTTTCAGTAAATCAACAGGGTAACTTAGATAGAAGTAAAGTTCCCTCATATCCAACCTGATTGAGATTGTGGACTTACTTGGAGGGAGGAGTGTTGTATGAGCAGATAACTGTGCCTAGTTAGCTGCAATGTTAATTACGTGATGACGTCTTACTCTTATGTTGGGGACGCGTCTGAATGTAGTGTTCTGATTTCGGGCTCGAGTGTGAAGTAAACGGGTTACGTTATGGTGGTTCCAACTGCAGCTACTTGTTTGTGATTTTTTCCTCCCTTACCATTACACTACATGGTGAGAGAGATAATTGAACGGCATAAACGAAATGCATCAGGCGTTCACTCAGCCGCCGCCATTGTCCTTCACTGGCAACTTGGCGGAAAACTGGAGAAAGTGGGAACAAAGATTCCAAGTTTATCTCGAAGTGTCGGAGCTCAAAGATAAATCTGAGGCAAGAAAAATAGCCGTCTTTTTGCATTGTGTTGGAGAGGATGGACTAGAAGTGTATAACACTCTCAAAATGCTGACCAGGAGAACAAAAAATTAACAGACGTGCTAGCTGCATTTAAAATGTACTGCGAGCCGAGGAAAAACCCTGTTTATGAACAGCACCAGTTCTGGGTGCACACATACAATGTCGAAGCAGGAATTGATAAGTTTGTGACAGAACTAAGAGCGAGAGCCCACAGCTGTGAGTTTGGAGACTCTGAAGATCTCATGTTAAGAGACAAAATAGTGTTTAGCGTGACTGATACTTCACTACGGGAGAAGCTGCTGTCTATCTCAGACTTGAGTCTGACCAAAGCCATAGACCTTTGTCGTGCAAAGGAAGTAGTGCGTGCACAAGCACTGGCCATGTCCCCTGTACGTGTCACAGAACATGTGGATGCAGTGAGAAGTAAAGATCCACCAAAACATCCAAAGAGAGCAGACACCAACCCTAGCAGAATGAATGTGAAAGACCAAGTGCAGTCATGTGGCAGATGCAGGAGGCCACATAAACCCAGCATACAATGCCCAGTGCAATGCATGTGGAAAGAAAAATCACTTTGCTGCAGTGTGCAAATCCAGCAAACTGGTTGCACCTCTTGATACTGACACAGACTCTGAGTATGAGCACAGCAGTGGACACATTGTTTATAGGGACTGTATCACACAATGACCCACAATGTTTTGTGCTGACCAGCACAAACCAGACACATGCTGGTATACTAACATACACATTGGCGACCAAGTAGTAGCATTTAAGCTGGACACTGGCGCTGAAGCTAACGTGCTGCCCAAGTCTGTTCTACCCACTCTCACAGTACCTGTTCACATCCAAAAGACTGACACAGTGCTAGTGGCCTATGGAGGAGCCAAGATTAAGCCCAGTGGAAAAGTTAGGCTATGTGTTCACACTGAGCATAAACAGACTTACCTTGACTTTTTTGTCACCACAGCATCAGCCACGGCTCTGCTAGGCCGCAAAGCGTGCGTGGAACTGGATCTAATTAGGAAAGTGGAGGCCATAGCTCCGGCTGCCCCAGTGTCAAAGAAAGAGCTGCTGACCCGGTATGCCTCGGTGTTTGAAGGTCTAGGTGAGTTCCCGGGCCATCACCACATCTACACAGACCCTTCTGTGCATCCAGTTATCCACGGCTGCAGGAAGATCCCATATGCTGTGCACGATCGCCTAAAAAGTACACTTGACGGCTTGGAAATCAAAGACGTCATCAGCAAAGTCACAAAGCCTACACAGTGGGTCAGCAGCCTGTGCATCACTGAAAAGAAAAATGGGTCACTCAGAGTTTGCCTCAACCCCAAAGATCTCAACAGGGCCATACTGCGTCAACACTTCTCCATACCCACGGCTGAAGACATACAGCGCAGACTAGCTGGCAAGAAGATTTTCTCCATTCTTGACGAGTGCAATGGGTACTGGCAAATAAAACTATAGATGATGAGTCTGCAGATCTCTGTACCTTTAACACTCCCTGGGGGAGGTACCGCTTCCATGCCTTTTGGCATTCATGCCTTTTGGCATAAAATCAGCGAGTGAAGTGTTTCAACAAGTCAACTATGAAAGCTTTGGTGACATTGATAGTGTCTTTATAGTAGCAGATGACATGATCATTGCTGCTGAAAACAAAACAGAACATGACAGCATACTTCAGAAAGTGATGGACAGAGCCATTCAACTAAATGTGAAATTCAACAAAGACAAAGTGCAATACATGGTCAAGGATGTCAAGTATCTGGGCCATATCATCAGTGCTGAGGGAGTCAAGCTGGATGTTTCTAAAGTGTCTGCCATCCAACAGTTGCCCCTTCCTTCTGATAGGAAGAGCCTTCAGCGCCTTCTGGGTATGACCAGATACCTGGCTCAGTACATTCCCAATGAGGCAGCACTCACCACGCCTTTAAGACTGCTTCTCCGGAAGGATGTTGACTGGCAGTGGCATCCAGAACAAGAGGCTGCGCTGAAGGCTCTGAAGACCGCCGTCTCGACAGCGCCACTGCTCAGATTTTTTGATCCGAAGTTACCTGTGGAAATTCAGGCAGATGCCTCCAAAGATGGGCTTGATGCCTGCCTCATGCAGAACAAACAGCCAATAGCCTATGCATCCAGAGCATTATCGGCTGCTGAGCAGAATTATGCTCAAATAGAAAAAGAATTACTGGCTGTTGTCTTCTCTCTCAAAAAGTTTAATCAGTACGTGTATGGTATTCCAAGTTTGTAAGAGTTCCACTGAAATTGGGGCTTATTCTCCATTTATTTTTGTTTATTTTAACTGTGCCTAGTTAGCTGCAATGTTAATTACGTGATGACGTCTTGCTCTTACGTTGGTGACGCGTCTTAATGTAGTGTTCTGATTTCGGGCTCGAGTGTGAAGTAAATGGACTACGTTATGGTGGTCCCAACTGCAGCTACTTGATTGTGATTTTTTTCCTCCCTTACACTACAAGGAGCTTCCTGTGGGAGTAACTATAGCCGTGTCTCAATTCGCAGTGTGCACAGTTCGGAGTGTGGTTTTAAGGGCACTCAGGACTGTGCATACTTGCACAATCCTGTGTGCACTCTGCGGACTGCATGGGCGTCGGCGAAATGGGACAGGTCCCGCAACTACCAGATGCAGTTGCCGACTCCATTTTCTCCCGTAGAAGTAGCGCGTGGTGCATGCTGGGATCTATGACTGCGTGAAGTGTGCATGGATGCACAGTTGGTTCACGCCCTGATTTCCATGGAAACAACTACGGTTTTGAGGGTGCATTTTAAGTGTGCATGGGACAAAAACGCAATGGGACAGCGGCTGTTTGGCTGTTTTCACACCTCTGGAGCTGACCTGGCTGCCCTATTGTGTCCTTTGTTTGTTTTGATTTCGGTTTGAGAATTGAATTATATATGGGAGACAAATTCTGTCTGACTCCCCCATTCCTTTTTAAAGAAGGATCCTGTTTAAAGAAGGATTCTTTAAACAGGATTCCTGTTTAAAGAAGGATCAAAACAAACAAAGGACACAGTAGGGCAGCCAGGTCAGGTCCAGAGGTGTGAAAACAGCCATTAGGGTTTGAATAGGTATGCTAAACTAGACGCCAGAGACAAACTGGGAACAAAAAAGACAGAAACTCAAAACAAAGAGGTGGAATAGTTTCAGAATAATTTCAGTATAGTTAGCTCCTCTCTGCAGCTAGATATAAGCAGTGTCTATCAGCACTCTAACCAGAACTGATGAAGCACCTCGGATGAGTTGCGAAACGTTTTCGACCAAATAAACTTTGTCCAGTTGACAAATTGAATTTCTCCTTTTATCATGGATTCTACCTGGACGACTGAGGGATTCTTAACACAACTTTTAAAAAATACACATTGGGTGGCTATTCTTGTGCATAGATTAACCATTACACATGTTTATGGCAATAGGGCATTATTAATATACCATGTATGTGCTAGAAATAAGTGAACCACATTGTCCCTCAGAAACATATCCGTTGTCCTCCTTGGTCTTATTAGCAGGTGGTCACTCTACCACCTGCATTGTGCACTCCCGCGTCCCATGGGGATGTTTGCTTTTTCTCATGAAAGGTCCTTTCATTGGCTTGGAAAAAAAAACAAAAAACACGTGCACATCATTCCTTAAGTGGAAACTTGGTAACATTGTTCAGCCATACAAAACATTAAACAGGTCTCAATAACTGACCTATATCCTATAGACCATTTAAACAATTGAAATGTGATTACAAAACACAGTTCCGTATTACGAACAGCACTGACAACAAGCTAAGAATAGACAAAAATAAAAAAAATTGATAATAGGCTAGTCATGAACATTACTAAAACTATTTTGGTCTTGAGCCTGAGAATTGTTAAACTGTACGTAGCCTTCTTTGAATAATAATAAAATAATCATGTTTGACAGGCATACATTAATCATTTATATATTTTACTTTACACTCATATTTACTGCGGGACCACCCGCCCACTCCCACATTGTGCAGTCCTGCTGCTGCTGCTGCTCATATCCGGCTGTCCTCACTCCTCAACGCTGTTTTTATATGTATAAACTAATGGAGGAGCGCGTATCACAGCAGGACTCATATCTGTCTCACTATTTAATAGATATGTCATGCCGGTGGACTTATATTCTCCGCTAAAAGCGATAGCTCTGCTGTGCGACATGTAAACAAACAGCACCGTGTGATGACGTCACGAGTGCGGAACATAGAACCGTACAAACGTGCACGGTTCACGGCAGTGTGAGTGCACCCTTAAAACTAAAAAAGTAACTCAATAGTTACTTTTACTATTTACTTTTATAGTGCAGTTTTTGAGAGAAGTAATTAGTAATTATAGCTAATTACTTTTTCAAACGTGCCCAACACTGCCTATGAACAGATATTATATTTATATGATTTTAGTTATCTGTACTGTGCAGTGGTCGAATGTAACAAAGTAAAAGTAGTAAAGTACTGTGCTTAAGTATACATTTTAGGTATCTAGGTATCTGTACTTAAAGGTCCCATGGCATGACATTTTCACTTTCTGAGGTTTTTGAACGTTAATGTGAGCTCCCCTACCCTGTTTAGGCCCCCCTTCCATGGCTAAAAGTTGTGAAATGCGTAAACTGAGCATTTGCAGTCCTTTTCTGCGTTTGAAAAAAAGACAGCCCAAACGGACGATTCTGAACAAGGGAATTTTCTGACGTCACATTCGTGGAAAGGTTTCCACCCCCCGTCTGGATGTCTACCCACCGTCTCTGGAAATCACGCCCAGAGAACTTGGACCGCAAACGAGCTACGCAATGCGAGATGCGTTTTTTTATTTGCCTGGAGACACGTTTCCACTGTTTCCAGGCTCGGATGTCATTTGTCCGAGCCTCCGAACCTCTGAAACAGCAGTGGTTTAATTTTATTTTCTGTGGAAATGTGTTTTTTATAATGCAACGCGTCTCATATCTTCCTCCGCGCTTACACACACGGAAGTTGAGCCAGCGCACATCGCACCACTAAATGAGGAACCAGCGGTGCATTTGGCCACACCCCCACCCGCTGCACTGGCCTGTCTCTGTCCTCCTCATTTGCATTCAAGCAACAACGCCCAGAATAATGCGTTTTAGAGACATATTTAGCCTCATGAAGACAGTCAGAGTCATATCTCATGCACTTGATTTTGAAGAAGGATTCATTTACAGTATTAGGGAACCATTAAGGCGCCATATAAAAGCATCAAGAAATACCATGTCATGGAATCTTTAAGTAGATTTTACAGTGGATACTTTTTACTTTTACTTCACCACATTTGCATTTGCGCAGGTATTTTATTATTGTTTGAGACCTGCTGAAAAAGCTGATAGTTTATCTTTAAACAAGAATATATAGCAACAAATAAACAATAAAAAATTGGTAGAATAAGAAGATCAATTCTACACTACCTTTGAAATGCGTGAAAAGTCCCTCAGTCGTCCAGGTAGAATCCATGATAAAAGGAGAAGTTCAATTTGTCAACTGGACAAAGTTTGTTTGGTTGAAAACGTTTCGCCGCTCATCCGAGAGGCTTCGTCAGCTCTGGCCCTCATGCTGGTTAGACCCTGTTTATATCTAGCTGCAAGGGAGGAGCTATCTACCCTGAACAAAGCTCTGAACCTATCCCAGCTACTCTCTTTTGTTTTACGAATTCCTCTGGCGTCTTGTATTAGCATATCTATAAGCCCTAGGCGGCGCTCACTACACTGAAATAGCTCTGAAACTATCAACTAATCTGTCTCTTTGTATTTCAAATTTCTCTGGCGTCCAATTCCCTATTCAAGACAACGACCCTCTCCACCCCTCTGCAATGGCTTGTCTGTCCTAATGATTCTTTGTTTGAGAATCGAATTATAGATGGGAGACAAGTTGTGTCTAACTCCCCCATTTCTGTTTAACGACAGATTCTCTTTTTTGACAAAAATAGTCTCTTTAAACTCTCAAACCAGTTAACTGGTTTGAGAGGGGAGTTAAAGAGGCTATTTTTGTAGTGAGCGCCGCCTAGGGCTTATAGATATGCTAATACAAGAGGAATTCGTAAAACAAAAGAGAGTAGCGGGGATAGGTTCAGAGCTTTGTTCAGGGTAGATAGCTCCTCCCTTGCAGCTAGATATAAACAGGGTCTAACCAGCATGAGGGCCAGAGCTGACGAAGCCTCTCGGATGAGCGGCGAAACGTTTTCAACCAAACAAACTTTGTCCAGTTGACAAATTGAACTTCTCCTTTTATCACTACCGTTGAAACATTATTAGATCTCAAACTCTGCACATAATATTTTACTTTTTACTTTTAAGTAGATTTTTAAACTGGTACTTGAATACTTTTACTTATTTTTTGCTCCAGTATCTGTACTTTTACTTAAGTAACAAAATTGAGTACTACCACTGATACTCTGTTTATTTGCGGGACAAAAAAGTGTATCTTATCTTAGCTTCATTAGACCAGACTTGGTTATGTGTAAGCTCAGATTTCATTGTAGTTAGCTCTTCCCTTCGGGCAGATAATTATAGGCAGTGTCCACCAGCGTCTGACCAGAACTGAAGAAGCAGCTTGGATGAGCTGTGAAACGTATTCGACCAAATAAACTTTTGTCCAGTTGACAAATTGAATTTCTCCTTTTGCCATGGATTCTACCTGGACAACTGAGGGATTCTACACACATCGTAAGCCCAGACTGACTGACTGTCCTTTCCTCTCTCTTAGGAGTACCATGCTCAGTTGGAGGAGATGAGTGTCACCGTGCGGCAGTTGGAGGAAGACCTGTCTGCCGCCCGTCGCCGTAGTGACCTGTATGAGGCGGAGCTCAAAGACTCACGGCACAACAGTGAAGAGCTGAAGAGGAAGGCTACAGAACTACAGCACCGCATGCAGAAGGTCTGTAGTGTGGCAACAACAAGAGCCACTTCTATAGAACAGGGTGGGAATGCAGGAGGGCAGGGGAGAGAGGGCACAGGGTGAAGAAACGTGCAGTTTGCTTGTTTGCTTGTTTTTCACACACACACGCACGCACACACACACACACACACACACACACCCATCCCATCCATTTTCTTTCACTTATCCGGGGCCGGGTCGTGGGGGCAGCAGTCTAAGCAGGGACTCCCAGACTTCCTTCACCCCGGACACTTCCTGCAAGAGACATAGTCCCTCCAGCGTGTCCTGGGTCTTCCCCGGGGCCTCCTCCCAGTGGGACATGTCCGCAACACCTTCCAAGGGAGGCGTCCAGGAGGCATCCAGAATAGATGCCCAAGCCACCTCAGCTGCTCCTCTTGATGTGGAGGAGTAGTGGCTGTACTCCATGCCCCTCCTGAGTGACTGAGCTCTTAACGCTCAACCTCCCGCATGAGCTCGGGCTCCTTTCCCCCCAGCGAGGTGACATTCCATGTCCCCAGAGCTAGTCCCCATGCCCGGAGATCCAGTCGTCGAGGCCCCTGCCTTTGACTTCCGCCCGAATCTCTCTGCACCGGCCCCCTATGGATCCTACTGCGGCCGGTGGGTCCACGGGAGGATGGCCCCACGTCACTTTTACCAGGCGCTCACTGTCGAGCACCCACCCCAGGCCTGGCTCCAGGGTGGGGCCCCAGTAACGCCAATCCGGGCGATGTAACTAGCCTTGATCTATTATGCATCATAAGGGCTTCTGAACCACTCTTAGTCTGACCCATCTCCCAGGACCTGGGGCACTCATGCGGGCACTCAAACCCCTCCACCACATTAAGGTGACGGTTCAAGGAGGGGACATATATGTATAATATGAATATGAAATTCAATAGGCCTAGCTAACTAACAGAAACTGTAAACAAATAGATGTGGCAGTCTCAGAGTAATTTCATTGTAGTTAGCACCCCCTTCATGCAGATATAAGGCAGTGTCCACCAGCGTCTGACCAGAACTGAAGAAGCAGCTTGGATGAGCTGCAAAACGTATTTGACCAAATAAACTTTTGTCCAGTTGACAAATTGAATTTCTCCTTTTGCTGCAGTTGTGAGTCGTTTTATCTATTTCTACTACTTATATTAAATAGTAAAAGTATAAGTATAGATATATTTTTACACATGCATGAGTGTGAGTTAGAATCAAAGGTGCATTGTGTAATTTTTCTGGTGGAGGGTCCATTAAATGCTTTTCTACTTAGTATATTACAGGTCAGATCTGCGGAGAGGCAACCCCGCTCACAGTCAGAATGCTGCTCTAGGTATTTTTGAGCTATGAAACCACATGTAATTGAATAAATGTGAGGTAGAACTGTTAAAGGTCCCATGGCATGAAATTTTCACTTTCTGAGGTTTTTGAACGTTAATGTGAGCTTCCCTACCCTGTTTAGCCCCCCCCAATGGCTAAAAGTTGCGTAATGTCTAAACTGAGCATTTGCGATCCTTTTCTGCGTTTGAAAAAAACACAGCTCAAATGGGCGATTCTGGACAAGGCACCTTATTGACGTCAGATCGAAAAAAGAAATGCAAATGCAGTTCCACCATCGTCTGGATCTCCACCCCCTGTCTCTGGAAATCACACCCAGAGAGTTTGGACCGCGGAGGAGCTACGCAATGCGAAATGCGTTTTTTTATTTGCCTGGAGGCACGTGCGAGTGTTTCTAGGCTTGGAAGTCCTTTACCCGACCCCTGGACCTCTGAAATAGCAGTGGTTTAATTTTATTTTCTGTACAAATGTGTTTTTTTTTCATTGAAAAGGCTGTCCTCTCCTCCTTCGCGCTTACACACGCGGAAGTGGGGCCAGCACACAGCGCACCGCTAACACAAGGAACCAGCGGCGCATTTGCCCGCCCCCCCCCCCTTCCTCTTACCAATCTGTCTCCTTCTCATTTGCATTCAAGCAACAAGGCCCAGAATGAGTCGTTCAGAGAGATTTTCTGACTCTGACTGTGTAGACTGTGTCTTCTCATGCACTAAGTGTTGATTTTGAAGAAGGATTCATTTACAGTATTAGGGAACCATTAAGGAGCCATATAAAAGCATCAAGAAGTACCATGTCATGGGATCTTTAAATGTCATACTGTGGAACATTCCATACAGAGCAATGACATATCCATAGAAACAGGTGACAGACCCCCAACCAAAAAGTTACATAGTACACCTTTAATAAGACTATGAATTGTATGTATTTAGGAAAGGGTTTGTATAGGCCTAAATTACAGAATTGTCAAGTTTTATACGTAAAAGACAGGATATTTTGTGATTTGTAGAGGACATTTATCTTTCTTTCTGTTTTTGACTGCAACATTTGTGGAGAACATCTAAGAAATATAACTCATTAATATCATCAGTTACAAGTCAAAATTTTAAAACGTTTTGGTAGCAATTTAGAAGACAAGCTGGCCAGCCTAGATATGATAATTAAATGACTATTTGATCTTTTTATCCTAGAAGAGTTTAGATAATGATGCTTGTTTTATGTAGTCAGTTTCATAACACATCCAGTTTCTACCTCTTTGTGTGTTGAATCTTTAAACTATTGCTCATATAGGGCACACATTATTGAATAAAAAACGCAGCATAGCTGGCAGATTTGAATGCTTTGGATCCTAGAACATGATACATGAACATGATGTGTGAATATATAAATTATGCAGTTGAAAAATGTGTTTGTTGGTACACCTTTCTTGCTAAAATATTTAACTGGGGCAATGGATAATGGCTTGTTTTAGCCATGGAGTCTATAAGACCCATTTTAATGCTCTTATAGACTCCATGGCTAAAACAAGCCAGTTTACTAATCCATTTTAATTATTCATAAAGACAACACTATGAATTAACAAAGTTAATGTATGCATTTACAGGCCAAAGAACAAGGAAAGTTGGAGGCAGAGGAGGTCATTTCCAAATTGGAGAAGGTACAAAGCAAAACTATAATCACAACGTAACTGTTTGACTGTCTACAGCCCATTTAACTATTGTTTTGCTCATTTATAGACAAACGCCGAGCAGCAGACTAAAATCCAGGACCTCCAAGAGAAGCTGACCAAGGTAAGCTGCTTTTGTGGTCTGAGCAAATGAATAATTTAAAATCATGCTTTATAAAACTCACTCGGAAAGCTCTTTTTTTTGTTTAAACAAGCCACTAATATACAAACAACATATTTCCATTTACAACTTAATTATTACCAATTACCAGCCTTTTGCTTATTTTAAAAGATAATTTTTATCTATGGACTTTTTGCCTTGAAATACATTTCAATCCATTGTGCCGAGCATGCAAAGCTTTTCAGATACTCAAAGATGACTAAGCCACATTTTGGATAAGCTTGACTCATTGCTATTTCACATGGAGTGATTTATTTAGACAGATTCACAGATGCTATTGCTATTTGCATCTACAAAACCTGTGCGAACTGTGTGAAGAGCAAAATGACACTCTGTGCTTAGAGAAAATAGCAACATGTAGAATTTTTTTATTCAAAGCTGTGATTAGATTTATCAACATTTGGAGAGATACTGCTTTGTTTTTTTGCTGTAGTTCAAACAGTAAAATATAAACCTGACATAATACTTTATGCAGTCACAAAGTAGTTTAATATGAGATAACATTATTTTATGTCAAATTCACTCAAAGAGTGATTTTTCTTTCTGGTGGGACTATAGAAACAACAAACAATTATAAACATAAGTTATAATTGCCTTAGTACTTCTCTTCTGGGATGTAACAGTATCCATATCGATATGATATTCAGTGGTACCTCACCTTACGAAAGACCCAACAAACGAAAATTCCAAGTTACGAAACGCCTTCACATTAAATTTTGGTCTCTAGATACGAAAGAAAATTCAAGTTACGAAATCTCAAAAATTCAAATAATGCGCGCTCAGCCACACACATTATACACTTTTCTCAGACTGGATTTAAACTTTTCTCACATTTGTCTCTCGTTTAAACACTCAAACTTTCATAGATTTTCAACAAAATGTATTAATAGTGAAGCGTGGGGGGAAGGGGGAGGGGGGAGAAGATTGCGCGCGGACACATGTGTGATAGCACAGCATGACCCGGCGCGGGGCTGCGAGCACCCTCCTCTAGACCAGGTGTAAACCAGGTGTAAACCAGGTCTAAACCAGGATTAAACCAGGACTAAACCACCTGCGTTCGTTCATGCGCTCGGACTGCGTGCCGTCCCGAGGGGAGCACATCTCCTCCCCTCCTCGCTGCTCGCCTCAGCCGTGACTCGTGAGGTACACCGGTGCTGCTGCTAATAGCAGAGCTAGCACGAAAGCAGGAAATAGACCCGCATGCGGCGCTTTAATCCTGGTGTCCAGTCCTGGTTTAGTCCAGGTTTAGTCCTGGTCCAGTCCAGGTATAGACCTTGTTTAGACCTGGTTTAGTCCACGTTTAGTCCTGGGTCTACAGTCTCTTAGCCAATCAGGATGCAGAAAAAGTTACACTATAAAAAAAAACTTGGAACGGGGCCTTGGAACGAATCAGGCTTTTTCCATTGAAATAGCTACTCAATAGTTTACTCAACGAAACCACTTCTGGAACAAATTAATTTCGTAAGGTGAGGTACCACTGTTTTCAAGATTATGCAATATATGTGGAGGCTAACAAAATTGTGAATATGCTACTTTTTCATTTTAAAAGCCTTGAAAAAGACTTTGGTACTGTTATAATATAAAAGAATTAAGATTTAAAACTGTTTAATAGCAGTTATTTCTTCATATAAGCCGTGTCTCAATTCTCAGTGTGCACAGT
Source organism: Paratrypauchen microcephalus (assembly GCA_036785185.1). Taxonomy (NCBI): domain Eukaryota; kingdom Metazoa; phylum Chordata; class Actinopteri; order Gobiiformes; family Gobiidae; genus Paratrypauchen; species Paratrypauchen microcephalus. Next base: position 2,261,212 of record JAVJIX010000090.1, on the reverse strand, counting down.
TCGGAGTGTGGTTTTAAGGGCACTCCGGAGTGCACTCCGGACTGTGCATACTTGCACACTCTGCGGACCGCATGGGCGTCAGCGAAATGGGACATGTCCTCCAACTCCATTTTCTCCATAGCAGAAGTAGCGCGCGGTGCATGCTGGGATATATGAGTGCGTGAAGTGTGCATGGATGCACAGTTGGTTCACGCCCCGATTTCCATGGAAACGACTGCGGTTTTCAAGTGTGCATGGGACAAAAAAGAAATGGGTCAGCACTCCGAGACATGGCTAGCATCTGTATTGACAACGCCAAAGGATCATGGTCTATGTAGTTCCCTCTGGTTTTTAGCTGCACCATAACAATGTTTTTAGATATTGTGAAATATTACAATATTTCGGTTATTGTTACATCCCTATTCTCTTCTTAATTTGTGAACAAAGTACACAGCTTGATAAGGTCTTATTTCTTTATAGAATCTGATACTGCTTGACTTAATAATTGATGCAGCGTTCATTTCATCAACCACAATAAAACCATAATAAAAAAGTAAACATAAATGAATGAAAGGGATGAGATTATATACACAAAATCCATTTTTCAATCCCAGAGTCCCAAACTAGACATACACAGACTTAACGTCCAAGGAACACATTAAAATAATATAACTAATTGATTTTTTTTTTTTTTTTTTATCATGGTTGAAATAAAAAAATATATTTCCTGATTGACTAAAACTATGAAAGTTATTGACCTTTTTGTTGATTAAAGGCATAGAGTAAATCTTGTCAGAATGAGCCCTTCTTAACGCTTGCGCAGGCTCTGAAGGTGAGTGCAGAGGCCACAGAGCTGCTGCAGTCTGTGAGAGCGTCCAAAGAGCGGATTGAGAGGGACCTGGAACGTCTTCAGAACAAAGAGGACTCCAGTGACAGCCTCAGACGGCGGCTCAGAGAGACAGAGGTACAGCTGTGGTGCTACAGTTAAATCATTTAATTAAAACAAAACTGTATATGCCTTTTCTTTTTTTTTTTCCCCTTTCAGAACTTTATTTGATAATATTTTCCAAATATCAGCAGGGTAATACACTTAAATAAAGACAAAGAGTTGAGTAAAACACACATACACAAAGTCCAAACAACTACCAGATCACCTAGTTACAATAACAACTGTACAATATACCAGACTTGAGAAGAGAGAGGGAGACAGAAATCGATCCCCCAATCTTACTTTTACTTCATTTTGACAAAATATAGAATGGCTCTAATCCAGGCATGGACTGTGGGTGGAGCAGGAGACTTCCATTTAAAGGAGAATTAACTATCTTTTACAATCTGAGCCTTATTTCGGTAATAAAACAAGTTGTTTTACTCACCCATAGCACTTTGGTGTCATATGGAGCACTTCCGTAGATGTTTTAGATTAGCGATATCTGTAATGTGAGTTCTCGGGGCACATGTTTGCGGTCTCCAAATAACACAAACTTTAGCACTTTTCAAAATCATAGAAGTCCAATGTCTTAGTCTACGCTTTCGTTTGAGTCAAAAGTGGCCTGTAATCCGAGATTTATCCATAGTTTCGAGTAGATGAGGACGCCAGTGCGCATGTGCGGAGTCACATCTTATTTCACTATCAGCTCTCGGGACCCAAACATGAAACGCAAAACTGTAAATTATGGATAAATCTTGGATTACAGGCCACTTTTGACTCAAACGAAAGTGTAGACTAAGACATTGAGCTTCTATGATTTGAAAAGTGCTAAAGTTTGTGTTATTTGGAGACCGCAAACATATGTCCCAAGAACTCAATTTACGGAGATCGCTAATCTAAAACATCTCCGGAAGTGCTCCAAATGACACCAAAGTGCTATGGGTGAGTAAAACAACTTGTTTTATTACCGAAATAAGGCTCAGATTGTAAAAGACGTTAATTCTCCTTTAAATGGAAGTCTCCTGCTCCACCCACAGTCCATGCCTGGATTAGAGCCATTCTATATTTTGTCAAAATGAAGTAAAAGTAAGATTGGGGGATCGATTTCTGTCTCCCTCTCTCTTCTCAAGTCTGGTACATTGTACAGTTGTTATTGTAACTAGGTGATTCGTTTGTGTTATTTGGAGACCTCGCATTACGGATATCTTAAGATGCGTGAAGAGTCCCTCAGTCGTCCAGGTAGAATCCATGATAAAAGGAGAAATTCAATTTGTCAACTGGACAAAGTTTGTTTGGTCGAAAACGTTTCGCCGCTCATCCGAGAGGCTTCGTCAGTTCTGGTTCTATTGCTGGTTAGATATCTATTCAGCCCTAGGAGGAGCTGAATAGATATGCTAATACTAGACGCCAGAGAAATTCGAAAAACAAAAGAAACAAATTAGTTGAGATAGTTTCAGAACTATTTCAGTGTAGTGAGCTCCTCCCTGCAGCTAGATATAAACAGGGTCTAACCAGCAATAGAACCAGAACTGACAAAGCCTCTCGGATGAGCGGCGAAACGTTTTCGACCAAACAAACTTTATCCAGTTAACAAATTGAATTTCTCCTTTTATCATTACGGATATCGCTAATCTAAAACATCTCTGGAAGTGCTCCATATGACACCAAAGTGCTATGGGTGAGTAAAACAACTTGTTTTATTACCGAAATAAGGCTCAGATTGTAAAAAACGTTAATTCTCCTTTTTAAGAATAAGGCACTGAGAAATAAGCGTAACGTGCCAATAAGCAATGGCATTTTTTGCATACTTTGGCCTAGAGGGTTCAAGCAGTACACTTAAACAAACTTTATTGATCCACAAGGGAAATTATTTGGACACAGTAGCTCACAGCGTATTATAATAACAATGAGAAACATATGAATGGTATTCTAAATAAGTAGCAGAAATAGCAACAGACTCGGGTCAAATAAGGCATAATTACATAAACGTATATGTACAAGTAAAAATAAAATATAGACACGTAATACACATACCTCAGCTATATAAAAGAGGTTGTAAAGAACACTGTGCAAAGATGATATGATGATTGACAGGACATAGGGTTATCTGTTACATAAGGGTGAGTTGTACGGTATGAATGTAGTCCTGTATCTCTCTGTTTGAGCGGAGCTGTAGGAGCCTGTTGGAGAATGAGCTTTTCTGTCCCTCTATAGTCTGGTGCTTTGGGTGAGCAGGAGTGTCCATGATGGAGAGCAGTTTGTCCAGTGTCCTCCTGTCCCTCACTGTGACAAATGTCTCCAGCTCACAGCCGATTATGTAACCAGTTTTCAGATCAATTTGTCAATCTGTCCAATATGCCTTAGTCAAACTTGAAACTCAACAGTGTAAAATTGCACAAAATAACAACAAACATGTGTAATCTGTCTTTTTATAAAAACAGGTTAAGTAAGATGATACATTTAGTGTGACATATATGTATCACAGTTAGTCCTTTTGGGATATCTGTAATATAGCTCTTTGTATTATCAAATAACTTCTCTGCTTTTGTTTGTCTGTAGGATGGGAGGAAGACTTTGGAGAACCAGGTGAAGAGGCTGGAGATCGTGGAGCGCCGTGAGGCTAAACTCAAAGATGAGATCCAAACCAAAGGCCAGCAGATCCAGCAGATGGCAGACAAGATCATGGTAACTCACCCCTGCTTTTTTCAGACAAAAGCAACAGAAGTGTTATCCTTTTTCTTTTAACGTCCCTAAACCAGGATTTCCTTCAAGAGATCTACAATGATGATTCAATTAAAAATGCTTTAAAAATATTGTGGCATTACTGGTTTATAATCACAACAATTGTCAGTCCAGAACCTACAAAATAAATAAACAAACTCTAATTGTAAAATGTAATTCATGATCTCAATAATTTCATTATTAAGGAAGACCTACTATGCCACATTGACTTTTCAGAGCTTTTAACCATGTTGTAGTTGTTTTCCCTCACCATTTACTTACGTGAAGTTGTATTTGGAGTGATTCGTGCATATTTGAGCAATCTTTAATTACTTATTTCCTGTTGCCATATTGCCGATCAATCCCCGTTTTCATCACCACCGGAATATGCCCACTGCTCTGCACTTTCTGCAATTTTATTTTCTTAATTAATGATACATGCAGGATTCAGCAGCATTGCGTAATCATTTTGGTACAAATGGAAAAAAACAAAAAAAACTATATGATGTGTGAGAAGGTGCCGACTCTTTGTTTTGATGTTTACAGCAACATCAGCTCCCACTGCACACCTCAGTTTTCTAACATGAATGTCAGGGGACTTGTTTCTTTTATTAAGTCATTTCAGATGAATTACAACACCCCTCATGTGTGGCCATCCTTTAGTCTTTAGTTAAATCTGCCTAAATAAATGATGTGAGTTTAATGGAGTTTAAATGTCTTCTGATGGAAATTTGCTGTGACTCAGTGTATTAAAAGCTCATTATCGCTGCATTTTCCATGTTGCTGACACACAGGAGCTGATCCATAACCCGTTGTTAGAGTCACATGGACCACCATCTGAAATGTCATTTAGGAATCCAACAGCAAGCACATAAATGTTTGAGCACATGTGTTTCAAAAATTTAACCTGCATGGCGCCTTAAAATGTGTAAGGTTATGGTATAAACTATGTGGATATACATACTGTTTATTAATAAGTGTTGTTTTGTGTTCAGTAGTCAGGAAAAAAAAAAAAAAACTTACAAAATTTAATATTTATAGACTTTGTACCAAGGAGAATTGTGTAACTTTTTTCCTTTTTCCTTTCAATCCTCATGGAGACCAAACCAGACCAGTTACAGATCAGATTTGTGGGGAGGCAACCCAGCTCCCCGTCAGAATACCTGAGCTATAAAAACCCCTGTAATTGAATAAATGTAAGGTAGAGCTGTTTAATGTCATACTGTGGAACATTCCAGGCAATGACATATCCATAGAAACAAGCAGATGACGGACCCTCCACCAGAAAGGTTACACAATATACATGTACCTTTTTTTTTTTTCCTTGGTATATTTTTTATTTTTCAGACCTTTATCTGTGCATAACTGTGACATTATTTTATTATTATTTTATTCAGTATAATAAACTGTAGAACCTATTAGCATATGTTTTGCCTTGGATGTGGAACTTCTTTTCTAATATACTAACTCAAACTGATGTGAACCCTACTAACTCCTAACCCTACACAACCCTTTACCAAATCCTAACCTTATCCTTTTGCCTAACTCCTAACTTTAAAGATCCCATGACATGGTACTTCTTGATGCTTTTATATGGCGCCTTAATGGTTCCCTAATACTGTAAATGAATCCTTCTTCAAAATCAAGACTCAGTGCATGAGAAAGCCTCATGAACACAGTCAGAGTCAAAAATATCTCTCTCAAACACTTTATTATGGGCGTTGTTGCTTGAATGCAAATGAGGAGGACAGAGATAGGCCAGTGCAGCAGGTGGGGCGTGGCCAAACTCTCCGCTCTTTCCTCTTTAGCGGTGCGATGTGCGCTGGACCCACTTCCGCGTTTAAGCGCGGAGGAAGAGATGAGATGATTTCCATTGAAAAATAAACACATTTCCACAGAAAATAAAATTAAACCACTGCTGTTTCAGAGGTTCGGAGACTCGGATAAAGGACATCCGAGCCTGGAAACACTCTCATGTGCCTCCAGGCAAATAAAAAAACGCATCTCACATTTCATAGCTCGTTCGCGGTCCAAACTCTCTGGCCATGATTTCCAGAGACGGTGGGTAGACATCCAGACGGGGGGTGGAACTGCATTTGCATTTTTCCCTGAGAGTGACGTCAGAAATTTCCCTTGTTCAGAATCGCCCGTTTGGGCTGCCTTTTTTTCAAACGCGGAAAAGGATCGCAAATGCTCAGTTTACACATTTCGCAACTTTTAGCCATGGGGGTGGGGGGGTGGGGGGGCCTAAACAGGGTAGGGGAGCTCACATTAACGTTCAAAACCTCAGAAAGTGAAAATTTCATGCCATGAGACCTTTAACATCCTATATTACGCAAAATTGACTTTTGTGAGCTAAGTCATGTTATAATGCTGTTACCTCATCAAAAACAAACCTGGAGTTGTGTTTTGTTTCATTCACACACGTTTGATTAACACTGCATTATTAGTCTGTCTACATCTCCAAAGGTCAAAATGCTCTGTGATGTCATCAAGTTAAGTTAACAGCTATCTTTTTACCTTTTGTTAAAGTGGAAATTTTTGGGCTGAAATTATTCAAATGATTCCAGTGAAGGTGCATGGAATTAAAAAAAAAAACAGCTGAGCATTATTTGTATTACCACACAGCATCACAAGGTTGAAAGTTTTCTGTTTGAGAGAAGAACTCAGCCTAAACATGCAGGATTTGTGTGTTGAACATGTGTCAATGAAACAAAACACAACACCAGGTATGTTTTTGATGAGGAAACAACATTATAACATAGTCCCTTTAACCAGAACTGTGTTCCTGACCTTAAGAGCCTGTTTCTACACATCATCACTACGAATGACCAATCACAGTAGACCGTCCCTCCAGAGCCAACTATCTAGCATTTTCTGTCAGAAAGTCTTAATTTCAAAGTGGTAAGTGTTGGTTCGGCCACAGGGAAAGTCATCCTGAACAGCTGTCTAAAGGGCTGCATGTTTTCCTAATATCTCGCAGTGTTTCTATAAATAAATCCATGTGTTTGATGTTCATGCAGGAGCTGGAGGAGAACCTGAGGGAGACGCAGTCTATGGCTCAAAGACTGGAGACCCACTTGAAGCAGAAGGAGAAGCTGTATGAAGACAAGATAAAGGTACTGTTTCAATATACTCCCGGACGGTCATTAAATGCCTATCACATGACAAAACTTATTAAAAGTATTTTTGCCTGCCCTATCCTAGTCTTAAGACATATGCTGCAATGCTCAAGTCAACACACTCTGTGTTATTCACTGAGTGCTCTGGTTTTCTATAGCAACCTAAAAATGTACAGTAAGCCAGTACCTTCAGCTAGGTCCTCCTGAAGAGATTCAGGTTCAACATCTGTGGCACCTCCCATTCCACTGCACTATGTTCCCCCACTGCTCCTGACTGGTTGCGCCAATGGAGATGAAGAAGTCTTCTTCAGAAACAGCATTAAAGTTCTCATATTATAACATCTGTAGATGAGGGTGGGAATCTATCAATCAATTTGTACTTCTGAAAAGTAGTATTTTTTACTTTATATCTGCAGCTTTATTTTAGTGCTTTTATTCTAGGTATACTTCTATGAATCAATTCAGAATTTTTGCAAAGGATCAGTCCAATGGAATAATGATTATTCTTTCCACTCCTAATAGATAGGGTGTATTATTTTTGTCAACAGACTGACGAAGTGTTGTTATAGGCTAAGTTTGCCTTGAGTTTTGTTTGGCCTGTAGCTGGTTCCTCTCACACCTTGTGTCGTGGTGTTAAATGAAGCTCTGGTGGTTGTGTGGAGCAGGTGCTGGAAGCCCAGATGAAGGCAGACATGGCCGACAAGGAGATGCTTGAGTCCAGTCAGAGTAAATATGAGGAGGAGGTGCGCGAGAAGTGCAGCATCATCAGCGAACAGAAGGCGGTAAGCGACCGGCAGCTTGGCAATGACACACATTCAAATCTTATCACACTGACATACATTCCCCTAATAACACTGTAAATGCCAACTGCAGATTATTGGAGTGCAATGTAACACTATATGTGATGCTAATAGACTAACAGACCAGAGGCTCATGCTAATGCTGATGTCTGCTGTGTGTAAATAAAACATTTGTCATTAGTTGGTTTACCAGTGAAACAGATAAGCAGCTATTAGCTATAAGTCACAAAAGAGTGAGCGAACAGCTAGTGTAGTGTAGCTAGTAAATGATGTGCTACATGTTTACATTTCTGAATATTGAGTAACAAATAATGACTAATGGCTAATGGTGATGCAAAGGCTGCCTCTCGCATATAAACACACGTGTGTTTTGGTATTGGATTAAATGAGCAGTCAAGAACTGTGGTATTTTTAAAGTGCATAAAATAAAACTGATATGTGGAGTATTGGAGACTCTAACAATTTTTGTATATGGTAAGCTTCACCTTTATGGTGACAAAAGTGATTCTATATTTTCAGATTGTAAATCAATCAATCAATCAATCAATCAATCAATCAATAAAAACTGTGTCCATAGATATCCAGACTTTATGTGAATTAGGGCACATCAACTGACTATAGTCCACCTGAGGCACATTTTTATGATATAAACAAACATCTCCCAAGGTGGTTGAATAGAAGAATATATTGTTGTTGTTGTTGTTTTTGTTTTTTCATATTATTTAGACCATAAATGCCATGGACTCAAAGATGAACAGTCTGGAGCAGAGGATCGCTGAACTGACAGAGGCCAACAAATTGGCAGCAAACAGCAGCATCTACACACAGAAAAATATGTAAGTGCAGAACAGAGATATAACATTTACCCACTACTGTCACAGGCCAGCTGTGGCAGGACTCCTGCTAAATCCTGTTTGATTTCATGAGACCCCTGACGATATGTTACCTGTCAAAAACATTAATTTTCAAAAGAATTTACTTTAACAAAGTGATGTGAAGGTCATCTCACCTCTATAAATGATATAATAAACACAATAGCTGTTTGTCGGGGGGCTGCTCATGTCCCACACAGATGTATCCCACACATCTCATAGAGATGTGTTTGCTGCTGTGTCAGGAAAGCCCAAGAGGAGATGATCTCAGAGCTCCGGCAGCAGAAGTTTTACCTGGAGTCTCAGGCCGGAAAACTGGAGGCCCAAAACGCCAAACTGGAGGAACATCTGGAGAAGATGAGCCAGCAGGAGCAGAGCAACAAGAGCCGTGTGATGGAGCAGGAGACACGGCTCAGAGAGGTGAGAGGAAGGGGAGTTTCTCTTTAAACAAGTTATGTGCTATGAAAGTGCATGACAGGTAATGTATAGAAATCATAATGTATAGTAAACTGTAGGACTCCAACTACTACTGAAATCATCATGGCTTAAAAATTGTGATGTGTTTAGATCGGTCTGGAACATGAAGAGCAGAAGCTGGAGCTGAAGCGGCAGGTGACAGAGCTGACCCTGTCTCTCCAGGAGAGAGAGGGGCAGGTGACATCACTCCAGGCCACACGTCACGCTCTGGAGGGGCAGCTCCAGCACGCCAAGACTGAGCTGGAAGAGACCACTGCTGAGGCCGAGGAGGAGATCACTGTGCTTAGGGTGAGGCAGGCACTGGGACAGGACACAGATTTAAAGATGCACTATGGTTGTCCATCACCTGTTTCTTTCTATGGATATGTCATTGCTCTGCCTGGAATGTTCCACCGTATGACATTAAACAGCTTTATCTTACATTTATTCAATTACAGGTGGTTTTATAGCTCAAAAATACAGAGAAAAGCATGCATTCTGACTCTGAGTGAGCTTGCCTATCCACAGATCTGACCTGTAACTTGGTCTGGTTTGGTCTCCATGAACGTAGAAAGGTTTAATGCCACACCATGAAACATTCCAGACAAAGTAATAACATCTCCATGGAGAAAAGCATTTTATGGACCTTCCACCAGAAAAGTTACACAATGCATCTTTAATATGTTTACATAAGACTCTGATGAATCTGAATCTGTTGTGTTTTACTGCTGTAGGCACACCGAGACGAGATCCAACGCAAGTATGATGCCCTGAGGGACAGCTGTGCGGTAAGTCAGCCACTTTATAGACTAATAGCTCAATGAAAAAGTACATGCTCACCTTGGCATTACTTGGCATACATTAATCCAAATTAATTCTGTTAGTTTGTCTTGATGTTATATAATATCCTGTCATTTTTCCACTGCACCTTCAAATGCAAATGATCACTTATAAAGAGTTTTAAAGGTGCTTATCTCCATGGAGATGTTATTGCTTTGCCAGCAATGTTCTACAGGCATTTAACCTTTCTATATTGCATTTGTTTATCTACAAGTGTTTATATTGCTCACAAACATGCATTCTTACTGTGAGCAGGCCTGCCTTTCCACAGATCTGACCTAGTAGAGTCATCTGCTTGTCTCCATGGAGATAGATTCTTTCAATGCCAATCCAGGCTAAGCAATAAACATCTTGGAGACAAGCAGGTGGCAGACCTCCTAGCAGAAAAATTCTAAAGTGCGCCTTTAAATTGAATATATACTAATTTATTGCACATTTAGTGAACGCTTAGAATATTTGAAAATGCATTATAAGTAGGTTTAGGTTTTTGGGGACTAGTTGGAGGATGGCAAGTGTTCTTTCTTTATAAATAATTCAAAATAACTAAAGATACATTCACTTCTTATTAAAGGTTGGTTCAGGCCAGGCAGTGAGTCATATACTAAGGTCCTAAATTACGCAAATTTCACTCATATGAACTTTAAGCCATGTTAGATGTTGTTTCCTCATCAAAAACATACCTTGAGTTGTATTCTATTTTATTATTGGTGCCAAGCACTCTACTGACGGTGGAGGGCGAGGGGCTGCCTCCTTGCGCCTCCTCTTCCCCCTCCTCCGTCGCCTCGAGTCGGGACAGTGGGCCTGTCCAGGATGCTGTGATTCAGAGTGCACAGGCACTCGTGACGGCGAGGGATGAGGGGCTGTCTCCACGCGCCTCCTCTTCCCCCTCCTCCGTCGCCTCGAGTCGGGACAGTGAGCCTGTCCAGGATGCTGTGATTCAGAGTGCACAGGCACTCGTGACGGCGAGGGATGAGGGGCTGCCTCCACGCGCCTCCTCTTCGTGGGGTGGTGAGGCTGAGGGGGGCCTCCGCCCTGTAGCCGTGGCGGCGGGAGCTGAGCCGAATGCTGCTACAGATGCTGCTGTGGTCCAGCGCCTCGCCCCCGGAGCGGGGGGAGCGGCGCGGCCCGGGGTCCGGGCCCCTGGGTCTGGCCGCACCTGGAAGACGAACGGGGCGAAGCTCAGATCTCAGAACATGGGGGTCGGGTCCCTCCGGCCCTCATCCGCTCCGGCTCCATGTGATGTGGTCTCCGCTCCGGGCCCGTGTGATCAGATCTCCGCTCCGGGCCCGTGTGGTCCGGCCTCCGCGTGCCCCTCTGAACTCGCTACCACGTGTGCGGGCGCGGTGGGAGAGCAGATGGACTTCTGCAGTGGCGATGTTGAAGCGGACCTTGATGATGTTAGACAAAGCGTTAAGAGGCTCCGGAGGTCCTCTGAGTGCGCTGTGACTCTGAGGCGCGTCTGATGGGTCCCCTGGACGATCCCAGCTTCATTCGGAAAATGGAGAGGTTATACGACTGTTTCGATACTGAAATTGAAGTGTATGATTCTCTGATAGACTGGTGGGACTGGGCGACAGCCCTGATAAAGAGACTGGCCATCCGATGGCAGAGGAAACACAAAAATGTGTTTGCACTGCATCACCTTTGCTCTCCCCCAGGCCCCTTTCTTCATCCCTTTGGTCCTCTACATTCCCCCTGTTTCTCTTGGCCCTTGTGCACAGTGGTGTTTATTCCCGTACCCTGTCAGACTCTGTCTATCTAAACCCCAGCACCTGCAACAAGGTTATTATAGTTTGTTAGACCCTGTCAGACCCTGCATGCGGCCTACATGCTGAGGCCTACATGCACCTTCGGTGCTTGGCCCCACATTGCTGCTTGCAGCTATATTATTCTATATATATTTATTCTATTTTGAGTAATCCTTTATTATCAATGACCTCCAAAGGTCAAAATGCTCTCTTCCACCTTGTTGTGTCATGTAGTGGTAGTTTTCTAGTTAACCTTTTAGTTTTCTAGTTAACTGTTTACCTTTTGTTCAATAGAGGTGGTGAATTCCAGGGCTGAACGGATCAAACATATTCTTGGGAAAGTGGATGGAGTTTAAAAACACAGTGAAGTACTTCCTATATTACCACATGGTATCACACAGTGGAACAGTGTGTTTTTCGTTTGAGAGAAGAATTCAACCTAAATATGCAGGATTTGTGTATTAAATATGTGTGAAATAAACAAAACACAACTCTACGTATGTTTGTGATGAAGAAAACATTATAACATAGATCATAAAATAGTAATACAGGCCTTTTAATTAAACTAAAGCTATCCTGTCATAGAAGGGTTTTTTCCACCAATAGCAAACCATATATCATCAGCTTCACTGTAATCTAAATAGAATTGATTGGAGAGATAATAATTGTTACGCTGCTTGTTACTGGGTCTTAATAACTGCGTGTAGATCACTCTTCAGTTTACTCTCAGCAATTCTGTTGTGAACACAAACAAATGCAAGTGCTACAATTATCAACACTGATTATGCTGGAACAGACTGCCCATGGCCTCAGTCTTCCATCTCTATCAAAAAAGAAGGAAAAAAAAAAATCACACGCTCATTCCAAGATTTTGTTTTCACTTCTCACTTTTTCTTATGCCAGTAACACTGCTTGAAACTGATGCTCAAATATAGCAACTCTTAAAAAATGACAGTCAAATATAGTGCAAAGTGACCAGAGATGTTTGATATTTGATAGTATGAAAGTGGTGTGAGCGTGAGTGTTAGTGGTGATCAGAGGGGCCAATGGCGCAGCTTGGCCCAGGGCAGCTGTGACTACAGTAGTAGCTTAGCACCACCAGGTACTGAGTGAGTGAATAATGCACAAAACATGACTTTGAGCATCTGGAAAAGAGCTATATAAGTAATGAGTGAGTTTGTTGCAAAATTAGTTGTAATGAAATTAGTAAATACTGCAGGATTATAACTTGATACACCATTAATTGTAAGCTTGTTGCAATTGCACTGGTTATAGGAGTACTAGTAAGTAATTTCACATACATGTTCATGTAGGTATGAAGTAGAGTTTGTAAAACATAGGACAATCATATGTGCAGTATTACTTGCAAGTATTAGGTAGGAAATCCAGTATAACTAATACTTAGTTGAACTTTCTTGACTGCTAATCATGTAGCAATATTTTTGCTGTAAAACTTTAATACCTTAAATAGCATAAATATCCGTTGTTTTGTCATTACTTTGGCCAGGGTTTAAGGTCTTCCCACTCACAAACTGTATTTGCGTATGCTACTGTTATCACCTGGAGACCGTTCAAACCTCTATGGCTAAGATCCTGCAACAGCTCATGGTGTCATTATGTTAAGTACTGTGTTTGGCCCCAAAAGAGGCATTTGAATCAAATGCGTTATTATTAAGAACATACTGTTTTTGTATTCAGAAAAGAACCATTCTACCTATGGTCAATTGGCAATGTTTAACCTGACTTACTATTGGCCAAAAGACTTCCAATACTGTGACAGGAATGGGATACAAACCAAATGGAAGTATTCCTGAATTTATGTAAAACAGTATTAGGTTTAAAGGTCCCATGACATGGTACTTCTTGATGCTTTTATATGGCTCCTTAATGGTTCCCTAATACTGTAAATGAATCCGTCTTCAAAATCAACACTCACTGCATGAGATATGACTCTGACAGTCTTCATGAGGCTAGATATGTGTCTAAAATGCTTTATTGTGGGTGTTGCTGCTTCACTGCAAATGAGAAGGACAGAGAGATTGGCTAAGGAGCGGGGGGGGGCGGGTTTCCCCCGCTGCTCAGCGCAGCTCGGCTCCGCTCTGTCTGCTCTCTTCCGAGAGACAGATGAGAGACTTTGCAATGAAAAAAAGCATATTTACACAGAAAATAAAATTAAACCACTGGTATTTCAGAGGTCCAGAGGGTCGGGTAAGGGACTTGCAAGCCTAAAAACACTCGGACGTGCCTCCAGGCAAATAAAAAAACGCATTTCGCATTGCGTAGCGCATTCACAGTCCAAACTCTATGGGCGGGATATACAGGGAAGCTGAGCGGAGACAGAGGGAGGGGCTGGAGCTGCATTTGCCGATCTGACATCAAAAAGGTGCCTTGTCCGAACTTGCCCGTTTCAACACTGGTTTTGTGTAACGCAGAAAAGGACCTCAAATGCTCAGTTTAGACATTTCGCAACTTTTAGCCATGGGGGGGGGGGGGCTAAACAGGGTAGGGGAGCTCACATTAACGTTCAAAAACCTCAGAAAGTGAAAATTTCATGCCATGGGACCTTTAAAGGTGCACTGTGCAACTTTTTGGTTGGGGGTACAACACCTGCTTCATGTTTTCTATGGAGATGTCATTGCTCTGCCTGGAATGTTCCATAGTATGACATTAACTTACATTTACTCAATTATATCTCAAAAATACAGAAAAAACAGGCGTTCTGACTGTAAGTGGGGTTGCTTCTCCACAGATCTGACATGTAACTTGGTCTGGTAAAACATTCCAGACAAAGCAATAACATAACTCCATGGAGAAAAATATATGACGGGCCCTCCACCAGAAAATTTACACAATGGACCTTTAAAAATGTTTTGTCTCACATGATGTCACAGTATTTTTAATAATATCCGGCCTTGATACTGCATTTCTTCCTCTACAAGCTTTAATTTTCTTGACAAACTGTTGTGAGCGACAAGCATTGAGTTGCAGATGATCTGGACGTGAGTTGGTTTCTTTTTGAGTGGCTCTATAGAGCACTCTGACAGTTGATTATAGTGAACACAGACACACAGCTCTGCTCCTGCTTTCCTCCACCCGCCTTAAACTACTAAGGCTGCTGTCTGTCTGTCTGCCCTCGAAACTGCACTGATACAGAATATGTATTAAACTTAACAGTACCATTTCCATAGGGCCTTGTCAACTGTCAACCACTAGGGGGGTCTCTAAAAGCTCCAAAAGACCAGTAGCTACTGACACTCCAATTGTTACTGAGATGTTACTTAGGATTTAAATGTATCTCTGTCATATTAAGATATTGACGTGGATCATCTAAACCTGTATTTTTGGCACTCTAATAGACTTTTTCCAAAAGGTACCCAAAACAACCGTGTAGATGAGGAGGAGTAAAAATGATATGATATGGGCATTTACTGTATTTAAAATGTAAATTGTACTTTTACTTACATTTTCTGAGTTATTAATTTCACCTCTCTTCAGTGTTGAGCTTGTCCTTTCTGGTCAGCAGTACAGGATTCTATAAAGCTTTAAATATTTCTGTCATCTTCTGATATTATCAAAAGTACACATTGTGATTTTTACATATATTTGTACTTAAATACAATTTTGACAGCTGCGTTTCATTATTTCAACCTTTTAGAATACATTTTACATGGTGTCCCTTCAAGTTCAAAGTTCAAAGCCAGCTTTATTGTCAAAAAACATATGTACAGGTTGCACACACAGAATCTGAAATTGCAAGATTCAATAATTGAATGATACATTTATGACAGAAAAATTAGATCTTATTCCTACACTTTGGGCTGTAGCTGACTGTCTGATTAAAGGAACACATGTGCTGATGAACGATTAGGCACTATGAAAGAAAAGTAGTTCCGACCTCATGCAAGAATGATTGCAGCATTATATCACTGACCCAGATATGGAAATCATCTAATAATGTGCAAAATTGAGACTTTGACTGCATGGGAAGTGAGGTCTGGATCAACTTTAGACTAAAGTATTCTATATGCAACATGTTTTTTGATGAGGGAACAACATCATTACATGGTAAATATGGTTTAAAAATGCTCCAAAAAGTCAATTTTGCCTCATACTCCCACTTTAAAGGGATATGCCACCCCCAGGTCAAATTTGGGCATCTCCCCACAGTCCAGAGACTAAAATAAGTGGTGGAAAGCGTTTTCCTGCTCACCCAGCCATTGTCCGAGTCTGTCGCCACTGACCGCCGCAGTATCTGCAGCTACTCCGCCTTAGACTGGAGTCTAACGTCGCCAGAGAAAGATTTCGGCCAAAAGGAATTAATTTGCTCGATGCGTTTCCCAATTACTTTCTGTGTAGTGCGCATTCATTCATTCATTCTCTTCCGCTTTTTCCATTTTCTGGGTCGCGGGGGCAGCAGTCCAAGCAGTGTTCTGCTGCCCAGAACACAATGCACCAGCCCCCATGAATCCTTCCGCGGGTGGTGGGTCCACAGGAGGACGGCTCACGTCACAACAGGCCTTGATGTACTTCTGGGGGCTACCAGTGTCCACTGGCACTGGGGGCGAGGTGGGGTTAAGTGTCTTGCCCAAGGACACAACGGCAGCACTCATCTGTGGGAGCTGGGATCACATGCGGTCAACCCGTCAAGAGCGGGATTTGAACCACCAACCCCTGGATCACAAGGCATATGCTCTACCAACTGAGCTACTGCCGCCCTACTGCGCATTCATATCGAGTGCAAATAAATGTGCAAATCAACACGGAGAGCTTGCCTTGGTCAGTGGGAACTATTTTCCAGTGCGGAAGAATAAAGCCGAATCACGCACCACGCTGTGCAACAGGGGAACTCCCTTCCTGGTGCGTAACAGGGATTCCCCTGGCAGCGTGCTGCGTGATTCGGCTTTATTCTTCCGCACTGGAAAATAGTTCCCACCCAAAATGACCAAGGCAAGCTCTCCGTGTTGATTTGCACATTTATTTGCACTTGATATGAATGCGCACTACACAGAAAGTAATTGGGAAACGCATCGAGCAAATTAATTCCTTTTGGCCGAAATCTTTCTCTGGCGACGTTAGACTCCAGTCTAAGGCGGAGGAGCAGCAGATAACGCGGCGGTCAGTGGCGACAGACTCGGACAATGGCTGGGTGAGCAGGAAAACGCTTTCCACCACTTATTTTAGTCTCTGGACTGTAGGGAGATGCCCAACAGTGAGAAATCAGCCTAGAACTACACGGAGGAGCTAGTCAATGATCTCAAGGCAGCTGGGACCACAGTCACTAAGATAAGATAAGATAAGATAAGATAAGATAAGATAAGATAAGGCTTTATTTATCTCACACAGGAGAAATTCACTTGCCACATTAGCTCCTGGGGGACTGGTGCTGGGTTGGGTCCATGTGAAGGGGGAGGAGGATGTGGGTACTGGCCTGGGGAGGTGTGAAGAGGGGGAAGTCGGAAGAGGGGCAGAGGGGGTGGGGGGGCAAATAAAACCTGTGAAAGTAACAGTTTAATTCGTCTGCCCAGCGCTGATCACCGTCAGCTATCCCTCTGTCACTCTGTCCAAATCCAGAGATGTTTCTTAGTCCTCTCCACACATCCCGTGCATTGTTTTGGGCCAGCTGCTCCTCCATCTTTCTCCCGTAGTCCTTCTTGGCCCATCGAATCCTCTACTGGAGCTCCCACTGCACTCTTCTGCTGCTCTCTGTCCCTTGAGTTGAAAGCCCTTTTCTTCTGGTTCAGGAGGGGTTTAAGCTCAGGGTTGACCCAGGGGTGATTGTTGGAGAAACAACGTACCTTCTTGGTTCGTACAGTGTTCTCCACGCAGAAGTTGATGTAGTCCGTGATGCAATGGGTCAGGCCGTTGATGTTGTCTCCATAAGAGTCACTGAACATGTCCCAGTTTGTGTTCTGGAAACTTCTGGAAAGCTTCACAGACCGCTTCTGCGCAGGTCCCCTTCGTACCCTGGGTGTGTATTCAGGGAGCAAGTAAACCAGACAGTGGTCTGAGCGTCCAAGCAGGGGGAGGGGGGCAGAGGTGTAGGCGTCTTTGATATTAACGTAGAGCAGGTCTAAAGTCCTATTGTCTCTCGTGAGGCACGTGACGTACTGCGTGGATGTGGGGAAAACCATTGGTAACACTTTATGCCGCAATGGATTAAAATCCTGCAGTGCTCGCAAAGGCCTCCCTGCTTAAGAAGGCACATGTGCAGGCCCGCCTGAAGTTTGCCAATGACCACCTGAATGATTTAGAGAGGGATTGGGAGAAGGTGTTGTGGTCAGATGAGACCAAAATTGAGCTCTTTGGCATTAACTCAACTCGCTGTGTTTGAAGGAAGAGAAATGCTGCCCATGACCCCAGGAACACCATCCCCACTGTTAAGCATGGAGGTGGAAACATTATGCTTTGGTGGTGTTTTTCTGCCAAGGGCACAGGACAACTTCACCAGATCAATGGGAGGATGGACAGAGCCTTGTAACATTAAAATCCTGAGTGACAATCAGGAAACTGAAAATAGGTCCAACATGACAATGACCCAAAACATACAGCCAAGGCAACGAAGAAGTGGCGCAAGAAGAAGGTCATGGAGTGGCCCAGCCAGTCTCCGGACCTTAACCTTATAGAAAACCTATGGAGGGAGCTGAAGCTCCAAATTGCCAAGCAACAGCCACGAAACCTTATTGATTTAGAGATTTAGATCTGCAAAGAAGAGTGGACCAAAATTCCTTCTGATATGTGCACAAACCTGGTCATCAACTACAAGAAACATCTGACCTCTGTGCTGCAAACAAGGGTTTTGCCACCGAGTACTTTTTGGGTTTTTTTGGATAGAGGGTTCAAAATACATAATTCCCTCAATGAAATACAAATCAGTTTATATATTTTCTTTAAAGTTAGTTTTTGATTTTCTTTTAGATATTCTATTTCTCAGTGTTAAATAAACTTGCCATTAAATTATAGACTGTTGATTTCTTTGTCAGTGGGCAAACCTACAAAACCAGCAATTCCTCCACTGTAATTACTAATGTACTATTGCCCATCACAACTTAATTTAAGCAAAACATTCAAGTTGACCGTACTAACTTGACTTAAAGGTGCACAATGTAACTCTGTCTCCATGGAAATGTTATTACTTTGGCTGGAATGTCCCATGTCCAGCCAAACAATTCAGATGTGTGCAGAGGTAATCCCACTCACAATAGGAATTCGTGTTTTTCAAGGTATGTTTGAGCAATGAAACACTTATAAATACAAGATGGATGCCATACTGTGGAATATTTCAGTCAATGTACTAACATTTCCATGTTAAGTTAATTGGTTGTTATATGGTGGAGTGTAATAAGACATGCTCTGAATATACAAGATTACTCCCACATGCATGAAATGAGAAGGTCCAGGTATTGGTGGTTTTCTAGAATGTGATAATGTCATACTCTCAGACAGGGGGTAAGGGCCAAATTTACTTATTGTATGCATTGTTTTTTACCATGACATGTCCAAAAAGTAAATTCACAAATATTACAAACTTTGAACCTGGTATTTTCAATTATAAACTAAACCCAAGAACTCACTGTATTACAACATAATTTTGCATTTTAACAATTTAAATTTTAGCTGCCCCCCATCCGTGTCAGTTAATATTGGCCTATAGAATGCTGTGATGTCACTTGAAACCCAGTAATATTTTTCATCACATCAGCGCATGGTCCTCAAAAGGCTGATTTAGCTCTTCTGACGTTTTGACCTTTTGAATGTTTGTTCTTGCAGGTGATCACAGACCTGGAGGAGCAGCTGACCTCACTGTCCCAGGAGAACGCCGAGTTAAACCGTCAGAACTTTTACCTGTCCAAACAGCTGGACGACGCCACAGATGAGAGAGAGGCTCATCTGCAACTCAGCCAGGAGGTGGACCAGCTCAGGAGAGAGGTGGCTGACCGCGAAATGCACCTGAACAACCAGAAACAGGTCATTGATACTCATTGAAATTCAGCCTTCTGCAGTTTAGACTTAGACAAACTTTGTTGATCCACAAAGGAAATTATTTGAACACAGTAACTCACACATCGCAGTATACTGTAATAACACATAGAATAAATATGAATTGTAATAATAAAATCTAAATAAGTGGCAAAAATAGCAGGCGACTGGTGTCAAATATTTTCAAGGAAACGCCACCCACAACTGTCCTCAGAACTGTCCTCCTCCTCCAGCTAAGTGGTCCTGACCAAGTCTAGCTAAAGATTTGGACATAGCTCTCTAGGCACTGTACATGTTGGCCCAGTTGCACTGAGGGATGGGTAATTTTCCTTCTTACAAGGATAAGTATATGGACACTGAGTCTGAAATAAAGGAGCACTATTTATCTTTTCTGATGGATGATTGCCACCTACTTGTCTACATGAAGATGTTGTTGCTTTGCCTAGTCTGCTCCATAGGTTATTAAACTTTCTATCTTCATCAGAATAAGCCTCTGACCCCACAAGGCCAAATTACAGGTCAGATTTGTGGAGAGGCGACTCCCACTCACAATAATATTTTTAGCAATAAAATCTCCTCTAATTGGATACTGGACAACTCATTACAATCTCTATGGAGATATCAGGTGGTGGAGTACCTCGTGTCATTTGTCTTTGTATACACTGGATAGTTACTGGTCTTATCATCAGTAATGTCCTGAAAACAGTTCACCATAGCTTTAAATGGTAAATGGTAAACAAATTTTTATATAGCTCTTTTCCACTTTCAAGGCACTCAAATCGCTCATCAAGGAACCACTCACCTATTCACACACACATTCAGACACCAAACAGTGGGGGCAATGTAGGTTAAATGTCTTGCCCAAAGACACAATGACAGTATTCATTTGTGGGAGTTGGAATCACAAACTGGGTCAGTGGATCTGACCACTCAACCAATGTTCAATGATTTGAACTGCCAACGCTCAGATCAGTGGGCAAACACTCTGAGCTACTGTTGCTTTACTCGTAAACATTATTCCACTGAGTTCTGTGATGACAACTCTACCTCAGCACTTGAAATTCAGTGTGAATTATTCCAAATATAGAAGCTGTCATTTTGTTACTATTTCCAACCTGAGCCCTGACTCAGACACTAAGTTTACTCTCATTTTCTGGCATTTGCACACAATATCGATAGCAGTGACACATGACCTAGACATGCTGATGCTCTTGGTGTTCACCGTAAATCCAGAAATCCTCAGTATCTGGATCCTGCTGCTGAGGAGGAAGAGGAGCATGGGCTCAGAGTGATGCATTGTAGGAGGATGTATGTGTGGGTGTCCAGTAGCCCGCGCTGGGTCGTTGTGTAACCAGCCTAAGTCATAGACGAGGGACGAGTGGGCGGCATGTGTCATCACTTCACTCCCAGGTCGAGATAGTGTGGACTTCAGAGGCTGCTGTGCTGGAGGGGCTATATTTGGACATGTTTATAATGGTTCAACACTCTGCAATGTTAGAAATTAAAGCAGTTTTTGTGGTCATCAAAAGAGGAAGCAGGAATTTTGCATAATGGTCTGTGTTTGTCAGAACATGTAAAAATAAAACTAAATGCCTTTTGTGACCAAAGCTAAAATTGATTTTGCAAGTCATCTTTCCTCCTAAACGAGGGGTGTAGTTTTTGGCAATGTAGTAAGCTTGAAAGGTATGGTATATAGCATTTGAAATGTTCAAATCAAATATTACTCCAATGTTGTAATGTTGATTTGTCCTTAATTACAAAATAATGTACACAATGGCCAAGTTGTTTATGTTATACTTTTGTGTTTTGGATCTCAATAAAATGATCCAATCAAAAGGCAGCAGGAGCAGGTTAAGGCACTGGTAGCCTTGATTCAGTTGTGATCTTAGTACTTTTGCAAGATATATACTGTATCTTTAACAGTACTCATGAAGCTTATGTTGGAGGGTGGATATATACAATTACTGTGTATATTTGTCCAACGCAGAGCTATGTTTTGCATGTTTTGTATGAGCGTGAAAAATATGGGCCTTGAATTTGCATAATGGTCTGTGTTTGTCAGAACATGTGAAAATAAAAAAAGGCTGAGTCTGTTCAAGTAAACAATACTGCAGCTATCTTTAACTACTCATCACACTAGCTGCTGTAGTAGAGATGGTGATAGAAGAGATAAACTTGGGTACTGGCCCAGTGCACTGACCAATTTGCTTTTTTTTTTTTTTTTTTTTTGAAAGAAAACTGAAAGCTAGAAGGGTCATTACAGTCATTTGTGAGTGCAGCTAAAGCTTTTTTTGTAAAAGTTAAAATATATATAGTTCCAGTATAGTCTAGTTTATTGCATGTTTACATAATCCTGCCAATATTTTAGACTTAGACTTAGACAAACTTTATTTATCCACAAGGGAAATTATTTGAAATTATTTTCAGCAAACATAATTCTCCTGGCATTATGTTATGTGCATTTTGTCAAAAAAATATATTTTTTAAAAATGATGAACTATGTCCAATCCCGTGGGTGGCACTAGTAGTTCTGTTGCTATAGCTACTAAAATGTAGGGCAGGTTCTGACAAACAGCAGCAAATAGTGTTCATTTTTAACGAAAGAGAAGATTTAAAATGTCTCTGTTGGAATAGCAAGTATCCGTTCAGTATTTGGAGTACTTGCCTTCTGATATAAAGGCCTGGGGTACAATCCCTTCTCTCATTAGTGCACACTGTTGTGCCTCGGACAAAACAATAAACTTGATTAGTCTTGAGGCTACCAGATAGCAGGACACTATAATCCTCTTAGTACAAATAAGTTATGGATAGGGATAGGACAAGATCTCATACCAAATCAAGTTATCTCTGCGCACATATGGAAAACTGGGATTTTCCTCAAATCTTTACATTTAGTTCAGACAAAAAGAGTTGCAGTTAGTTAGATACTTTTTGACAAGTTGTAATAAAAAAACAGTTCCACAACATAACTCTATAGCTACTCAGATGTTTGTGTAGTTGACCAAATTACATTTTCTTTCAATATATACAAACATGCTTTACATAAGGACACAATAAAAATAAATGGAATACATTTTGAAGCAATGCTACTCCAGCCACCAATTCAAAACAAAATATAAAAAGTAGCGTTGTTGCAATATATGGCATAGTAATGAGAAATGTGCATTTAACTTACAGTATGTATTTAACCTGTGTATCTGTATTATAAATACTCACACATATTATGTGTGAGTAACAGCAATTAAGCATGAGATAGTATCTCTATAATTATTAGAAAGTAAAAAACAAAGTAATATTAATATATTACTATGTAATATATTAAGGACAACACATATTGTAACACCTAGTAATATTAATATATTACTTTGTTTTTTTGTTGGAATGGTAGGATGGCATACCATATTTAGTGTAAATATTGAATGGGAGTGAGAGAAAATAAGTATTTTTACTTCTTCTCACTACCTTTCAAGCAATCAGTGTATATGATAATATAATAATGATGATAATAAACAGTGGTGAAAGTAGTTTTCATTTCTTACAGGTGCTATAATGTCCAGTGCATCACTTTACTGTTTAAAAAAAACAAAAACAAAAAACACTCATTTTACCCAGGGTTTTTTTAACGTTTTACACCTTAAAATATAACTAGTGCTGACTAGTGCTGACTCAGCATAAACCCTCTCTTGCCAGTGGGGGATTCGAACTCACAACCCCTAGGAAAGTCAGTGACTTACCAGTTGAGCTAACCAGCTGGTAACCAGTTGAGTTAACCAGCCGGTAGCTTTCAGTTATTCTCGAATGGCACCATTAACCATATTCTCTTAGCGGTGCTGCGTACCCGCTGCGTTACGGTGCGCACCGCTTTACTTTCACCACTGATAATAATACATATATGTAAATTGAAAAATGTAGATATTTCTTATACATTTTGAAGCCAAAAGTGTCAACTGAAACTTACAATTATGTCAAAATCTCATCTTGTCTCATTCTTGTGGACCCATTCTCATGTCCTTTCTCATCTTGTGTGAAATGTCTCTTATTCCATACCTAAAAAAGGACTGCACATATTGTAACACCTTTCTAATACTAGACCCATAAATGCCTATCTTTCTGCAGAACCTGGAGACCCTGAAGACCACGTGCACCATGTTGGAGGAACAGGTGATGGAGCTGGAGTCCCTGAACGATGAGCTGCTGGAGAAGGAGCGTCAGTGGGAGGCCTGGAGGTCCACTCTGGAGGAGGAGAAGAGCCAGGCCGAGAGACGTGTGCGTGATGTACAGAGACTGCTGGACACTGAGAAACAGAACAGGTGATTCATCTATATAATAAGAGGGGGTCGCTAATGTTAATACTTTTCTCATTTTCTCTTAAAGGTGCACTATGTAACTTTTTGGTTGGGGGTCCGTCTCCTGCTTGTTTCTATGGATATGTCACTGCTTTGCCAGGAATGTTCCATGGGATGATTTTAAACAGCTCTGTATTACATTTATTAAATTACAGCTGATTTTATAACTCAGAAATATTTAGGAAAAACAGGCATTCTGTAAGCGGGATTGCCTCTCCACAGATATGACCTGTAACTTGCTCTGGTTTGTCTCCATGAAGAAAAATTCCAGATGAAGCAATACACAAGGCACTGTCTCTGTTTACCTGACTGTCTAATGCTAATATAGCCAAAATAATAATAGTAATAATAATAATATTTGATAAATTTGGAATATACTTTTTTATGCTATTTTTATTTTTACAAGCAGCTATGTTTCTAACTAGTGTGATTTCTCAAAAGTGATGAAATTTATGTTTTGTATTTAACAGATTCACGCAATTATTTATTTTTCAACTGATGCACCAAATGGTCCAGTCATTCGTTTATCATTTTACTTTTAACTTATTTCAAAGGACATGTTGTACTTAATGTAATATAACGGTAAAATATCCCTCCCCAGGCTCCGTGCTGAACAGCGCAGCTCTGAGTCCCGACAGGCTGTGGAGCAGGCGGTGAAGGAGCATAAGTCTGAGATCTTGGCTTTGCAGCAGACGCTAAAGGACCAGAAACTGAAGGCTGAAAGTCTCGCTGACACTGTGAGAACTTAAACTTTCTTTCTTTTTTTTAAAATAGTATTTATTTTGATCATTTTGAAGGCAAGTAGACTACTGCTATTACTGTTACTATTTTCCATCTTGTGTTTTGTTACCTCCCTGACCCTAGTCGAGCTGGGTCATAACAACATTTTAGGGCTGTCACATCATATTTACAAAGTTCCAACCTGCTTTTCCTTTTTGGGCAAACTCACAATTTCATTTCCCTTGTATATTTTGTTATCTATTGATTTATTTATTGCTTAATCAATTTTATAAAATACACTTGCACACACATTACACCTGCACATTATACAAGTATACATATACATACATGTGTTATTTTGACACTTTAATTTTCTTTTTGAGATTAAAATATATTAAACATTATATTTTACTGTCCAAACGGGGTTTTGCTACAGTCCATGGGCCACGCTCTTCTGAGCATTTATTACATAACATAAGTAATTTCTGCAGCTGAACGACCTGGAGAAGAAGCACGCCATGTTGGAAATGAACGCACGCAGTTTACAGCAAAAGCTCGAGAGTGAGAGGGACCTCAAACAGAGACTACTAGAAGAGGTAATTTTGAATTGTTAGAGATATCTTCCACGAGGAGAAAACAATCCCGCACTCCGTCTTACTTGCAAAATGAGAAATTTATTAAGACATGCAACGTTTCGGCCCTAGGCCTTCATCAGGCAAAAAGGCCTAGGCCGAAACGTTGCATGTCTTAATAAATTTCTCATTTTGCAAGTAAGACGGAGTGCGGGATTGTTTTCTCCTTGTGTGTTCTGGATCTGCTCCCTCGTCTCCAACGCACCCGTCTGAAGAGATTGAAGTGCGAAGTTCTCATTTTTAGAGATATCTTCCAAAAACTGGCTCACTCAGATGTTTTGTAATGGGTTTTCACCTTTTAAAGGTGCATTGTGTAACTTTTCTGGTGGAGGGTCCATCACGTGCTTGTTTCTATGGATATGTCATTTCACTGCCTGGAATCTTCCACAGTATGACATTAAACTGCTCTGTCTTACACTTATTCAATTACCGGAGGTTTTATAGCTCAAAAATACCTAGAAAAATATTCTTTATTTAGTTTATTTATGAGACAGGGACAGTGCACAGTATACATTAACCTTCACAGGAGAGATGCATTATGCCAGGTTGTAACACTAGAGCTAATTTCCACCTGTAGGGTGTCTGGGTTAATGCCATACTGTGAAATATTCTGGAGAAAGCAATAACATTTCTGTGGAGAAAAGCATTTCATGGACCCTCCACCAGAAAAGTTACACAATGCACCTTTAATTTTCTGTTTCAACAAGCCTTCACAGAGCTGTCCACAATATGCCGCTGATTTCACTGTGCGCTCTGACCATTACCTGTCAAAGAAAAACACTTAAAACCACACAGGTCCCTAATTAGTAGCTAATTAGGGACCTACCTGAGAGTATGACATCATCACATTGTAGAATCTGAAAAACACAAATAGAATAAAACTGAATGCCAAACCAATCTGAAGTGTTTGTCTCCTGCCATTACTCTGGGAGCTTCTTTGATCTCAAGAATCTCAGATAGAAAAAAACATGTTTATCTCTTTTCTTTCAGTAAAAATAAGTCTGTTTTTGTCTTCAGCAAGAGAAGCTGCAGCAGCAGATGGATGCCCAGAAGACGCACATCTTCCGTCTGACACAGGGTCTTCAGGATGCTCTGGACCAGACTGACCTCCTCAAGACTGAGAGGACAGACCTGGAGTATCAGCTCGAGAATATACAGGTCTCAAACTTTTATATGTTGTTTCTAAGTAGTCTTTAGTTAGTTTATATTGTTTTGTCACTTGGCATAATCATGATTTAACACAAAACTTTACGCATAACACCAAAGTTATTCTTCAGACTGAAGGAGTTTAGGCTGAAGTTTAACACTTTGCCTAACCCTTTCTTAAAAATCATTATGTCTAATTGTCACCCAAGTGATTATGAAACAATAACACTTTTTTTTTTTTTGGATATGGACCTGAATATTTTGCACTTGTTGTCTGTTAAATAGCTGCACATGACCATTATGTCACTAGCTCCTACATTAAGTTCCAGTCTTTTTTTCATGATTTTGTAAACTGCAGTCTTGATGCTCTCCTTATGTCCTGGTGGTTGGTTTCAAAGTAAACTGCTCTCCCTTTAGACCACCCTTTAGACCACCCTTTAGACCTCCTTACAGTCCTCCCTTTGACCCTCCCAGTAGCTCTCCTCCCCTCCTCTGTCCTGCGTGTGTCCTTTGTGTAAATGAAGTATTTGAGGTGAAATTGATGGCAGTAGTGATGTTCACTAGCTCCACCTGCAGGCCGTGTACTCCCATGAGAAGGTCAAAATGGAGGGCACCATCACGCAGCAGACCAAACTGATCGACTTCCTCCAGGCTCAGGCCCATGGAGGCTCCAAGAAGAAGAAGGTCAGGGGCTCTTCTGTTGCTATGGACAGTAGAATGATAGTGCTGCTATGGAGAAAAACTGATACTTAACTGCTTAGGAGTAAGAATCAGTTACTTTATTTAGTTGAGGAATGTAAGATCAGAAGATTATCTGTGGACATACTGAATTTTATCCTTCACTAAGCCTTTACTTTAAATGTGCATTGTGTAACTTTTCTGGTGGTGTGTCCATCAAATGCTTTTCTTCTTTTGCTTTGGCTGGAATGTTTCACAGTATGATGCAGTCCAAACCAGACCAAGTTACAGGTCAGATCTGTGGAGAAGCAACCCCTCTCACAATCAGAATGTCTGTTTTTTAAAGTATTTTTGAGCTACCCTCTGTAATTGAATAAATGTAATGTAGAGCTGGTTAATGTCATACTGTGGAACATTCCAGGCAGAGCAATGACATCTCCATAGAAACAAGAAGCAGACCCCCAACCAAAAAGTTACATAGTGCACCTTTAAACATTTCAAATATGTAAAACAAATGTAAACCCAAATAAAGATCACATGTGTATTTTGTATGTTCCTGTATAGAGTCTGTTTGGTCGCCGTAGAGAAGACCTCATAGCTGCGATGGCAGCCCAGGCTCAGGCCCAGGGGCAGGGCCAGACCTCTGCAACGCCGCCTCCTGTCCCACTGCAGTACAGCGACATGAAGTCCGCTCTGGACAAAGAGCGCGCCCGCTGCTCTGAGCTGGAGGACGCTCTTCAGAAGATGAGGGCTGAGCTCAGATCTCTCAGAGAGGAAGGTGAGAGTAGCGTTTTATACCAGGTTCTATACAAGGTTTTTATTTAGAATGATTTTTGATCATGTTAAGTAGGTGCGTTCATGTCTAAGGAGGAGAAAAGTATAATTTTTAAGCTAGTTGGGCAGTTGCTGGGCAGTATAAATTCTTGCTCCTCACACCAGTAGCCTTTGATTGAAAATGACTTCTGGTTGAAAATCAAAACATCTCAATTTCTAAAAAACTGTAAAGATTACTACTTTTGAACCCTTTTCTATTGCATACCTTTACCTCTTCCCCAATGTTCTACCTCTTTTCTACACACTACTGGACTATCGAGGTAATGTAGCTTTAAAAATGTTTGCTCTCAATAGCTCTCCAGTACAAAGACCACAGCCCAAACCCATCGTCCCGTCAGCAGATGATGATGTCCTCGATGGTGAAGTCTCCTGAACATCAGCAGGGCCCCAGTCTGAACCCATCAGGCTCAGGCCGCAGGAAGGACACAGCCACTCCAGAGGGTCAGTCTGAGACAACCACAACCAAAGGCATTTACACTTTTTCATTTTAAGCACCTGTTAAAAACTGTATGACTTTTACTCTACGGGCAAAATTTTGTGAAAAAGAACAAAGACCCTCAGATTATGTCACTATTTTATATATTTGCAAAAGGAGAAACTAATTTGTCAACTGGACAAAAGGTTGAATACGTTTCGCAGCTCATCCAAGCTGCTTCTTCAGTTCTGGCTAGAGTGCTGGTGGACACTGTCTAATATCTGCCTGAAGGGAGGATGACTGCACTAACTACAATGAAATTACTTTGAAACTACTACACCTACTTGTTTTCAGTTTCTGTTAGTTACGTGGGCCTAACGAAGTGGGTGCAGTGGGAGTGAAGTGTGTGTGGGGGTCTTGTTAGCATAGCCATTCACGGCCATAATGGGTGTTTTCACACCTCTGGACCTGACCTGGCTAGGCCCTATTGTTTTCTTTCTTTGTTTTGATTTAGGTTTGAGGATAGAGTTATAGATGGGAGACAAATGATGTCTGAGCCCTCCATTTCTGTTCAAGGAAGGATTCTCTTTCTTGACAAAAATAGCCTCTTTAACTCCCCTCTCAAACCAATTCTTTTATCTGGCCAAGATCTGTACCTCACTGTCCTCAAAGGAGTGGACCGTGGCTTCTAGGTGGAGATGTACGACAGATGAAGGTCCACTCTGGCAAGCCGTCGATGTTGATACATTCTCTTGTGAAGTGGCTGTTTTGTTTCTCCAGTGTAGCGCTCACTGCAGTCTTCACTACATTGAATGGAGTAGACCACATTGCTTTGTTTGTGGCTCGGTGTTTTGTCCTTTGGGTGGACCAGTTTTTGTCTTAAAGTATTTGTGGGTTTGAAATAGACTGCTATTTCATATTGTCTGAAAATCCTCTATAGTTTTTCAGAAATGCTGGCCAGGTAAGGAATGGTTACACCCTTTCTCCTGGGTTCTGATTCACTGTGGTCTTGTTTCTTGTCCTTGTCTCTCTTAGTTTTGTTGAAAGCCCATTTAGGATATCAACAAACAGAGAGGGCTTTCTGCACATGTTGTTCTTCTTTCTCCTTTCCTCTGTGCTTGTAGGAACCACTTGGGCCCTGTGCTGTAATGTCCGAATCACTCCAAGTCTGTGCTGCAGTGGGTGGTGTGAATCAAAAAGCAGGTATTGGTCGGTGTGTGTGGGCTTCCTGAAGACCTCTACTTGGAACGCCGGTCTCCTCCTATTGTTACGGCACAATCTAAGAAAGCCAATGCGTTGTCCTTGGCATCTTCACAAGTGGCCATACCTGCTTGTCAAAGCCTGATCCCTTCAGATCTCAGAAGCTAAGCAAGGCAGGGCCTGGTTAGTACTTGGATGGGAGACACTGGGAATTCCAGGTGCCACAGTGGGGCGCCAGTTGCAAAAACTGTCGCTGTGTCCTTAGGCAAGACACTTCACCCACATTGCCTAGTATGAAAGTGGAGTGTGTGTGAGTGTTGGAGGTGGTCGGAGGGGCCGATGGCGCAGATTGGCAGCCTCGCTTCTGTCAGTCTACCCCAGGGCAGCTGTGGCTACAGAAAGTAGCTTACCACCACCAAATGTGGAGTGAATGAACATTGAACTGTAAAGCGCTTTGGGTGTCATGAAAGGCGCTATATAAATGCTATGAATGATTAATCAATTATTAAGTGAATTTGATGTTTGGATCTACAGAATTGATATGTGCAGTAAAAGGTTCCAAATATTAAATTTTTACTTTTGAAAAATGATCGTCCACAGAACGATACCAATGTGTGGGGGGAGAACCTGGATTTGAGGCCAAGACACTCTGACACTGTTCAAATTGTTCCATGTATAAGTTAGCTATGATAGGGGGAGACCGGTGAGCCCATGGCACAGCCGTGGATTTGCCTGTAGAAGTTTCCTCTGAACTGGAAATAGGTAGTATTTAAACAAATCTCCAGCAGTTGGCAGATTTGGTCGGATGAAAGTTTGGTTCTCTCTTTTAACTTGGTATCCTGCAGTAGTCTCTTTCTTGCTGTCTCCACCGCTTCCGATTTGGGAATACACGTGAAAAGAGAGGTCACATCAAAGGAAACCATTGTCTCATCCCGGTCAAACTGGAGATGCTTGACTTTGTACCACTAATTCAGCTGTGTTCTCAATGTGGTGCTCCATGTTACCCACCAGAGGAGCCAGGATGGGTTTTAGGTGCAGCTTGGATGAGCTGCGAAACGTATTCAACCAAATAAACTTTTGTCCCGTTGACAAATTAAATTTCTTCTTTTGCCATGGATTCTACCTGGACGACTGAGGGATTCTACACAC
The DNA here is from genome assembly GCA_036785185.1 of Paratrypauchen microcephalus. NCBI lineage: Eukaryota > Metazoa > Chordata > Actinopteri > Gobiiformes > Gobiidae > Paratrypauchen > Paratrypauchen microcephalus. The sequence goes on along the minus strand of JAVJIX010000090.1, from coordinate 2,230,646 downwards.
ATTTTATATATTTATTACTCATTATTTATGTACTAATTTACCCAATATCCCCAGTTTGCCCAAATTTAAACAAAGTATTTTCATGTTAAAGAATACTTATAGACTCCCTAAAATATAGAATAAATACTGCATGCTCAATTGCCCTCAAAGCGAACAGGCCTAGATCACTGATGTATATTTTCTCTTCCGCACATCTCTCAGAAAGAAGGAGAGTCACTTTTGAAAGTAAGTCGTCCCAAATTCATGGTTTGAGCACAGTTTGGTCTCTTCTCCTTTTGCCTCATCCACATCCACGAAAGGCCAGATTTTAAAAGCTCTGCACTCAAAACGTCCAATCACTCCAGAAAGGAAGTCATTTGTTTCTCTTTTGTAGTGCATTGTTTACGAAATCTGAAGCTTTTTATATATAATTTGCTGAAGCTTGGTAAACCTGATTTGCAGATTGTTTTCTGCTCACAAGCACGTAAAATTCATTTAGGCTGCATTGCAACTTTTGAAACCTAAAGAGCTACAGTATTACAGTATTGGTTCCAACTCAAGGTAGCTATTGACGCAGTTACATTTGTTTCCTACCTCAAACTGTTGCATGTGTAGCATGTATGAAAAACGTGTTTGCAGGGTTTTGTTTATAACATCTACATAATGTGACTGAATAAATCTTATTTTTGATACAGCAGTGGAAGCAATGCACACTCTCACAATTCCTGTTTGGCAGTGGCTTGTTATCCATTTTACTAATCAACCTCTTATTTCCACTCACTTACAGATATTATAGCATTAAAGCTGCTATAATGTTAGATGTTTTTCTTCCTGGTTGTGTCCAGAGTACAGCCGGCGCCTGAAGGACAGTCAGAGAGACAGGGACAGAGAGCGGGTCCACCACAACAATACGGCTCACCGCTTCACTGTGGGGCTCAACATGAGAGCTGCCAAATGCACTGTGTGTTTGGACACTGTGCACTTTGGACGCCAAGCCGCCACCTGCCTCGGTAACAAGCAGTTTAATTGTCTACATGTTAATTCTATGGGACGTAATTCAGAAATATTTAGTATATCTGTGTTTGTTAGCTCTAAAAGCTCCCATTTTAAGAAAAAAAGGGAAACATAAAGACATCTCAAAAGACAAAAAGTGTATGATATTTTTCTGTCTTAAACATGTGACAAACAGAAGTAATTGATTTTAAATTATTTGCCGCCACCCACTTTTTCCTCACTTTCCTTATGTATCCCTGGCATTCTGATTATTCTGCAATGAGTTTGTGTGCACTTTCCACAGCTGTCAGCTTAGTTTTGCCCTCATGTTAAAGAACAATTAACGTTTTTTACAATCTGAGCCTTATTTCGGTAATAAAACAAGTTGTTTTACTCACCCATAGCACTGGTGTCATATGGAGCACTTCCAGAGATGTTTTAGATTTGCGATCTCCGAAATGTGAGTTCTCGGGGCACATGTTTGCGGTCTCCAAATAACACAAACTTTAGCACTTTTCAAATCATAGAAGCTCAATGTCTTAGTCTACGCTTTCGTTTGAGTCAAAAGTGGCCTGTAATCCGAGATTTATCCATAGTTTCGAGTAGATGAGGAGGCCAGTGCGCATGTGCGGAGTCGCAGCTTATTTCACTCTCAGCTCTCGGGACCCAAACACGAAACGCAAAGCTGTAAATTATGGATAAATCTTGGATTACAGGTCACTTTTGACTCAAACGAAAGTGTAGACTGCTAAAGTTTGTGGAGACCGCTCGGGGCATATATTACATGCTCGGGGCATATAATATACGCGAGAACTCATGTTACGGATATCGCAAATCTAAAACATCTCTGGAAGTGCTCCATATGACAAGTGCTATGGGTGAATAAAACAACTTGTTTGTAAAAACATTAATTCTCCTTTAATGCTAACAACATGGAAGTTGTTTATGGAAGATAAAAAATATTTTAGATCTTGAGGCTTGAACTTGAAGCTGCTTTTACAATATCTGTACTGGGGCAAGACAAACTGTACTTAACCTCACAGTCAGAAAGATTTACTCCTCACTGGTGTTAATAAAAGGCATCTGACACTCAATTTAGCCAATCAAATGGGAATGTGAGAGACAAATAGATGAGGAACAGCATCTAGAATGGCATAATATAAGACATTTAAGAATTAGATCCGCTTTGTTTGTTTTACTCATCTAAACCTTCCCCTCTTGTAGAATGCCACGCGCTGTGCCATCCAAAGTGCTCCCCCTGCCTCCCTGCCACCTGTGGGATGTCCAGTGACTGCTCCCTGCACCTGTTGGACGCCCCTAGTCGGGACAAGGGCAGCTCTCCGTGTCCCCCGCTCAAAGAGGCCGGGGGACACATGCACCTGGAGGGCTGGATGAAACTGCCCAGGTCAGAACTACACCCAAACAACGTCTATCCAGATCTGCCTTATGGAAAAGAAAATAGACTGCATCAATCATCATCAAAAACTTATTTTTTTGAGTTTTTATGGTAACGTGTTTTATTAAAATGTTTTTATTTTCTTCTGGTGTTTAGTTAAGCAGATCTAATCCTGTTTTTATTTTAGTTTTATTTATTATTTGGGTACTTGCTGTGTACATTTTAGGTCAGCTGCCTGGTAATTGTTTAGTGCTTGATTTATTTCTAAGTCACAGTCACACATTTTAAAATGAAATGAATACTGATTTATGAATATTTTAAATTTATTTTACAGGAATGGAAAACGAGGTCAGGGCTGGGAGAGGAAATATGTAATCTTGGATGGCACTAAAATTTCTATCTACGACATTGAGCCTAGAGAAGGTTATACACATTTATCAGCGCAATGTTATTTTTATAGCACTTATGCCCTAACAAACATTTTATTATTGAATACGTTTCAGATGCGGTGAAGCCACTGGAGGAGTTTGACCTTTGTCTGTGTGATGGAGAAGTGATGGTCCATGGAGCTGTGGGAGCCTCAGAGCTTCCCAATACAGCAAAGTCAGGTAAGACTTTAGGTTTGGAGTTCATTTGTATTTTGGAGAACCAGAGAAGAAAAATAAATTGTTTTGGTTAGTGATTTGGGTGAAAAAGTGCTCCTGTTACTCCCATAACTTGCATTATAATTAAAAAAATAGATGAATTGAGATCAAAATCTGTTTGTTTGCCAGATGTTCCTTATGTTCTGAAGCTGGAGTCTCGCTGCCACACCCCCTGTTGGCCGGGACAGGCGGTGTACTTCCTGGCTCCCAGTTTCCCAGACAAACAGCGCTGGGTGGCAGTGATGGAGTCTGTGGTGGCCAGTGGAAGAGTCTCCAGAGAGAAGGCAGAGGCTGACGCAGTGAGTATTTAATCTTACTGGAATCATAATATGGGTCACTTTTTTATTTGACATTTACAGATGTACTGCCTGTAAATTATAGCAAAAACAAATGACAGTTACTAATTGTTCACTACAGAAAGTTTCTGTTACATTTTTACAAGAAGTAGGACCATGACTATTGCTGGGTTTTAGATGACATCTCAACAGTCTACAGGCCAATCATATTTAAAGGCGCATTGTGTAACCTTTCTGGTGGAGGTTCCATCAAATGATTTTCGCCATGGAGATGTTATTGCTTTGTCAGAAGTATTTCACGGTGTGACTTTAAAGATCCCATGACATGGTACTTCCTGATGCTTTTATATGGCTCCTTAATGGTTCCCTAATACTGTAAATGAATCCTTCTTCAAAATCAAGACTCAGTGCATGAGAAAGAGAGATAAGATGAGAAAGAGTCATAAATATCTCTCTGGAACACTCCATTATGGGCGTTGTTGCTTGAATGCAAATGAGGAGGACAGAGATAGGCCAGAGCAGCGGGTGGGGGCGTGGCCAAACTCTCAGCTCTTTCCTCTTTAGCGGTGCGCTGTGCGCTGGCCCCACTTCCGCGTTTTTGCGCGGAGGAAGAGATGAGAAGCGTTCCATTAAAAAATAAACACATTTCCACAGAAAATAAAATTAAACCACTGCTGTTTCAGAGGTTCGGAGGGTCGGATAAAGGACATCCGAGCCTGGAAACACTCTCATGTGCCTCCAGGCAAATAAAAAAACGCATCTCGCATTGCGTAGCTCCTTCACAGTTCAAACTCTCTGGGCGTGATTTACAGAGAGTGTGGGTAGAAATCCAGACGGGAGGTGGAACTGCATTTGCATTTTTTCTTCAATGTGACGTCACATAGTTTCCTTGTTCAGAATCTCCCGTTTGGGCTGTCTTTTTTTCAAACGCAGAAAAGGACCGCAAATGCTCAGTTTAGACATTTCGCAACTTTTAGCCATGGGGGGGGGGGGTCTAAACAGGGTAGGGGAGCTCACATTAACATTTAAAAACCTCAGAAAGTGAAAATTTCATGCCATGGGACCTTTAAACCTTTCTATCTTCATGGAGACCAAACCAGACCAAGTTACAGGTCAGATCTATGGAGAGGCAGCCCTGCTCACAGTCAGAGTGCCTGTTTTTCTATGTATTTTTGAGCTACAGAATAAATGTAAAGTAGATCTGTTTGATGCCATCCTGTTAAATATTCCAGACACAGCAATGACATATCTGTAGAAACAAGTAGGTGACGGACCCCCAACCAAAAAGTTACACAGTGCACCTTTATTACAGATTAGTTGCAGTTAAAATGATAAATGTTATTACAGATTTGTTGTTATATAGTAAGGTCAGTGGTCAAGTCTAATTACCAGTAGAAATGATCAGGTCCATCATTTGCAAATTTTAATATTTCTAACGAAAATATAATTTAATGAATATCAAAAACTAGCCCCATCTTGGAGTATGACATAATCATATTTAGAATCTGAAACCCACCAATATGAAGTTACAAAAGCATTTTTAAAGGTGCATTGTGTAACTTTTCTGGTGGAGGGGCCGTCAACTGCTTGTTTCTGTGGATATGTCATTGCTCTGCCTGGAATGTTCCACAGTATGACATGAAACAGACCTACCTACATTTATTCAATTACATAGCTCAAAATACATATAAAACATTCATATAAAGCATTCTGACTGTGAGCTGGGTTGTCTCTCTATGGCTGTGACCTGTAATTTCTGGTTTGATCTCCATGAAGATAGAATGCCATACTGTGAAATACTGTATTCCAGACAAAGAAATAACATCTCCATGGAGAAAAACATTTGACAGACCCTCCAGAAAAGTTACCCAGTGCACCTTTAAATCATATTCACAGTCAGGTCAAAACCATCCAAGTCAAATCAGATTATGCGTGCTACCTTTTCCATGTCATTAATTGTCCTCTCTCCTCTTCTCTCTTGCTGCTATCTGTTGCTTTGCCATCCTACGCCATTGTTTGTCCATATATGGGCATGTTTTATTGATTCGCTCATTCGGATCACCTCATTGGGTCTCATTGAATTAACAGGCCACTGCTGTGTCCCAAAGACCACTGCCTCTGTCTCCTCTGGTCAAGGTAAAAATAAACAAGATGTGGCTGCTCTCTCACTGCACATGCTCCATCTGTCTGCTGCATGCCACTCCACACATGTTTCTTTTGATTTAGGGTAGTTTAAATGTATTGTCAAAACATCTGTGCTCTATCCTGGTTTGTCACTGTTCACCAAATAGCTGTGACTTCGAATTCTGCATTGACACTGTAAGAACTGACAGTTTTGGTGTACTTTTCTTACCCCAAATGCCCCATAATCCGCTGCCGACACTTGGACTCAAGTCATCTGCTCAAAACCAAAAGAACAAAATATAATGAAAACTGCTTCAATTATGATTTGTTGTAATTTAAAGAAGAAAATGCCAAAATGACACAACAAATGAAGATACATTTTTCATATGCATCTTGCCTTATTAAAGCCTGACTTGGTCCCAGCTCTGTCAGAACCACCTGTCCCTCTTTGAGCTCAGGGATTACCTTCAGGTCACCCCTCTCCTCTGACCTTTCTCTGTGACCTTTTATTTCTAGAAGCTGTTGGGGAACTCTCTACTGAAGTTGGAAGGAGACGACAGGCTAGACATTAACTGCACCCTTCCTCTCACTGATCAGGTATGACTTAAAGGAGAATTAATGTATTTTTTTACAATCTGAGCCTTATTTCAGCAATAAAACAAGTTGTTTTACTCACGCACTTTCGTGTCATATGGAGCACTTCTGGAGATGTTTTAGATTAGCGATAGCCGTAGTGCGAGTTCTCGGGGCATATAATATATGCCCCGAGCGGTCTCCAAATAACAGAAACTTTAGCACTTTTCAAATCATAGAAGCTCAGTGTCTTAGTCTACACTTTTGTTTGAGTCAAAAGTGGCCTGTAATCCGAGATTTATCCATAATTTACATCTTTGCGTTTCATGTTTGGGTCCCGGGAGCTGAGAGTGAAATAAGCTGTGACCGCACATGCGCCCTGGCCTCCTCATCTACTCGAAACTATGGATAAATCTCGGATTACAGGCCACTTTTGACTCAAACGAAAGCGTATACTAAGACATCGAACTTCTATGATTTGAAAGTTTGTGTTATTTGGAGACTGCAAACATATGCCCCGAGAACTCGCATTACAGCTATCGCTAATCTAAAACATCTCCGGAAGTGCTCCAAATGACACATATATGTACCTTGTAATAATAAAAGATGAAAAAAAAAATGACACCAAAGTGCTACGGGTGAGTAAAACAACTTGTTTTATTACCGAAATAAGGCTCAGATTGTAAAAAACGTTAATTCTCCTTTAAAAAAAATATACTTCTGCTCACTTCATGCTCATTATTATTATTATTGTATGACATTATATTGTGTTAATAAAGATTCACAATATGTAATTTTATGCTGGAGGGTCTGCCACCAGTTTGTTTCCACAAATATGTTATTGCTTTGGCTGGAATGTTCCACAGCATGGCATTAAACTTACTGTACCTATCATGCATTTATTCTATTAGCAGGTGTTTTGTTGTTAAAATAAATCCCTTGAAAAACACCACTTGATGTCTAAATAAATGATACATCGGCTATTATTTCTTAAATGTCACATCACTCAATCCAGGCTGTTCGGACAAAAAAGGATATTTTTTGAAAATACATGCAGTGCCAGCTTGGAAAGCCAACTCTAATATGTGGGCGCTATAAAAATAACTTTATTCATAATGCAATAATTTCAAAGTAAAACAAGACATGAGCCTGTTTTGAATCTGTAAATATCTCAGTGACGCCTGTGCTGTTTTGTCAGATTTCAGTCCTACGCATCATCTAACAGACATCTATGGGCTGTTTGGGGCTCACAGCCAGGACCTGCTCTCACCACATTGTCTTCAGCAGAATCATTTGTTCTTCTCTCCATTTTGGGGATATTTTTTCAGATTGTCCTTGTGGGATCGGAGGAGGGACTGTACGCTCTCAACGTCATCAAGAACTCCCTGACCCACATTCCTGGCCTGGGCTCTGTCTTCCAGATCCATGTGGTCAAAGAGCTGGAGAAACTGCTCATGATTGTTGGTCAGATGTCATGTGTTTTGGAGCTTCTTTTAATGTTCATTAATTTTATTTAATCTTTATTTTATTAAGCAGAACATTATTATGCTGATTTGGAGTTCTTTGTCATTCAAATGCATGGGCCAAAATAAAAGATTTACTGCAAGTACACTGCAAAAAGTTATAGCTGCATCTAGCCATAGTTAAAATGAAATAATTGGATTTGAGTAGCTTCGATTAGAATATGTAAACATTTATGATTATTATTTAGCTTCAAATAAGAACATTAGTTTCTAAATACGTATTGGCAAATAATGCAGCTTGAAATGAGACGTACTGTAAATCAGTTAACTCAGATATTAATCAAAACATCCCTCAAGAAAATACATCTTAACTATTAAAAACTACTGAAATTAATATTGATATTTGAAAGTGAGATTCTCCACATGTTAGTATATTTAGTCCCATTTTTAGCTGCCTTAGGCCCAGTTTAGACCTGGGGTAAATATTTTCATAGATGGTACTTTCTACAACCACAGAGAATACACATGTGGTTGAGAATGGGGAGAGATATTCAGTTAATTGACACCCCACTTTGTGTAGGTCCTAAGCATGGATTAAAGGCTGCATCAGTGTAAATAAAAATATCAATATGAAGTTAAATATACTCAGCTTATATGTAAGACAAACTGCTCTGCAAATATTTATTTTTTTATTCATTTATTTATTTATATATATATATGTATTTTGAAAGAACATGTATTATACAGACAGATTTCCAGTTCAAATCTGGTATCTTTTCCATTTTTTGTCTAGAATAGAAATTTAAAAAAAGAAAAAAAAAAACTTAAAAAAAAAATGACAATTTACAAGAACAGTGGTTCCCCCCAAAAAATGCAACCAAAAATATAGTGCTATGTATTGTAAAATAATAAGTTAGCTTTTCCATCTTAGATATTTCAAATATTATATCAATCCAGTCATCCAGTGAAGGCAGGTTTGGCTATTTTTTGTGATATTCTTAGCCTCTTAACACTTTTCTGTTCCAAGAAAATAACTAAATACAGAGTTTCAAAATCAAATGGTGTGTTCACTCCAAATTTAACCTTGTGTGGATCTCACTCCAATACATTTTTAATTTGGAGCACCCAGAATATCTAGTAATGATTCCCCACATTGCAAATATTTCCTGGTTGATCTATATAATGCATCTTGAGCACTCCATAACTAAATGACTTCTGTTGTCTTTCAGGAGACGAGAGAGCCCTGTGTTTGGTGGAGATCAAACGTGTGAAACAGTCCCTGTCCCAGTCGCACCTGCCCAGTCAGTCTGAGCTCAGCCCCTACATCTTTGAGACGGTCAAGGGCTGCCACCTGTTTGCTGCTGGGAGGGTAAGCCAGGATACTGTTGATACTGCATCTAACTATGCTGACGTTCAGTGGTGGAAGGTAACGAAGTACTCTACTTAAAGGTCCCATGGCATGAAATTTTCATTTTCTGAGGGTTTTGAACATTAATGTGAGCTCCCCTACCCTGTTTAGGGTGCCCCAATGACTAAAAGTTGCGAAATGTGTAAACTGAGCATTTGCGATCCTTTTCTGCGTTTGAAAAAAAGACAGCTGAAACGGGTGATTCTGAACAAGGGAAATTTCTGACGTCACTCTCAGGGGAAAAGGCAAATGCAGTTCCACCGCCCGTCTGGATGCCTACCCACCGTCATGGCCAGAGTTTGGACCGCGAACAAGCTACGCAATGCGAGATGCGTTTTTTATTTGCCTGGAGACACTTGAGAGTGTTTCCAGGCTCGGATGTCCTTTATCCGAGCCTCCGAACCTCTGAAGCAGCAGTGGTTTAATTTTATTTTCTGTGGAAATGTGTTTTTTTAATGCAACTCTTCTCATATCTTCTTACGCACTTACACACTCGGAAGTGGGGCCAGCGCACATCGCACAGCTAAAACAAGGAACCAGTGGCGCATTTGGCCACGCCCCACCCGCTGCACTGGCCTGTCTCTGTCCTCCTCATTTGCATTCAAGCAACAACGCCCAGAATAAAGTGTTTGAGAGAGATATTTATGACTCTGATTGTGTTCATGAGGCTTTCTCATGCACTGAGTCTTGATTTTGAAGAAGGATTCATTTACAGTATTAGGGAACCATTAAGGCGCCATATAAAGGCATCAAGAAGTACCATGTCATGGGATCTTTAAACAGATTTTTAAAAATTCTTTACTTAAAGGTGCATTGTGTAACTTCATCACCTGCGTGTTTCTGTGGATATGACATTGCTTTACCTTAAATTTTTTTCAATTACAGGTGGTTTTATAGCTCTAAAATACTTAGAAAAACAGGGATTCTGACTGTAAGCGGGGTTGACTTTCCACAGTTATGACCTTTAACTTGGTCTGGTTTGGTCTCCATGAAGATAGAAAGGTTTAATACCATATTGTGAAACATTCTAGACCAGGCAATATAGACCCTCCACCAGAAAAGTTACCCAATGCACCTTTAGTTACATTTTACTGTCGATACTTTTCATTTTTACTTCACTACATTTGAGAACAGGTATCTGTATTTTCTACTCCATTACATTTTTTAACTAGACTGAAAAGTTAAAAGTACTTTTCAAATTATTTAAAGCGTTATTAAATCTTAAAAGGCTAGTGCAGGATAAAATCTTAAAATATAAGCAATTCTAAAATAAACAATCTCAAAACAATTCTATACATTATCCGACATTTAAAGTGCGTGCATATTCATAAGCGCATACAGGTAGTAATCACACGCATAATTTAGGAGCAAGGTCATTGAGAGCAAGGTGAACGCTGATGATAATAACCCCCTTTCATTACTTCAGCTTTAAGCAACACAAAATTCATAAGAAAAATGTATTCATTAATTAGTTGCTATCATTTTTAATCAATATCACTACATTTTAACAAATTAATACTTGTGTGAAATACTTTTTACTCATTAAGTATGTTTTAAACAGGTACTTTAATACTTTTACTTAAGTAGATTTTTTTTCATGTGATACGTTTACTTTGGCTTGAGTAATATTTTACCTTTGTCAGCAAAAAAACAAAAAGTCAACAAAATGGAGTACTTCATCCACCATTGTTTATAATGATTAGCCGTGTTGTTTGATTCACAGGTAGACAATGGGTCATGTATCTGTGCCGCCATGCCCAACAAAATTACCATCCTGCGCTACAATGACAATCTCAACAAGTACTGCATCCGAAAGGTATTTACAATGGACTTTGTGAAATTGTAGGTTTTTATTTTTTCATGTTTTTTTGTAAAGCATTCAAAAGTTCTGCATTTAATTTCAGGGTGAGCCGTGTTGAATTTGAATAATTAAATTAACTTAACACAATTTAATTTCTAAAACATAATTGTACTAATTATAACAACACTTAAGTATAGTAATATTGTCCCCTACTTGAGTTTCTAAAAACACTTATATGTAAGTCTTGGTAAACTAATGTTAAAACAGATTGGACTGTGTTTGTGTCCTTTCATTTAAAGGCCCTATGAGCTTTAAAGGAAAAGTAACGTTATTTTACAATCTGAGCCTTCTTTCGGTAATAAAACAAGTCGTTTGACTCACCCATAGCACGTTGGTGTCATTTGGAGCTGTTTGGTAAAAGTTATGTTGTAGCGTATCCGTTAGCGTGAGTACTCGGGGCATTACTTTGCGGTCTCCAAATAACACAAACTTTAGCACTTTTCAAATCATAGAAGCCCGATGTCTTAATCTACGATTTCGTTTGAAGCAAAAGTGGCCTGTAATCCGAGATTTATCCATAGTTTTCAGCTTTGCGTTTCATGTTTGGGTCCCAGGAGCTGAGAGCACAGTCCGCGCATGCGTACTGGCGTCCTCATCAACTCGAAACTATGGCTAAATCTCGGATTACAGGCCACTTTTGCTTCAAATGATGATAGATTAAGACATCGGGCTTCTATGATTTGAAAAGTGCTAAAGTTTGTGTTATTTGGAGACCGCAAAGTAATGCCCCGAGTACTCACGCTAACGGATACGCTACAACATAACTTTTACCAAACAGCTCCAAATGACACCAACGTGCTATGGGTGAGTCAAACGACTTGTTTTATTACCGAAAGAAGGCTCAGATTGTAAAATAACGTTACTTTTCCTTTAAGTCATGTTAGAATGCTATTACCTCATCAAAATATACACAGTGTTTGTTTTTTTTATTCACACACATATTTCAGTAACCCTGCATTATTAGCCTGTCTAAAACTCCAAAGCTCAAAATGCTCGATTCCACCTTGTGATGACATAGAGTGGTAGTATTGAAGTTAACAGCTCCTTTTACCTTTTTTTTTTATAGAGTGACTGGCTATTCCAGGTATATATATATATATATATATATATATATATATATATATATATATATATATATATATATATATATATATATATTTTTAATGTGTTAATTAGATTAATTAATTACACCGCAAATTAACGTGTTATAAAAATTAACGCAATTAATTATGAGCGGCAATTTATTGCGCGCACATTTTAAATTTGGCGTGCGGGGCCTTTGAACGGCAAGTTTATTTATGAAAATGTGACGGTCCGTCCCTAAGCCCGTTGTCCTCGGGGAGAGAACGTGAAGACACGCGCCCCTTTCCGGGGCATGAACGAGACCCATGCAAGAGCCGCGGGCTCCTCCTGGTTTAGTCCAGGTTTAGTCCTGGTTTAGTCCAGACCACCACGGCTCCTCCTGGTTTAGTCCAGGTTTAGTCCTGGTTTAGTCCTCGGCTTCTAGGTCTAGACCACCGTGGCTCTTGCATGGGTCTCGTTTATGCGCTCAGACTGCGTGCAGTCCCCTCCTCACTGCTTTAATCCACCTGGTCTAGTCCTGGTTTAGTCCTGGTTTAGTCCTGGTTTAGTCCTGGTCCAGTCCAGGTTTAGACCTTGGTCTAGACTTGCTGTCAGCTCCGCGCCGGGTCATGTGCGCTATCACACACGTGTCAGAGCACAGTCTTCTCCCCCCTCCCCCTTCCCCCCACACTTCACTATTAATAATTTGTTGAAAATCTATGAAAGTTTGAGTTTAATCGAGAGACAAATGTGAGAAAAGTTTAAATCCAGTCTGAGAAAAGCGTATAATGTGTGTGGCTGAGCGCGCATTATTTGAATTTTTGAGATTTCGCGTTTCGTAACTTGAATTTTCTTTCGTATCTAGAGACCAAAATTTACCGTGAAGGCGTTTCGTAACTTGAAATTTTCGTTTGTTGGGTCATTCGTAAGGTGAGGTACCACTGTACTTATTTGCCGCAGTATCATACAAATAAATTGTTAAAAGATCATACACTGTGATTTCTGGATTTTTTCTGTCTCTCACAGTGGACATGCACCTACGATGAAAATTTCAGACCCCTCCATGATTTCTAAGTGGGAGAACTTGCAAAATCACAGGGTGTTCAAATACTTATTTTCCTCACTGTATATATATGTGTGTGTGTGTGTGTGTGTGTGTGTGTGTGTTTGTGTGACCTTTTCAGTCCATACAGTAAAATGTATGTTATTTTCTGAAATGGCATTTTGACATTGACTTGATCTGATAGCAGTGTTCTATATTTTCTCCTATATATTGTCTCCTTTGAGGAGACTCCTTTGAGGAGTCTATTGTAAGAAACTCTTTGAAAGCACACAGATTTAAAAAGCTGACCTTAAATTTGTGCCTTTCAGAGAACATCTCAGTATTGATTTTTCTGTCTCAAAGTGTCAACTGATTCTTATAACTAACTCTAAATGTTAAACTATGTTCTTCAGCCTTCTAACCTCACAAGCTGCAGTTATTTAACAAAAACTGATTGTAAAAAAGAACTTATTTTGTCATCAGTTTAAAATATGTATGTTTTCTGATGGACCAATTCGAACAGTCTGTTTCATGTACAAAATTAGTGCTATGATGTATTCTACTTTTTGACAGTGATTCATATTTAAGTGTATTTTATTAGTTTCGCTGTATGGTTCTGGCAGTCCCCAAACCCTGTTTGGACCTCTTTTAAGAAGTCCTTGAGTCAAGACCCATTATGAAACTAGTCTTGCCTCTATCAGATTGTTTATTACAGCGAAACTCTGCATTTCAGCATCTGTTTGTCCTCACAATTATAAAGGTACAATGGACACAACAGTATAATAATGTAACTGCATGATGTATACATTTTTTATAAAAGCATTTAAGCATCAGTTCAAATTCAAGGTTCCTGATTTGACCTCAGTTACCTGCATAGCATACTGATGTTATGTATTTGGGAAAGACATTTCCATCATTTCCAACATTACCAGATGTAACACATTTTAAGAAGCTTATAAATAAAGTTATAATAGTGTTCCCTCATCATTATCTTACCGTTACATACTTTTATATTGTCTTTTATCTGAGGCTTGAGTGCTCAGAAAATTCCTGTTTTCACCTATCCCCTAACCTCACCATATTATAAAAAACATAGGGATTCAAAATCCCAATATCACAGTTTACATTGAACAAAATGTAAAATTGCGTTCTACATATGTTATAGTTTAATAGTAAATACACGAAGGGGAAAAAAAGTGTGTCAGGGGATATAAGGAGCAGTGTGACTGGTTGAACAGGTACAGTATACACACTTCAAGCTCCACCCCTGCAGGCAGCTGTTTGCAAAGCCAGTAACACCTGGCTGTAATCAGGGCAGTCTTCCGTGATGTTACCAAGTACTTTAAATCACAGTGGTCACTGAATGCAGAGCACTTAGTTTTAGACATTTGCATCCATAAAGCTGCAATTGCACCTAGTTTGCATCAAATTTGGCAAAAGGAACAGTACACAATGCTATTAAAGCACCATATACACAGTTTAGTAGTGAAAAATTGATTTAGTGTTTAGTTCCATTTTGAGTTCCTCATTTCTCAGCCCTCTCTCTGTATCATTGCTCACAGGAGATCGAGACACTGGAGCCGTGCAGCTGCATCCATCTGACGTCCTACAGCATCATCATTGGCACCAACAAGTTCTACGAGATCGAGATGAAGCAGTTTGTTCTGGAGGGTGAGACCAGCACACTCCATAAAACATCCCAGCCCAAAACACCAAGGAAACATGTGGTCATTCTCAAACAATGTTCTCCCAAATCTGAACCGCTTACAACATAGTTTTCTTCAATGGAGCGCAATTTTAGAGACAACTTGTAGAGAAAAACAGTGGACTGATTACTGCTAGTTCCCAAGACTTTATATTTTGTACATTTGTTACATAAGTCAAATGTTAGAAGGATTGAGACCAGTAATATTCAGAAACATTTTGCTTTGCCAGTAAGTTTACACCAACTTCAAGCATGAACTTGACATTCATGTCTTCAGACTAAACCTGGAAAACATGAGTGGGTGAATAAAAGTTTTCAAAGACAGTTCTATCTCACAGATAAATATGTCTAGACTGCATTCTCCCACGACCAGTGCTGGGTTAGCAGAACAAAACTGACCTATGGGTCTATGGATGGCATTAATATTTACTATATACGCAACTACAAGCACACGCTCTTATTACCACTAGGGAGAGCCTATGTACATGGTGCTGTCTGGTTAATTCCCATCTTGCTGCTGTTTTGTAAAATGTTTAAATGATTAAATGATTTTATTTCAGACATAGTTTTTAATCACAGTGTTGTGTGCTCATTTCAGACTTCTTGGACAAGAATGACGTGTCTCTAGCCTCGGCTGTGTTCGCTGCCTCCACTCACAGCTTCCCCATCTCCATCCTGCAGGTGGTCAGTAGCCTGCAGAAGGAGGAGTACCTGCTCTGCTTTCATGGTCTGTCACCGTGACAACACGTCTTTGCTTTGGCTTTGTGAATGAAACCTTAAGCATTGACATTTTCGCCACTCGTTCAAGTAGCTTCTTCAGTCCTGATGCAGTTCTGATAGGACCCATTTAACATTTTCTGACACTAACTATTCATTAAAGGTGCATTGTGTAACTTTTCTGGTGGAGGGTATATCAAATACTTCCATGGAGATGTTATTGCTTTGTCGGGAATGTACGGTACAGTATGGTACTAAACCTTTCTAGCTTCATGGACAGCAAACCAGATTAGTTACAGGTCAGATCTGTGGAAAGGCAACCTGATTTTTGAGCTATAAAGCCACCTGTAATTGAATAAAGTAAGGTAGAGCTGTTTAATGTCATACTGTGGAACATTCCAGGCAGAGGAGTTACATATTCATAGAAATAAGCAGGTGACGGTCCCTCAATCAAAAAGTTACACAATGCACCTTTAAGAATGAATAATGGCTTACAAAAAGTATGCTTAGATTAGTTTCTCATCATTTTACCAATGGAAATTGTTTTTTTTTATTAGTTATTATTGTTATTCACAGAAGTCACAATATATGTATCTAAATCTGAATCGCGAAAGATTATTACCAAGGTAACGCTCAATTGGAAATACAGTGGTCTATGAAACCTTTTTTGCCCACCATTTTAGTTGAACGTTATCGTTATAAAGAAAAATGAGTCTCTTGTTTGTATTGCAGAGTTTGGTTTGTTTGTGGACTCGTACGGTCGCAGAAGCCGCACTGAGGAGATCAAATGGAGTCGAGTGCCACTGTCATTTGGTAAATAAAAAATCTGTTTGCTATTTACTGTAGATTCTATAATGAAATGATGTCCTTTTCCCAGGTAGAAACTACAGCTAAAGCCAAAGTCCATAGCATACTGCTAATTAGCATTTGTCATTGCTGCCTCGCTCTGTAGACCACAATGTAATCTCAAACTTACACTATTGTGTTGCAGCCTACAGAGAGCCATATTTGTTTGTGACATACTTCAACTCTTTGGATGTGATCGAGATCCAGGGACACTCCAGTCTTGGGTAAGAGTGTTTGAAATGAGGCAGGACCTTTATTTTTCTACTTCTAATGTAAATAAATAATTAAACTGCACACTGGCCCATCCATCTCAAATAATTAAAATATCATGAAAAAGTTCAATATTTTTTATCAATCATTTCAGAAAGTCAAACCCATTATATATTATATAGACTCATTATAGACCCGTTTCAAAGCTACGTCATCACTGAATGCGCGTGCAGTGCTGACTCAAAACAAGGCCACTGCTGCCATAAAACCCCCAGCGAAGATATAGAAGAGAAGAGAAGAACTCGACGTGAAATAAAGAGAAACAGATGGAATAAATGATAGTTCATATCATTCAAGTGACAAACACACAAGTGAACACCTGCTGCTTGTTTAGGGTAATTTGCCCAGGTGTTCAAAGGTGTTTAATCATGCTGATTAACTAGCAAGCACAGGACACCGCAAAGCTCACAGACATATTAACCGGGTAACCTCTACGACAGACACATGTAAACAAACACGAATAACTTTGTTAAAATGCATGATAAGTTTTCGCATGACCGTCATAAATGGCATTTGACATGACTGAGATCACATCTGTGACTCGTGAATTAAGTCGTAGTATGTTACTTACCCTGCAATGCAAGTGCCGTTGGCGGTCAGAACGTAGTTATCGTGCTTGTTGATGATAGCCCAAGCATTGTACATGATCGTCTTGTGGCCTTGTCTTTGACTGGGGAGAACATCAGATGCCAACACACAAAACTCCCCATCGATATCGTGGTATTTTACCTACTGTACATGGCCACACACGGCAAACTGGTAGGCATCCATAGATTTGTATGCGCGCACTTTCTCTCTTGTATACACGCTGGGCTTCTCGACTAAATAACAGTGGATATCTGGCCACTGTAAATCTGGCCACTTTCTGCGGTCGTACTGCCACTCTGTGATCGCATAAGGATCTGGTAGTCGAACCCCGTTGCTCAACATGAGCTTTTGAATGTAGCTCTCCCTATCGTTCAGATACTCCGCTATGGTCCGCCATGGTTGCTTCTGAGTCAGACATGCGCGCGCATGCCAGTGACGTCACGTTTGTTTACTGTAACAGTAAAGGGGTCTATACATAGTGTAAAATATTTTCATTTCTTAATTTTTTATGATTATGGCTTACAAATAATTGAAAACCAAAATTCTGTGTCTCAGAAATTATAATAATTATTATAATTATAATTATAATAATTTTAAACAAAAATGTCAAATTTCTGAAAAGCATGTTCATTTCTATGCACTCAGTATTTCAATATTGTCTACAAACTTGAAAACTCTAAAATGAGTATTTACAAGTAAATCAGTAAATCCTAACTAACAACAAAGCTGTTGTTTACGTTCAGTCCCACAGTGCTGGCTCACCTGGACATCCCAAGCCCTCGGTACCTGGGCCCTGCCATCTCCTCTGGGGCCATCTACCTGGCCTCATCGTACCAGAACAAACTGAGGGTGATCTGCTGTAAGGGCAGCCTGGTGCGGGAGAGCGGGGAGCTGCAGCGGACCAGCTCCAGCAGAGGGTCAGGAATACTTATGCACATTCTACTGAAACTTGAATGAAGTTGGTATAAAAAATATTTAGCAATTTTCAGATTTTCTGGGTGAAAAAAAATTAAAAATAATAATAATCCCAGTTCATGTCCAGAAGCATTAACATTTAAAGGAGAATTAACGTTTTTTACAATCTGAGCCTTATTTCGGTAACAAAACAAGTTGTTTTACTCACCCATAGCACTTTGGTGTCATATGGAGCACTTCCAGAGATGTTTTAGATTTGCGATCTCCGTAATTTGAGTTCTTGGGGCACATGTTTGCGGCCTCCAAATAACACAAACTTTAGCACTTTTCAAATCATAGAAGCTCAATGTCTTAGTCTACGCTTTCATTTGAGTCAAAAGTGGCCTGTAATCTGAGATTTATCCATAGTTTCGAGTAGATGAGGACACCAGTGTGCATGTGCGGAGTCATAGCTTATTTCGCTCTCAGCTCCCGGGACCCAAACATGAAACGCAAAGCTGTAAATTATGGATAAATCTCGGATTACAGGCCACTTTTGACTCAAATGAAAGTGTAGACTAAGACATTGAGCTTCTATGATTTGAAAAGTGCTAAAGTTTGTGTTATTTTGAGACCGCTTGGGGCATATATTATATGCCCCGAGAACTCGCGTTACAGATATAAACATCTCCGGAACTGCTCCATATGACACCAAAGTGCTATGGGTGAGTAAAACAACTTGTTTTATTACGGAAATAAGATTGTAAAAAACGTTAATTCTCCTTTAAAGGTCCCATGGCATGAAATTTTCACTTTCTGAGGTTTTTGAACGTTAATGTGAGCTCCCCTACCCTGTTTTTTTTTCTAGGCTCGGAAGTCCTTTATCTGAGCCTCTGGACCTTTGAACAGCAGTGGTTTGATTTTATTTTCTGTGGAAATGTGTTTTTTTTTTTCATTGAAAAGGCTCTCCTTTCCTCCTCCCCTCTTAAAACGCAGAAATGGATCAGCTGAGGGCTCAGAGCAGAGAGCGGAGAGTTTGGCCACGCCCCCACCATCTACTATTGGCCAGCTCTTTTCTCCTCATTTGCATTCAAGCAACAAGGCCCATTATGGCCTGTTCTGAGAGAGAAAAATTACTCTTTCTCATCTTATCTCTGTTTCTCATGCACTGAGTGTTGATTTTGAAGAAGGATTCATTTACAGTATTAGGGAACCATTAAGGAGCAATATAAAAGCATCAAGAAGTACCATGTCATGGGATCTTTAAGAGATTATTCAAATATATATTGCATTAGTAACATGAGACGTCACATCCCTTTGAAAATCCCTATGTGAAACCCAGTAGAGATGGCCTATTTTTTCTCTACTCAGGACTTTTATATAATAGATTTTCATTCAGCCCCAGTACAATGAAATTCATGTCTGTCACTCTTCTCACTCGTCATTCTCACAGCAAAATAAATCTAAAGACTCCCACTGTTTCTCTGCAGAAGTCCCAGTAAGCGAGGGCCTCCCACATACACGGAGCACATCACCAAACGCCTTTCCTCCGGCCCGGGGAGCCATGAGGGGCTGCACCGTGAGCCCAGCACCCCTCACCGCTACAGGGAGGGACGCACCGAGTTCAGGCGAGACAAGTCTCCAGCACGGCCCCTGGAGAGGGAGAAGAGCCCAGGCAGGGTGCTGGACAGCCGCAGAGAGAGGTCCCCTGGGCGCTTTGGGGAGAGCACCAGACTGCATGCTGGATCAGTGCGCACACAACTGGCCCCAGTCAACAAGGTGAGAGGCTACATGATGATGACAGAGATTTTATTTAGGATTTTAGATGCCACTAACCTGAGCCCACTATGTTTGGGCACAAGCCAAAAGTGACATGCCCAAATCTACCATAACAAAATGGCAACCCGGATGAATGGACTTCAGCCCATTTTAGCATTTTTTCTTTCTTTCGCTTTGTGCATTTGTGAACAGGAAAGATGTCTGCGCTTTGGTTAAAAAACAAAATAAAATTTCTCAGCTTGGTCTGCTGTTGTGAACTTCAAATATTCCTCATGAAGCCTCCTCAGATCGTTTGCAGCGAGAGCCATTCCAGACTGAATTCTATTTAGAGTGCTGCACATCATTCTGGTGTGAGGCACAGCATTTGAAGAATGTTTATAACCTTAAAGGAGAATTAACGTTTTTTTTACAATCTGAGCCTTATTTCGGTAATAAAACAAGTTGTTTTACTCACCCATAGCACTTTGGTGTCATATGGAGCATTTCCGGAGATGTTTTAGATTTGCGATCTCCGTAATGTGAGTTCTCGGGGCACATGTTTGCGGTCTCCAAATAACACAAACTTTAGCACTTTTCAAATCATAGAAGCTCGATGTCTTAGTCTATGCTTCGTTTGAGTCAAAAGTGGCCTGTAATCCGAGATTTTGCCATAGTTTCGAGTAGATGAGGACGCCAGTGCGCATGTGCGGAGTCACATCTTATTTCGCTCTCAGCTTTCAGGACCCAAACATGAAACGCAAAGCTGTAAATTATGGATAAATCTCGGATTACAGAAGTTTATGTTATTTGGAGACCGCTCGGGGCATATTATTATATGCTCGGGGCATATGACACCAAAGTGCTATGGGTGAGTAAAACAACTTGTTTTATTACCGAAATAAGGCTCAGATTGTAAAAAACGTTAATTCTCCTTTAATGTTTACAATCTTAAAAGTAAACTCACAAAAATTTTACCATAGAAATTGTACATTGTGACATCCCTCTGCAGATGTCCAGAGTGTTCTTGAGGGTAAACTGAATTATATTTTCATCAAGATGGAGGAAAGTTTTGCCAAAGTTAAACCATTTTCTTCTTGATATCCACAAATGAACAAGGAGATTCCCTATACATGCTATGACAAATTTTTAGTGTCAATAATAAGAATTGGGAGCTTAAGGTGAGGACAATTGTAAAGACATACAACCACCATGTAAAATTGGTTTTAATCAGCATTTGATTGTTTGTTGTTTGTTTTCTTGTCAGAAACAGAACCACAAGGATTTTTGTTTTACAGGTGTGGGACCAGTCTTCAGTTTGAGCCATCTTACACAGCGCCACCTTGTGTTGGATAATCGAAGCACACTGTTCTTCACTGACTGTCCTCATGGCCTGTACATAGCCTTACCTCTCATAAAACTAGCCCATTCAAAGTGCACAGAGATGCCTCCTCTGACAATCCACGTGTTGATACTTCTCTGGGTCATCCCAAAGGAAATCGGTCACAGGGAAATCATGCTCTCCAGGTTAACAGATCTTTATTATATATATATTGTACATAGGCATATTGAAGTGAGAGTTTTTTAGACAAAGGGAAAAGACGGCCGGGAAAGCCATGTATATTTTTTTTAACAAATTTCTAAAGATGTTGCTGGAAGAATCGTGTTGCTGGTAATTGAGTATTCAGATTAGTTAGACGATATATATAGAGTAAGATGCGGCATTTTGCACAAAGAGATTGGATTTGAACAGAGCCAGTCTTGTCTTTGGATCAGATGTTCGGTCCTCTCCACTGAAAAGCCTTTGATATAAACCTGCTATATTGCTTTATATTGACACAGGGTTCCTGCATGCACTTATCTCATGATAAATATTTGGTGTACGCTTTTTCAACTTGAGGGAATAATTATAGTGTTACTTACTCTAAATTGAGCCTATTGTTTTACCAGAATATGAATGAGCTAATGGCCCTCTTAGTTTATCATGTGGAGTAATATGTAGTAACATTGAAATTCCATTAATAAACTTAATTTATAATGTTTTTGGCAATTACTTCCAGTAGTTGTAGTAACATAAATGAACCACAACTACAAATTGAGACACAAAACAGCTGGTTTCAGATTTATATTTATATAGTAAAGAGTATCTTAAAGGTGCTACATTTTTGGTTAGGGGTCTGTCAGCTGTTTGTTTGTATGGATAATGTCATTGCTCTGTTGTATGTTCCACAGTACATTAAAAAGCTTATATATTTATTCAATTATAGGTAGTTTATTGCTCAAAAATCCCTAGAAAAACAGGAATTCTGACTATGAGCGGGGTTACCTCTCTGCAGATCTGACCTGTAACTTGGCCTGGGTTTGTCTCTGTGAAGATAGAAAGGTTTAAAGGAATATTAATGTTTTTTTTTACAATCTGAACCTTATTTCGGTAATAAAACACGTTGATTAACTCACCCATATCACTTTAGTAACGTTTGGAGCAGGTGCGTAGATTTGGTAGGTAAGGATATATCCGGGTAACGCGAGTGCTCGGGGCACGATGTTGCTGTCAACAAATAATGTTTATGTTTATGTTTATTTGAGCAACTTGCAGGTTCCATTTAAGTATAATTTCACAAATACAAACTCAAAATACAAACTTATGTCACATGTCTCTGCAGTTCCATTTGCTCAAATTGGAGCAGGTGGAAGTATAAACTTATGTACTCCTGCTCCATGTTCTCACACATTCCATACTGACAGCTATTTTAATATAATAATATAATACAATACAATATAATATAATATAATATAATATACATACAAATAACAAAAAACTTTAGCACTTTTCACATCAAATCACAGAAGCTCACTGTGTCAGCGTAGACTTTAAGTGGCCTGAAACCTGATATCCAGCTATATTTTCACTTGATGACATTTTTTCATTTTTTGACACAGCGAGCTTCTGTGATTTGAAAAGTGCTAAAGTTTTTTGTTATTTGTTGACCGCGACATTGTGCCCGGATATATCCTAACCTACCAAATCTACGGAACTGCTCCAAACGTTACTAAAGTGATATGGGTGAGTAAATCAACATGTTTTATTACTGAAATAAGGTTCAGATTGTAAAAAAAATAAATACAAAAATGTTAATATCCCTTTAATACCATAGTGTGAAATATTTTAGACTAAGAAATAACATGTTGAAGCTTTATTAATGGATCCTTGCAAGGCTGCCCACATGGCCCCATGTTGAAAAATCACCACCAACAGATCCGCAACACCAGCAACTCCTGTGGATTGCTGCACATCAGCTGTTTGTTTTTTTTTCCATCATCTGTACACATATCACTTACTGATGAAATAAAATTGTAGAACGGAGTTAGCACAGAGCAGTGGGTATATGCCGGTGGTGGTGAACACAGGGCAATATGGCGTTAAGAAAATAAGCAATTAAAGATTACTAAAACATGCACAAATCACTCCAAATACAACTTTGAAAGAGGAAATAAGAAATGGATAACATGATTAAAAGCTCTGAAGTCAATTTTAATAGGTGTCCTTTAATGTACCTCTATTGAGTGCTCTTTGAGCCGCATGCAGGAACCCTGTGGCACTCCTTGTCTAGCCATAACTTTGTTTAAAAAAAAGAAAAAGCAATGTTTTAAGCAATGTTTCTGCTCCAAGTGTTCCTTGTGTTGTTCGGGCAAACCCAAGAGTGGTTGCAGATCTGCGTGCTGATGTTCCTCACACGTGGGGCTGGAGCTGCTCTGTCTCTCTGCTGTTGATGCTGCTGATGGTGCGTACGTGTCCCGTCCGTGTGCAGTGAAATACCTGTATGTGAAATACCTGTGTGTGGTCTCCTCTTTGGGCCGTCCCACCGTGAGCATGACCAATGTAGAGCAGCACTTCTCAGCCCACCTCCTTTACTCTTGGTTGTTCTGTTGTATTATTCACTTGGATTTGCATTTACGATTACTAAGCATCGATGTTGAGTAATTTAAAAATATTCTTGATTTTTAGACCTGTATCTCAGTACATGCATTAAACTCTATTAAAATGACCCAGTGTCTGTGTTGTGCTTCAGGAGTCCTTTAATTAATGGTGATTTCAGTTGTAAACATGGACAAATAATGTGTAACATTTGCAAGTGTTTTTATGAGAATTACTGAGTGGGTATGCTGCCAGCTTGTCTCCATGAAGGTTATTGCTCTGCCTGAAATGTTCCACAATGTAGAGCGTTATGTGTGACTTTATTGATCTCACACAGGAGAAATTCTTCTCTGCATTTAGCCCATCCTGTTATTAGGATTTGGGCAGCAGCACATTACTGCGCCCAGGGACCAT
The DNA here is from genome assembly GCA_036785185.1 of Paratrypauchen microcephalus. Taxonomy (NCBI): domain Eukaryota; kingdom Metazoa; phylum Chordata; class Actinopteri; order Gobiiformes; family Gobiidae; genus Paratrypauchen; species Paratrypauchen microcephalus. The sequence goes on along the minus strand of JAVJIX010000090.1, from coordinate 2,206,700 downwards.
CTCTATGATCTTCTTGCTTCGGTTTGGTCAGGACCTCAGCTGGAGGATTTTACCTGGAGCATGTTTTGGGTTGATGGGGGAAACCGGAGTGCCCGGAGGAAACCCACCCAGACACAGGGAGAACATACAAACTCCACACAGAAAGGCCCGGGCGACCCAGGGATCAAACCCAGACCATGCATGCAAACTCCACACAGAACACACACAGAAAGGCCTGGGTGACTTGGGGATCGAACCCGGAACCTTCTTGCTGTGAAGCATTATAATAAATGCTATACACATACGTACAAAACACTGTTTTGTATCATCATTGGTGGTATCAGAATCTGTATTGAATCTATTCTTTATTATAGAAATCAAGTTTGAAATTTTAGTATAGTGACAACACTAGTTTGTATTATACCAAATTATTGTTAATTTGATTCATTATAAGGAATCTTATAGGGTGAAGTAAAAGGCTTACCAAAGACCAAAGCACAGTTCCTCCCATATAATCTTTATTCACAGAAAAAGCAAATAAACAGAAAGACACAGGTTTGCAAATTAAGTCAAGACCAAGCCACTGACGGATGAGATGGTCACATGTCCGATACTGTTCCTTTAAAGTGTATATTATTTATTTATCGCTGATTAGACTCGTGGGGAAATTAAAAGTACAAATCTGTTCCAGTGTACAGCAGACCACAGCCGAGTGGATTCCCAACATTGCACACACTGCTCCTTACGGTCTGTATTGAAATAAGGCTGTATGCAGTTGTTATATTAACCTATTACAAAACTTTCTAAACATGTCAAAATAGAGATGGATGACAGCTAAAAATTCAAAATGAGCCATTTGTCAAACAGCATAACCTATTTTATGGTTACTTTAATGTAATTTCTGGCAGCATTTTATAGGTGTGATTGTACTTAACTTTAAGCTATATTAAATACAGTTAGTTTGAGGATAGAAAAACACAATACAATAAAGTTCAATCTTTTTTCAGTCATTATTTCATTCAGAAATTATCTCCTCCCCAGTGTCATATTGTATTCATATGCAGATAACAGCTTTAAATTGCATAGACATTTTTATAGAATATATAAATTATCTGAATACTTTTATCCTAATAAATTTTGACATTTAAAACAGTTTTTAATACTAGGTTGCTATATTCATCTTCAAATGCTGACAGAGAATACGTTTATAATTGGAATTACCTTTACAGCTACTGTATACAGCCCCATTTGTGTCAATCTCAAAACTTTTCTTTTGTTGACCACCGCGCAGTCAAATGCCCTCTGTGTGCAGCTCTCATACTGAATATTAACACACAAATATATTTATATACACATACACGTTATGAATAAAAATGATAAGGTTGAATGAGTTTAGATTTTTTTTCAGCCACTGCTTTTGGCCAAAGTGCGGAGGTAAAGAATCCAACTTTTCCTTTCACTTGCTCTCCCAAATCAAAAAATACAAGTTTAAATGTCAGTAAAAAGAGATGCATTGTGAAGAAGCTCATTGGTTCACAAAGTCCCATGGTTTTCAATGAAACACAATGTCCAGTAACGTGTCAGTTGTACAGTAACGTGTATAGGCAAACCAGGACCAAAACTAAATATTACACCTCGAAAATGCTTTGATAAGAAATTTAACACGTTTCATGCACAAAACCAAAATTACATCAAAACATCTTGGTGTTAAGTGGTGTATACTGTATAAAAAGATGGACAGTGTTGCTTATCAAATTGTTTATAATCATCTTTCAGTCAGGAGTTCAGAGCCAATAGAGGAATATCAAAAATATGGCTCCAACTTGCTAGCCAACAAAGCTTACAGCAAAAATTGTGTCAATTTCCTAATACAATTTAAACACTTAAACAATATCTAAAGGTGCACTGTGTAACTTTTCTGGTGGAGGGCCCATCGCTTTTCTCCATGGAGAGGCAACCCCGCTCAGTCGGTATGCCCGTTTTCCTAAATGTAAGGTGAAGCTGTAAAGTCATACTGTGGAACATTCCAGGCAGAATAATAACTACAAACAAGCAGGTGACGCCCCCCAACCGATAAGTTACGTAGTGCACCTTTAAGGTTATTGGTCATTGTAGGATACCAAGTGTAGCTATTACAGAGAGATGTAAAAGAGGCTGTTTAAATTTTAATTTGTTATGGTTAAAAGTCTATTATATGTACAAAAATACCAACATAGCTGCTTGGATATTGGGCAATATTAGAAGCTGAAGAGTTAACTTTGAATTAAAGTAAATACATATAGATTTACATACATTTTAGTGCGGCAGTCAAATTTTTTTTTCAGTTCTATTTTTTGGCTAATCTAAAGTTAGAGGGCTGTAGGCTAGAATTCCTTTTTAAAAACACACATTTTCAAGTAGACTGGTTGTCAAACATTTGCAACTTGCCATTATGCTAATTAAGCACCATTTCCCACATCTCAAAGGCTCTGGCGTCCTATATGACCCGACAATTCCTTGCACATAAGAGAAGCTTTGCTCCAACATAATTTATGTATAGAAAATATAAGTCAATATGAAGGTAAAAAAATAATTTGGATAATCTTTTACTCTATGTCTTTTTACATTATTGCTCTATTAATGCATTATAGCCAAGACAATATATTTTCACATTTAGAGCCATATTCCACTAAGGTGCTTTATAATGACAATCCATGCCACATGCTGTCTATACACTTACAAACCTTTTCAAGTTCAGCTTCCATCAGTCATCTTATAACATTACTAATTGCTAATGTAGTATACAGTATTAGAATGACGATTTGGGGTTAAAGACTAAAGCTAGATATTGTGTCCAATAATAAAGCTTGTTCATTAAAAGGAATATTTTTAGAAACACCTTTTCATTGGAATTTAACACCATTTTTGATGCACTTCTCAGTTATAAATTAGATATATGGTGCCCTCATGTGGCCACAGTAGGGAGTGAACTATGTCCAACGGCATTTTAGCAATGCCTCTGGCAAACTGAAATAATCATCACCAAATATGAGATGGCATATGAACTTTAAATACAAACTCCAGCAGGTATGTTATTGAAGAGGAAAGAGGCTCACACTCAAAACGTGAATTTTGCATAATAAGTCTCCTTTAAAGGTGCACTATGCAACTTTTCTGGTGGAGGGTCCGTCAAATGCTTTTCTCATATTATGGTATTAAACCTTTCCATCTTCATGGAGACCAAACCAGACCAAGTTAATGGTCAGATCTATGGAGAGGTGACGCCACTCACATTCAGAATGCATGTTTTTCTATGTATTTTTGAGCTATAAAACCACCTGTGATTGAGGTGAGGGACACCCAAACAAAAAGTTACATAGTGCAGAAGAATACGTCAATAACAATATATCCATCTTTTTATACAGTGTGAGACGTGCAAGATACTTGTGGAGATGGTCCTGGGACATGGACGCCTGTGGCTGCAAGAGAAACACCATCCGAGAGAAGAGTGGAAGAGGGAGGGCAGCCCTGAGCACTTCAACAGTCATACCCCCAAACACTTGGGGGCGCTATGGCAACAGTCCAATGAGAGCATGTTCTCTTAATAATAATGATCATAATAATATTGGCAGTATTCATGTATTAAAAATGACAGGAATCAAAAGTTAAAAGCATAGCAAGACCGCAGTGAACTTTGGTGGTTAAAGTGGTACATCACCAAGTTCCACTGCTGTGTTGCACTTTAAAAATTGGTGGAATAAAACCAATCACATTGTTGGCTCAGCACTAGTGAAGGTTAGACCTACAAGGTGGGAAGCTTGGCAATATATAGACAGTTAAAAAACTACAGGTCAGCAGTTCTGTCCATTTATGGGTTAGTTTGTTGCCATTCTTCTATGTCGTGATTTTAATACCATAATAAAATGCATTGGCAACACGGATGTCTGAAACCATCACAAGCTTCTTTCAAACTAACAACCCCTCAAAGAACTTCCGAGAAGAAAAAAAAATTGCCACAGAAAAATAGATCCACAAAAATGAATCCTCCTTCTTGAAGACGCAGAGGTTTTGGCTCTGAATGTCCCGTGTGCAGTGAAGAGAGGAGGAAGAGGAAAATGAGGAGGAAAAAGAGGGCAGAGATGGGACAGTGAATGCAACATGGCGTCAGTTGTAAGCTCCAGACCCTTACACAAACAAGGGTCTCGATATATACGCAATAGTGCCCATCTGCTGAAATGCAAATAAAACTTGCTTTGACGTCTAATAAAATCTGTACACTTTAAAGTCTTTATGATTAGTCCAAAGGGGACATTTTCCATTTTTTAAACTGTATATTTATTAAACTTTATCTTTAATTTAGATGCTCTGAGTCCCGTGGGTGTAAAATGCATGTGGGTCGATGACAAAAATGTGATGTTAGCGGGGAGTTTGCTAGCAGCACTTTTTCTTTCGTTTACTGTTTCGAGTGAGTCGCACCACGTCATTCTGTTGCTGCTGCTGCTGTCGGGCGAGCACGTCCTTCTTGGCTTTGAGCACCAGCTCCGTGATGCAGTTAAACATCTGTGGACCAAAAGAACAGCATTAATAAAAGGGCTCATTGCGGGTTGAGATGTGTTGTATTGTACATGTGATTGGTCTGAGAATGGACACTCTTTCAGGGGAATCTTGGCCCCATAGTGGACCCTATTGTACGTGTCCTTAGTAGGGATGCAAATTATCGATTAAGTCATTAATCTATAGTTGATTGACCTTATCGATCGACTTACGATTAACTGATAAGCGGCGTTTTTCACCTGAATTTTAGTGTTTCAATAGGGTCTTTAAGAATATAAGCTATAGTATACATAACACTGAGTCAAAAATATATCTTAGCATTATTATATTGTATATTCCTCAATTAATTATTCCTTAGTAAAAAGCAGACAAATGTATTGATGCTGAATAACAAAATACATTCTTTATTGAAAATAAATTGAGGACTGGCTCAGTTGTTGCACTTGCAGCATGGAAATCTTGAAATTAAAAGGAACAGAAGAAATTAAATAACAATGTTATTTAGTCTACATATTATGATGAAACCAGTGAATCCAGGCTATTTTTAGGACATTCTCAACATTTATTTTGAACTAAAGCATCAACAATATTTCTCTCCCTTAATCTGTAAAGGGTTACAGTACAAAATATAAATTTCACAGGGCCCCTGGACACAGCATAAAACATTACAGGGCCTCAAACCAGATCAATCAAGAAATTATAAAAGCATGTAAGTTACATGCTTTTAAACTAATGATCACATTACAGGACCATTACGGGATTCAAACCACTAACCTTCTGATCAGTGGACAAACGCTCTACAAACTGAGCTACCGTCGCCCCTGTAGAGTATGTGTAAATGCTTTCACAACGGCCTTTACAGAATGTCAGATGAAATAGCAGGTTATGCTATATGTTATGAGTTGGCTGATCACATTGATGGATCATGATTCTGATTCTTAATATATGAATTCTTGAACTGAACATAAAATCAATACAGTCTTTTAATCATGGCCATTTAACAGAGTCTGAACTCTGCTCCAAACCACATCCTTGACCCTTGACACATGATTGACTGTGGACCTCTCAAATAAAAAGACCCTAAGATCAGAGGCGGTTCTTGGGGGGGGGCGAGTGGAGCAATTGCCCAGGGCGCAACTTCGTGAGGGGCGCCATGCCGAGCGCTTGAAAAAAAAAAAAAAATCTATCATATCACTGTGTAGGAAATTGGCAAATTGGCGCCCCCTCTGGCTGCAGGCGCCCGCGCAATACATTCCCTTCCACGTGGGCCAATGCGCAGCACAGAGACCTGCTGGAGCCTACAGCGGCGCGAGAGGAAAGGAAGAGAGAAAGAAAGAGAAGAGAGAGGATTCACCTCCTCCCTCTCTGCGGCCGGTAACTGACAAAGCGTCTCAATCTGACAGTACACCGGCTGCGAGTCCAGCTCACACTACCACGATTTGATCAATGTCACGGCACTAGTTGCTAAGAGGAATTGACCAATGATAGCTCCTACTAGCTCCTACCAAGAATCGCTCGCATCAGGAACATGGAAACTACAGAAGACAATAGTAAAAGAAGTTAGTATAACGCAACATTTAATCACTTTTAAATCGATCGTTCACCCTCCGTGGTATTTACTATGAATACAACGTACAAAGACACACTTTACATGGGGCGCTCAGAGGGGGTCTCGCCCAGGGAGTAATTCAATGTAGAACCGCCACTGCCTAAGATGATCACTGACAATAACTGTTGTGTTGTGTTGTCAACGATAGCGTCACCATAGGCATCTCACGGTACGATATTTATTGCAATAATTTGGTGAGGAATATAATTATAGATAGGATGCGATTGGATTTTTGCTTTTAAAAGACCTTTACAAGATTTTGGTGTGAATTATTACTGTCATAAAAAAAAAAAATCTTCATGTTGCCTGAACTGAAGTGAATCATGCTATACAAAGTTCCCCATGTTTATTAGCTATTGCTACAATAAAACAATGAATTTAAGCAAAAGAAATTCGATATATTGTGACAGCCCACAATATTATTGTGAGACCTAAGCTTTGGAATGCTCTCCTTCCTCATCTGAGACCATGCTCCTCCCTACCTCACTTTAAAACCCTCTTAAAAACAAATTTTTTTAAGATGGTGTCATACTCTGAAGTCAACTTTAGACTTTTATCTTTGTGTATTCATCCACTCTTTCAGTTTCTGTTTAATGCTGTTAAGTACTTTGGTGCAACTTGTTACGGTTGTTTTAAATGTGCTATATAAATAAAATGACTTGATTTGGACAATACGATATTTCGGTTATTGTTACATCCCTAGTTGTCAGTATCAAGACATTTTTGAATCAGGATATTTTCAACATATTCCATTCATCAGACCAGACTCATTATGCCTAACTCCTGACGACTGGAAGTCTTGAGGCATGCTGGGTACATACCAGGCGTAGCTCTCGCACAATGCCTACCTCTTCCACGTTGATGTTTTCTTTTGCGCTGGTCTCAAACAGGCTAATGCCCATCTGCTCTGCGAACTTCTGTGCATCTGTCGTCTCCACCACTTTAGAGTTTGGGTCATCGTTTTTGTTCCCCACTACAGAAAGAAAACACACGGATGGTCACATTGAAGCATAGAGGGTTTTTTTTTTTTATAAAGGTATAATGGATTCAGTAAAAAGGATATGTTTCTAATTATATAATGCTTTCACACTGTACTTTTATGGAGCTCAAAAGTGTTTTTGCAATTCAATTTCATTTTTCCAATAGCCTTAGAGTAGGAAGAAAACAAAAAATTAAAACCAGCTATGTCCCTAAAAAGGTAATTTCAAATATGAAATGTGTTAATAAAATTATTTTTTGAGTTATGGTAAAAGTGCATTTTGTAACCTTTCTTGTTGGGGGTCCGTCACCTACTTGTTGGTGGATATGTCATTGATCTGACAGGAATGTTCCACAGTATGACATTAAATTGCTGTACCTTACATGTATGTATGTATGTTACAGGTGGTTTTATACCTCAAAAATACCTAGAAAAACAGGCATTCTGACTGTGAGTGGGATTGCCTCTCCACAGATCTGACATGCAACTCGGTCTGGTTTGGTTTCCATGAAGATAAAAAGGCTTAATGCCATACTGTGAAACATTCCAGACAAAGCAATAATGGAGAAAAGCATCTGACAGATCCTTGACTAGAGGATGGCGGCACGGTAGCAGAGTGGTTAGCGCTCTTGCTTCACAGCAAGAAGGTTCCGGGTTCGATCCCCGGGTCGCCCAGACCTTTCCGTGTGTGTTCTGTGTGGAGTTTGCATGCATGGTCTGGGTTCGATCCCCGGGTCGCCCGAGCCTTTCTGTGTGGAGTTTGCATGTTCTCCCCGTGTCTGGGTGGGTTTCCTCCGGGCACTCCGGTTTCCCCCACCAACCCAAAACATGCACCATAGGTACTCCAGCTTGGGTCCTGACCAAACCGAAGCAAGAAGATCATGGAGATGGTCCCCGGGCGCCCTAATGTGTGTGCTGCCCACTGCTCCTAATACATGTATATATATATAGGATGGGTTAAAATGCAGAGAAGAATTTCTCCAGTGTGAGATCAATAAAGTTCACTTCTTCTTCTTCTTAAAAGTTGCACCTTTAAAAGGTACAGTGTGTAGGATTCGTGGCGCATAGGTGGATATCGCTATTCCACTTCCTCTTTTGGCTACGGCAGACCTCGAGGGTCACCCGGGCGCGCCGTACCGCAGACAGCTCGCGTTGTTGCGCGCACCCGGCGCTGTGCGAACTACGATATAAATAAAACGCAGCCCCGCGGTCACTTTTTTTTTTTCTTTTCGCATGAAAATACACATTCCTGATCGTCTACCATGACACTCTACACATCAAATGAAACCTTACAGTCTCCTCTTTTTGACTATGCAATTCATTTCCCTGCACAACAATCAGTCCCCGAGCACATGAGGCTTTTATACGGAAAAGCACAAAACGAGGTTAGCTTACCTTAGAATGCTTTGCACAGGTCAAACTCTGTATTTCACCATAAACTTGCTCTCAATTTGTCCGTAAGGATCCAGCGAATAAAATCCAGTAAAACAATTTAGTCCAAAACATGTGTTAGATCCATTACGACGTCTGATCCGGCAGCATGCTTGTCAAAACCACGAGGCTCCCCCGTTCCCCCCTCCCCTTCCCCTTCTCTCCTCTCCTCCACTCCCTCAGGCGCGCTGCCTGAGGGAGTGGGAGCCGCTGCTAGCCTCCTGCTAGCAGCGGCTGAGCAGCTGCTAGCAGGAGGCTAGGCGAAGGATGAGCCCAAATGTCCTTCTGCGGCTCTCGTATTCAAAATGGCTGCCTCTATATGGGGAAGATCCCCCTTTTATGTGACTATATCTAAGTCCAAAAGAATATTTTGATTTCATGATGGAAGTGAAAAGGCTTGGAAGACAATGTATTTTTGAATGGGTATCTTCAATTTCAGTAATTAATGGGTAAAAATCTTACACACTGTCCCTTTAACTAAAATTATAGGTCTCATGTTCATTAGTCTATGTCTAAAAATAAAAACTTCTCAAAACCACATGGAGCTAAAAAAACAAAACAAAACAAAAAACAATAAAACAAACATTACAGACACAAACCAAGATTTATTAGACATACAACATGGAATAAAACCTGGAAACTATGGTGGAAAGGAGAATTAACTTTTCTGCACACAGTTCCAAGACTTCTGACCTTTGTTATTATTTACACATGTTTAACACACAAATCCTGCATATTTAAAGGAGAATTAACTTTTTTTTTTTACAATCTGAGCCTTATTTCAGTAATAAAACAAGTTGTTTCACTCACCCATAGCACTTTGGTGTCATATGGAGCACTTCCGGAGACGTTTTAGATTTGTGATAGCCGTATCGCGAGTTCTCGGGGCATATAATATATGCCCCGAGCGGTCTCAAAATAACACAAACTTTAGCACTTTTCAAATCATAGAAGCTCAATGTCTTAGTCTACACTTTCGTTTGAGTCAAAAGTGGCCTGTAAACCGAGATTTATCCATAATTTACAGCTTTGCGCTTCATGTTTGCGTCCTGGGAGCTGAGAGTGAAATAAGATGCGACTCCGCAAATGCGCACTGGCCTCCTCATCTACTCCGAACTATGGATAAATCTCGGATTACAGGCCACTTTTGACTCAAACGAAAGCGTAGACTAAGACATCGAGCTTCTATGATTTGAAAAGTGCTAAAGTTTGTGTTATTTGGAGACCGCAAACATGTGCCCCGAGAACTCAATTACGGAGATCACAAATCTCTCTGGAAGTGCTCCATGTGACACCAAAGTGCTATGGGTGAGTAAAACAACTTGTTTTATTACCGAAATAAGGCTCAGATTGTAAAAAACGTTAATTCTCCTTTAACATGAGTTCTTCTCTTGAACAGAAAACACACTGTTCCGCCTTGTGATGTCATGCGATAATACAGGAAGTGCTCCACTGTGTTTTTAAGCTCCATACACCTTCACTAGAATAATCTGGAAGATTTCAACTCTGGAATTACCAATCTCTACTAGACAAAAGGTAAAAGGTAGCTGCTAACTTGAAAAACTACCGCTTCATGACATCACAAGGTGGAACAGAGCATTTTGAGATGTAGACAGACTAATAATAAAGGCTTACTCAAACATGTGTGAATGAAACAAAACAATTCCAGGCATGTTTTGTTTTTGCGTAATATAGGACCTTTAAACACTGGACTGAGAAAGAGTCCCACAGCTACAGTGAAGGTGAAGTATTTTTTACCACAAGCATCGTCAAGGAGAAACTCACCTAATATTCGGCACACATCGTCACAGTTCTGGTTTATTTCGTGAAGCCATCGTTTGACATTGACAAATGACTCTGCACTGGTGACGTCGTATACCACTATAACCCCATGTGTGCCTCGGTAATATCTGAAAACACAGGAGAGAGGGACACAGCTTTAGTAAGAGGCAAACAGTCAACTTAACTGTATTTTAGGTCTTTATTTGATTATTTGGGATGATAAATCCTTCAGATATTTAACAAACTGCCATCAAAAACAAACAACAATGCAGAGGTAAGCTGTATTTACTGTGACTATACTGAGACTAGTGCTAAAATTGTTGTTCTTGTTTGCTGAACAGAAAACTTATTTTTCTTGTCTGGGTGGGTTTCCTCCGGGCACTCCGGTTTCCCCCACCAACCCAAAACATGCACCATAGGTACTCCAGCTTAGGTCCTGACCAAACCGAAGCAAGAAGATCATGGAGATGGTCCCCGGGCGCCCTAATGTGTGTGCTGCCCACTGCTCCTAATATATGTATATATATATAGGATGGGTTAAAATGCAGAGAAGAATTTCTCCAGTGTGAGATCAATAAAGTTCACTTCTTCTTCTTCTTCTTCATTTTATCTTCCCACCCAAAATTAAAGTAGATTTAAAGTTATATATATATATATATATATATATATATATATATATATATATATATATATATATATTTATGCATTTTGGGTACATTTGCACTGCCACTGCCATCTTTTGATATATTTACATTACATGCAAAAGTGTTACCAATGTATCTGCAATACATTCAGATTTGCTTGATCTTTTTTTTTTTTACTTAAATATAAAAAGGTATGAATAGGCAGATGCACTCAGGGATGAAAGTGGCCAATCATGAAAAAAACGGAAAGTCACGGCGCCCGCCCCCCACCCGCTGGAAAATTTTAAATTTCAGAAATTTGGATTTCTATATGCTATATGTTAGCAATAAAGTAAAACTGTACATAAAAGTACACAAAAAACACATTTTATTAACAGGTAGGCCTATTAGTTGTATATATTGGATTTGTTTTTGCTTTGCACTTCGTCTAATCAGAGTGCATTGAGGAGGAGCTTATGCGCGCTAAAAGGCGCAGGTGAAAAAGCGAGGAGCGACGCGTTAAGTGAGGCAGGTAGGATGAGGTATAGGATGTTTTGTAAAGTTTAACCTGTGTACACGCAATGGTACACGCTGTTGCGAAAGAGCTGCGCTCACTCGCTCGGTCCGCGGCTCCAGACACGGGCTCGCGCGGCACGAAGTTTAATACGAGATACACGTACTTTTGTTCTGAATACGGGACGATTCTGTTTTTCAAGGGACGGTTGGCGACCCTAAACACAACTATACATATATATACACACCCAAAATCTTTCTCAACGAATTTGCACAGATATTAAAAAAAATAAATAAAAATTACCCCGCGGCTGAAAAAAAAGCGGAGATCCGCCAAAAGACGGACCTCTTTCATCCCTGTGCACTTCAGGACTATTTCTACCAATGTGAGAATATGGAATACAGCTGACATAATATTTATCGCTTCAGACCTAATCAGAGATAGAGCTGACTCAAACAGGACCAGACCCAGACCAGGACTGTGTCACTGCAGTCCTCAGCCTGGACCTAAACAAAGAAGCTGTGTTCACTTTTGTTTCAGTGTCAGACTTTCTGTCATGAGTCTGAGCGAACACTGGTCTAACCATACAACAGCCAGCCTACTCACAGTGTTCAACTCCATGGGGGTGGGTATTGGCAAAAAAGTCACAATTCAATTCGAATCACGATTCATATGCCACGATGCGATACTATCAAGATGCATCACGATACTTGAATTATTGCGATGCACTCAATCACAGTGAGTTTTTTCAGGGTCTAATGAAGGGCCACACCACAGGCTTCATGCACTTAACATGACAAGGCACATGCAGGATGGCTCGTGCTCCTTCAAACCCAAGCCACTGCTCAGGTCTCATTATTATACTACTGTACAACTAGGAACCCATATCAAAATATTTCAATTCAATCTCTTCTACAGACAACCAGACATAGAGTGAATCAATCTCACAAGCCACTGAAGTCATAAGTCTTGGGTCTGAGTTACAATACAATTAAACAAACATTTAATTTTACTTTATTTTTATTTCATAAAACACTAAGAACAAATTCTTATTTACAATGTTGGCCTGTGTGTGCTTTACGGTACTCAGGGAGAATGGAGAGGGTTATTGCTGTAGTCATTTAGAACAGAAGTACGAGCAGAGGTGAACAAGACTCACAGCAGCTCTGGGGCCCATCTAGGTCATTTGGCACAAACCTTGGCCTGTTGACCTATCAGTTTGTCCAATTAACCATGAGGCTTCTGTTCCTTCTGTTCCTTACATAGAGGTAATGGGTTCAGATTGTGTTCAGTGAAACTTACGTGGAGGTGATGGTTCGGAAGCGCTCCTGTCCTGCCGTATCCCAGATCTGGAGCTTGACCTTCTCTCCGTTAATCTCCACAGTCCGGATCTTGAAGTCGACCCCGATCGTGGTGATATAGCTACCTGAAAAGCACACATGCAGGGGACAGAGTCAGGACAAACATAGTGCCCGTGACTAAAAATATCTGCACAAGAAGCAGCACTCACCTGAAAATGTGTTGTCTGCAAATCGCAAGAGAAGACTGCTCTTCCCCACTCCTGGAACACAGACACACAAGGACAAGGGCTTAGAGTGTTTTGCTTTCTCATGTTTTATAATAAATGACAATCCATACAGATACAATATAAGCAGATGTTTGTTTATAGTGTCTTAGTTATTATCATATTGTCTCACCAAAATACTTAAGGGAAAAAAAAAAAAAACATGCTTGGAAAAAAATGCAACTGAAGAGGTAAAAGGTAACATTTTCATGCCCTCATCATAACAGGCTATAGAACCGCACTGAAATATTTAAAATGTATTATGTATTAACTACTGTTTTTATACACAAATGTAGTAACAGCAGTATCGTCTTCATGTTGGTTTCACTGAAAGGGGCAAAAGATCACAGCTGATGTGAAAAATATAAATAAGATTATTTAAACACAGGCCAGGACTTGAGCAATCCCATCCTATTTGAAAAAGTCCAAGCTAGTGTTTTTACAATACTAAAATTTCAGTAATAATATCCACATGATCATTAATTATTTTCATTTTTTTATTTGGACAATAGAATGTACTTCTATTTACATTAAATCATAGTACTTTCTTTTGTATCATAAGGCCTTATAACTGTGTAATCCCTGTGTAATCGTCCAGGTAGGTTCCATAGTGGTGCATGAGCATATACGAGTCTATGTGCTCTTATACTTGCTTGGATATAGCTCAAAATTATTCTGATGATTTTTATTTCGATATTGATACTTGCTCAAAGTAGTATAGCTTCAATACTAGCTTCAGTATTGATTAGTATCTGATTAGTCCAAGATATCACAATTATTAGGCCACAAGATTGATTAAATATTTTCTTCAGTCCTCATCACTGACTGCATTAACATGCACACTGAAAATCTGATTAATATTACAGTTTGAGTTGTAAGACTATTAAAATGACATGTAAATCAAAAGAGCTAATCCTCTGATTTCTTTCTGATCATGGGCCCTTAGATTACTCACATCACATTTTGCAATTTGCATGTCATTTGTCATCTTAAAAGGTCCAGAATTCAGATTATAATCAGATTTTGGTGTGCATGTGAACAAGGCCACTGAAAACGAGTGGCCTACATAACAAATTCATTACAAATAAGTAGAAAAGATGTGTGCAAGTTTGACAAGGCCAGCTATACAGTTTTTCTCTATTCTTGTTACAATACCAAGGATAGTATGGTATATTTGGGAGGTTTGTAGAGTCTTGAATAACATTTTAAAATTAAACAGTGCCTAGAGCAACATTTCAGACCAGACTGTTTCTGCCAGTTCAGTAACTTAAGACAGATAAATTGGGAGAATTTTTGGGGACTTGATGAAACTATATCTGTTTTTTTTAATCCAAGACAAGGCGAGGAGGAGCAGGAGTGGGATGCGTTCACTGTGACTGCGTTATCATGTTACAAAAGTAAAAGGTGAGGAGGCAGGCTATGGCCCGTGGGTGGGTCCAATTCAAACTCTCCACCTACTGTATTATTGTCAGCTCTTTGTTTCGGCCAGCATAAAGTTCTCAAATTCTTTGTTGAATTTAATAATAATCTTCAAAGCACTATGTCATTTATAGTTTGTCAATTTGAGCACCAGGCTTTTGTCCAAAAACAGTATTCATGCGTTCATCTATTCCATTACAATCTATTTTTAGATGGTCTTTTGAGTGTGAATCAATGTTTTATGTTGTAAAGAAACAGACAGACACAATGAATAAAAATGTCAGCAATTGACATAAATGAGTCATCTGAACCAAGCCACATGAGGTGACTTGTAAACGTATGGTCAAGATTTTGAGTCAGTTGCTTGAAACCACATCAATATTTTCAGGTTGATAGAAATTTCTTCCAAAAAGAGTTACGACAGCAATTGCCTGTTACTTTGCAATCCTTAGAAAAAGATTTTTGCTTTATGAAAGGCAATGACCAATTAAAATAAAGAGTAAGTACAATGTGTGTAACGCGTGTGTGTAGTAAATTGACTTCTGATGAATTCAATAAAAATGTAATGACACCAAATTTAGTGGCTGACAATTTAAGGTTTTCATAAATGTGCTTGAATGACACATCACAATCCAAAGATATTTAATCGTTTAAACAATACATTCCAAACTGCATCCATTAAGGTTATAATAATATAGAATCCTGTGGTCCCATGCATTGATAGGCCACACAGTTAAAGATCTCATTCACTGCATATAGAGACAGAACTTTGAACCAAAAGTCGGGCGGTTTGTTTCACAGTCTTTTTTACAGTCTACTACAGTGACAGTGGTGGTCTCATGCCCATTCTAAGGGACAGTGGCCCCAGTGTGACAGGCACCAAAGAGCTAGCAGTGTCAGTGCTGTCAATGAATGTACACACCACTAGCAACAAAAAGTGTTCACAATTATCAATGTACACAGGGACAGGGGGAGCTCTGATGTTTAAATGCTCATGTGCTACAAAACCGTGACCGTGCTTTGACCGACATGAAATATGCAAATTCTGCAAATAAAATCTGCAACACTCTTTTATTTAATAGGGACAGTGCATATTGATGAACCTCAAGCAAAAATGCTAATTTACATGTGTAGTCCCTAGGCAGGCGACACCACAGACGAGATGAAAAGGATAATTAGTCCAGTTAAATGGTTTGCACTGGACTGATTTGGGAGAATTGATTTCTCATGATATGATGCTAAAAGTACGCAATATCTATCGCTAAATATAAAGATACACCTATAAAGCACTGTCATTTTCATTAAGCAACATCTGTCTGCAAGCCAGACAGAAGTGCAGCATTCCTCTGCTTTCCTGCAGCAAACATTAGCATGCTAACAAGCTCAATAACACAAGCTCTTTATAACTTTACTACAGTGTACTCTGGCTGAGGGCCACAATGACGTTCTGCACATGCAATAAGCAGCAGATAGACATTATCTGCCATCTATTGCACAGAGATTTTCCCCGCGTTCTCTTCTGTGGTTTCTGTTTAGCTTTTGCAGTCGAGACAGAGTTGAATGAAAAAAAACATTTTGAACTGTGGATATTTAATATTGTATTAAATTACAGTATTAGTAAATGTTGTAGATGAGCCCATGTGTTCTTCAGGAACATAACCCGTATAAAACACACGTACCAGTCCCTGTGTAAGTAGCCCAAACTGGCAACACGGCTCATGTTAGCACAACTTTGAGCTAGCCTTAGCAGGCTAATGGACAAACACAGAACAAATAAACAGAGGACCTTAAAGTCACGCGGTTGGCTCCATATTCCAATGTCATTTTGTCGTTTGAATGCGTCGGGTCCAGGCCGAAGGTAAAAAGAATAATCGAGAGGCCGGGGTGGTAGATGTGGAGGCGATATCCGGCCTGAGACATACACCACCCGGACGACACCTCCGCCCTCTCCCCGCAGCGCGCTAATGCTGCGTTTGCCTCGGAAATAAAACATTGTTGGGCTGAAAACTATAATCAGATTGATTCAATTGCAAAACCGTGCGGCATAAATAAGACCCAGCGCTGTGTTCATTCCCAAATTCATGTAAAATGATGTAGAGGCCCACTTCCCGTCACGCATCCCCGGACTCGCTTACCGCTATCACCGATTATGAGCAGCTTGAAGAGGTAATCGTAGTCCCTGGCCATTGCCGCCGGTATCTGGTGGTGGCTCACGCCCGCCTTGTGCCGCTCGTTTGTCCGGTGTGGCTCCAATCACAGGTCGGTCTATAATGCTCAACACAAACCCTCAAGTTCCCCAGTGTTAGAGCAGACGACCGCACCGACGTTGGACGTGGAGCCCCCCGGACCGGCGGCGTTTGTGTCGGGTTTCGCGGCGTCAGCGGTCCTGTGTGTGCGCTGCAAACAGCCGGAAACTCCGCTTCCTTCTGCTTCTGTGGAACTGCCTGCGCCCAAGTATGACCCGAGCGCACTGCGCAGACTCCGGCCACAGCGCACCGGCCCTCCGGCTCACTCTACAGGTACAGGAGCGGTGAGCGCAACATGTCCTCAATGGATTTTTATTAAAATGTAGTTAATTTCAATATAAAGAGGAGCACGATAACAAGGATACCATGGTGGGCATTTTCAGTGTAGACCTGGACTTTTTCATTTCATATCGTTCATATCTCTGTCAACGAGTTCAAATTCTGATATTTGATTGCCCTTATTTACAATCCATTTCCACCCCCGTATAATTTGTATGAATGTAATGTATGGCAAATAAAGTATTTTGCAAGATGTAGATTTTAAAAGTCACACAATATCTGAAAATCACCTTTTTATTTTACAACCATATCACTGATAAGAACATATTATTCTTGTATAGAGGTTGCTGTAGCCCAAACAGATCTCAGCACATCCCTAGGAAACTCAGCAGAAGTAAAATACAGAAATGACCTCAGCTGGTGTTGTATTATTGACAATTCACAAATTCACAAAATTTGGTAAAAATAAAGGAGAAACACTCAAAATTCAAATGGATTGGCCTTGTGATTTTGATAGCACACACAATATAACATGTAGGGGTAAAAGAAGACCGTTCCTAGTCAAATTAATGTACAGTGGTCCCTCGCTCTATCGCAGTTCACTGTTCGCGGCCTCACTGTTTCGCGGATTTTTATTTTATTTTTTTAAATAGTGTAACATTGTGTTCTGCGTCCTGATTGGCTAAGAGACTGTAGACCTTTGCCGATTGATAGATGGGGGATGCAAGGGGGGGACCGGGACTAGACCGGGACTAGACCGGGACTAGACCAGGACTAAAAGTGGACTAAAAGTGGACTAAACCAGGCCTAGACCAGAACTAAACCAGGCCTAGACCAGGTCTAAACTAACCTGGGAAATCCCAGGCTGCTTTGGTTCGTTCCGATCTGAAAGACAGCCTGGCAACTATGGCAAGCAAGCTCGCCCGATTCTGGGAGCCAATCAGAGAGCGGGGAGGGGTGGCAAGACGGTGATGCATACTACGTGACAAACGGAAGCTTGTAGTTTCAACTGACAACTGACATGATTGGCTATGGGCTACGTATACGCCAAATGATAGACATTCGTAACACCCAATAAACGGCCGTTGGCGATCGTAAACCACACCTCCGGTACGAGATATTTCGAAGGTGGCTTCCAGACCTTATATCACTTGTGATATGGTCAGGTGTAAACCAGGACCTGGACTGGTCCTGGACTAAACTAGGACTGGACCAGGTCTAGACCTGGACTAAACCGGGACTAGACCAGGTCTAAACCAGGATTAAATCACCCTGTGCGGCTCTTTGCTGGTTTCGTGCGGCTCTTGCGTTCATTTGTGCATGTTCGGTTTGTGGCTCGGGCTGCGAGGACGCGGTCCTGAGGGGGCGGCATGGTCCGGGCGCCGCGGTTCGATCTCGTGCTCGCAGCCCCGGCCTTGCGCCGGTCGTGCTGCTCTGTCAGGGATTTGACCACACGCACTTCTCCAAGGGCTTGGTGCGCGTCGCGTCCCGGGACGTGGCAGTGCCGTTGGATGAGTGCGGTGCTTCCTGCGGATCCAGTGACTCATGTCTCTGCTCCCCTTGCGCGTCCGGCGGGGCCCCCGCGGAGCCCCCAGGCTTCACTATTAATACATTTTGTTGAAAATCTACAAAAGTTTGAGTGTTTAAACGAGAGAGAAATGTGACAAAATGTTAATTTCGGTGTTTTAAGGCATTTACAGCCTTAAAACGTATAATAATTGTAAAATATAGTTGTCCTACTTTGCGGATTTCACTCATTACGGGTTATTTCTGGAACCTTACCCCCGCGATAAATGAGGGACCACTGTATTATAAAACAAAGATCCATCAAAATGTTTGCAAATTAATGCGTGCTTTGGAAGGGAGGTGTTTGGGTGTCCTTATACAGTGAAGAATAGTCCATCACGTTAAAATGGTGTCGTCAATCTCTTCATTGGAGTCTGGGAGGCTGGAGATTTTCTTCAAAGATCGACGATGGCATTCGGACAACAGGTCATTACTCGCAGTGTCCAGGATAGAAGTGATAGCCTGATGGCAAAATGGAAACAAATGTTATTAGTAGAGTGTAATATAAAATTGCATTAATAAATTCTGTGATACAGCATTGATATACACTGGGGGCAAGGTGGGTTAAGTGTCTTGCCTAAGAACACAATGACGGCATTCACCATGGGAGCTGAAAGAGCGAGATTCGAACCGCCAACTTTCAGATCAGTGGACAAAGACTGTCTACCAAATGAGCTACTGACAGTGCCATAAATTTGTTTAAAGAAAGAAAACTTGTTTATTTAATACATTTGACATGTTTTGTTGATTAAAATAGTCATCTTTCATTTTAGGTTTGTGCATGTAGTGGTTTAAAAAGAAATATTAAAATGTATTTGAGTCTTAAATAATGATATCACAGAATGTCATCAGGGCTAATACATTGATTACAGAAATGTGATATTGTATTGTGAGCCATGTCATTTCCAGCAAACAAAGGACCAAAAAGAAGATTAGTTCTTTTTGAGAGGGATGCATATAGATTTTTACGGGGAATGTATATTTATTATGCTATAATTTCAAAACATCCATTATATAATATATCAAAATTATTCACATTATTCATTCCCACTGAATGCTCGTAAACTGTGCTTTCTTGTGGTGGCACTTCTGGTTTAACAGGGATCCCATTTATTTCAATGAGAATATGGGAAAAGTTTTGCAGGTAAAATATGACATATGGGTTGTATAAGTTAAGACTTTATTGATCTCACGCAGGAGAAATTTACTTGTCACAGTAGCTCCAGGTAGGGACAGTTTGAACAAGAAAGAAAAGTGCATGCAGGCAAGAATGGCATAAAGATAAGTAATAATAATAATAAAATAAGTAATAATCGAACAAGTAATAATAAAACAGTGACAAGGAGAGTATTGAAAAAACAATATTGCACGTTGGAAAAACGATATTGCACAGTGGAGTTATACAAGTAATAATAAGAAACAGTAACTAGGAGAGTATTGAAAAACAATATTGCATGTTTGGACTATACAGTGGAGTTGTACAGTCTAATGGCGGTGGGGATGAAGGATCTGTGGTAGCGCTCCTTCTTGCACTGGGGGTGCCTCAGTACATGCCATATGACATATGAGTTGTATTACATAAAATATCCATCCATCCATTGTCTTCCGCTTATCCGGGGCCGGTCGCGGGGGCAACAGTCTAAGCAGGGACGCCCAGACCTCCTTCACCCCGGACACTTCCTCCAGCTCCTCCGGGGGGACCCCAAGGCGTTCCCAGACCAGCCGGGAGACATAGTCCCGCCAGCGCGTCCTGGGTCTTCCCCAGGGCCTCCTCCCGGTGGGACATGCCCGGAACACCTCCCGAGGGAGGCGTCCAGGAGGCATCCGAAATAGATGCCCGAGCCACCTCAGCTGGCGCCTCTCGACGTGGAGAAGCAGCGGCTCTACTCCGAGCCCCTCCCACGTGACTGAGCTCCTCACCCTATCTCTAAGGGTGCGCCCAGCCACTCTACTGAGGAAACTCATTTCGGCCGCTTGTATCCGCGATCTCGTCCTTTCGGTCATTACCCAGAGCTCATGACCATAGGTGAGGGTAGGAACGTAGATTGACCGGTAAATTGAGAGCTTTGCCTTTCGGCATAGCTCCCTCTTCACCACAACGGTCCGGTACAGCGACCGCATCACTGCCGACGCTGCACCGATCCGGCTGTCAATCTCACGCTCCATCCTCCCCTCACTCGTGAACAAGACCCCGAGATACTTGAACTCCTCCACTTGAGGCAAGGACTCCCCACCCACCCAGAGAGGGCAAGCCACCTTTTTCCGGTCGAGAACCATGGCCTCGGATTTGGAAGAGCTGATCCTCATCCCAGCCGCTTCACACTATGTATTTTATTACATAAAATAATACAACCCAAATGATGATGGCGGAGGGCATGGCAATTTCTGGAATAAAGTAATCGGCAAAAGCCCCCCAAAAAGATTAATTTTAAGTGATACCATCTCCTCATGGACACTCCTGCTCACCTACTCCACCAAACTATAGCATGCCAAAGCAGCTCATTCTCCATCAGGCTCCTACAGATCTGCTCAAACAGTGAGAGATACAGGACTACATTCAAACCATACTCCATACAGATGTACAACAACTCATCCTTATGTAACAGATAACCCTTTGTCCTGTCAGTCATCATATCATCTTTGCACTGTTTTTTCTCACAACCTGTTGTATATTGCAGATTTTTTATTACTTATTTCTATTTTATTTTATATATACAAAAAAAGTATATATACACACTGTACATGTATATAATTATGCCTTATTTGATTTACTTTGCTACTTATTCAGAATATATAATTACTATTTATAAGTGCTGTCAGGTGATTTAAAAAATTAATTACAGGATTTGAAATTAATTAATCTGATTAATCACGTTTTAATCTCATAAAGGCTAAAGGTCCCCAAATAAAGAATTCGAATTCTAGGACATTACAAAATTGTAGTGCTTGACAAATCAACTGAATAAACTAAGAAGAGAAGATTTGAAATCCACATTTTTATTGGTGAAGTGTGTTTCATAAATTAATTTCAAAAGAAGGTCAAGCACATCCCAGCAAACCAATTAGGTCAGGTGCATTCTTGAAAAATACAAATACAGGTAAATAAATAAAATGAAATTGGCCTGCAATCAACAGCAATCCACTTTGCGATTGAGTTTGTCTGCAAGCGTGGTTTGGCGAAGTGCGCTCACGCTTGCACTATCACCGGTAACAATGGAACTTGTCTGGACGTGTTTAGCGTTTAAATGCTGTCAGGCTGGAGCAGCTTCGGTGATCGGGAATTATTTTTTACAAAAGCTACAAATCACTGTGTTCTTGTTGATAGTCCCGTCTTTGTTTTTATAAATAAACTTGCCGTTCAAAGGCCATGGCAGTGATTTGCTCGCCTCGCCCCCCCAAGTCAAGTCCATGTCAGTTTCCACCAGGCTTTATCTGTTTGATTAGGGATGCAAGTGGAAGTGACGTTCCACTGCCAAGTCGCCTACAGGTCCTTCAATCAGCCAAATTTTAAATGCGTGCGCATTGAAATGCCACTCATAATTAATTGCGATAATTTTTATAACACATTAATTTGCAGTGTAATTAATTAATCTAATTAACGCGTTACACTAACAACCCTACTTCTTTGTTATTACAATATATTGTGTTGTGTGAGCCACTATGTCCAAGTAATTTCTCTTGTGGATCAATAAAGTTTGTCTAAATCCAAGATACCATAAAATGCTTCTTACCTGCATAGTTTCGTCCCCTTGTCTTAACCGTAGCAGATTGACGATTGTGTGTTCGCTCTGTGCTCGGACAGTGGTGTTTTTGTCCTTTGTGTTGTCCAGCAGAGTCTTGATCAGAGGTTTAACAAGTCCAGCCTCCATCGCAGGAACAGCTGGGTCCTTGAACACCCACCACAGCACCCGCTCCGCCACCAGCCTGATGTCACTGGACTGGTTCTGCAGACACTGAAGAAGAAAGGCATTTGTTGTATTATTTTAATAATATCGATGAAAAACATATATACAATATTTTATTCATTGTTGTAAATGGAGTAATACCAGTCCTAATATCTTTCAATTCAAATGCCATCTAAAACATTATTTAAAAATATTAGAAAACCTTCCAAATAAACAAGCTAATTACATGTTCTCAGATTATAAAGAAGTTAAATTATCAATCCGAATCATTTATCTACCCCTAAGTCTTGTAATCTTTGTGTATACTGTTTATCTGTTTCCTTGTATGTATGTTTAGAATAATATGTATATATGCAATATATTTTGTGAAAGGAAGAAAGGCAAGAAAAGGCAGAAGCTTGATTTGCTTAATCAAAAAATACAACATAAAAGAAGTTACAACAAGAAAACTGCGTACACTTGGCTGTGAAATACTGAAAATACAGAAGGGGTTGAAATCACAAATATACCAACAAGCTGAAATCTTATTATTTTATCAGTGTATTAGAAAGCAAAAGAGTGTAGACTTAGTAGACCTCCCAGTTTTACCTTGACAAACTGTGTGATGATTCTTTGTGAGATGCTGCTACCGCCCTCGGATTGGAGCTGGTGTCTGACGAGGAACCCCAGAGCCCGGATCCCACTGGTTGCTATGGGGATCTGCAAATATGTTAAAATCAGGATTGTAGTGACAGAAAAAATAGATTGTGCACACCAAAAATGTTTATTCTGATTTAGAATGACTAAAAGAAAAATCTATTTAATAAACAATTCTTTTTGTCAGACAGGAGTTTGTTTACTTGCTTTACATGTTTCAGCCATTTCCTGTACCTGTCAGAAAGTCTAAAGAAACTATTAATAGTACAAGGCTAGGCGGTCCTTTTGGCCTTTGCATGTTACTATGGAATGATACATATACACAGGTAATGTAAACTAAAACTGCAAAAAAAAAACTTTTTAAGGGAACAACTAAAATAAGGAGCCAAACAACAATATTTAGAGGTGCACTGTGCAACTTTTCTGGTGGAGGGTCTGCTACCTACTTCTCTCCAAGAAAATGTTATGCTTTGTCTAGAATGTTCCACAGTATAGAGTAAGCCTGTCTATCACAAGGGAGACATGCAGGTTACAGCATCAGGCTACATTATAATTCTGATCTGTGGAGAGTCGCCCCTATTCACAGAAGGAACGATTGTATTTTTGAGCAGTAGAAACGCCTGTAATGATTGAACAGAGTTAATGTCATACAATGGAACATTCTAGGCAAAGCAATAATATCTACATGGAGACAAGCAAGTAGTAGACCGTCCACCAGAAAACTTACACAGTGCACCTTTAATATTTTTATAGTATCTGAAATATTAAGGATATTTGAATTATTGGTGCAGTAGCAAGAACACAGAAACCATAATGTGACTTACCCGGTCTGCAGTGGCATTGGCCAGAATGGACTCTGTCACGGTGTCATTGTACTCCTTTGCACACAGTTTCTCTGGAGCAGATTTGACGGCTATAGCCAGGGCCATGCTTCGGCCGTGACGCACCATCCAGTCCACACCAGACACATCAGCTGAAAAAGAGATTTAAAACGCAATCAACTCTTTCATTCATTCACTATGTAATGTATGTAGTATGTAGTCTACATACATTATATTCAGTCTGATGCCCATAAAACAGAACATATTCTGTATATAGAACTTCACAATCAAATCAAATACTAAGTAAATCAATGACCAGGTGTAGGCAAAAGCTAAATCAAATACTCCATCTGGAGGAATTTTGTGGACTCAATTACTTTAGCTACATTAATATAAATTTTATTGCAGATAAATTACAATATATAATACAGGGATGAAAAATATGTGATAATGTATAATGTCTTCACATGCTTCACTTGCTGTGAAACTTAGAGGATAATTATAGACAAATTGTAAACTGTAACTGTAGTAAAGGTGACATTACTGGATGAAATACCGACCCAATACATGCTGTGTTAACACCGTTTTCAGCTCATCGTCTGAGAGGAAGGCACAAAGCTCGCCCACACAGCCAGCAGAGGCCATTCGAGTGTTATCCTACAACACACACGTCATGTCAGACATCATTTACATAAAGCCACATCCTCTGCTACACTTCAGCTTTCTGTTCACCACAAAGGAAGCTATTTCAAATAAACAACTGATCTGTATCATCAAATCAAGTGAATAACAAATTGGGTGCTTACTAGTCTTCAAATTAAGGTTGTAAGAAATTTGCCAATTTCAAGTTTTAATTGATTTCAGTAGTAGAAGCAAGTGTAACAAAACTGAGAGAATACTACAAAACAGCAATTTTAGTTAATATGTTTTTGTAGCCAGTGTTCAAAACTGTTCAGAGAAAGTTATTTT
Source organism: Paratrypauchen microcephalus (assembly GCA_036785185.1). Taxonomy (NCBI): domain Eukaryota; kingdom Metazoa; phylum Chordata; class Actinopteri; order Gobiiformes; family Gobiidae; genus Paratrypauchen; species Paratrypauchen microcephalus. Next base: position 2,181,845 of record JAVJIX010000090.1, on the reverse strand, counting down.
GTAAAAATATGTGGAATATGTGAAAGAATTTAAAGTAAAGCTGGTTCGCAGGACAGACCTAATGCTCAGAGGCACTGGCTCCTCGTGTCATACCTCGTCATGTCCCAGCATGCCCAGTAATGTGGTGGTGATGTTCTTGCGGATGGCAGGGTCCACCTTTGAACCAGCACCCTGAATCACAAATCTTAAAGCTTGAAGCATGGTCTCCCTAAGAAAACAACAAACCCCAAATTACTTCATTTTTGTAATACTCTTCATTATGCAGACTGGATACAATACTTAAAGGTGCACTGTGTAACTTTTTGGTTGGGTGTCCATCACCTGCTTGTTTCTATGGATATATCAACGGTCTGCCTGGAATGTTCCATAGTATGACATTAAACAGCTCCATTTTGCATAATTCAATTACAGGTGGTGTTATAGCTCAAAAATACCTAGAAAAACAGGCATTCTCACTGTGAGCGGGGTCGCCTCTCCACAGATCTGACCTGTAATCTGGTCTGGTTTGGCCTCCATGAAGAATACCATAATGTGAAGCATTCCATACAAAGCAATAACATTTTCATGGAGAAAAGCATTTGACGGACCCTCCACCAGAAAAGTTACACAGTGCACTTTTAATAGTGTTCTTTATTTTACTCTAAAGTTTGAGAACCCTACATAATTTCATTTGGCCCACAACAGTTACAAAACCCACATCTACTCAAAGATAATAACCTACAATGCAGTCCTAAAATATTTACCTTAATCAAACTATTTCCAAACACCTATCATGCTCACTCGAATAACCGCAACTGAAGCAAAATAAATGGCAACTTAATTATCAACAATTTAAAATTTTTAGCAATTTTAAATACCAAACCTTATTGATTTGTGTCAGTGTCTTATGTCCTTGTTATGTTGTTATGTCCAACTGTCATGTATGCCACAGTTTGTTATGTCACTTGTCTTTGGGTGTAGATTTAGACAAACTTTATTGATCCACAAGGGAAATTACTTGGGCACGGTAGCTCACACATCACAATATAATATAATAACAAAGAGAAAAAATACAAATGGTAATTCTAAATAAGTAGCAGAAATAGCAAGAGACTGGGGTCAAATAAGGCATAATTATATAAATGTATATGTCCAAGTAAAAATAAAATAAAATATGTATTATCTAGCATTACCATAATAATAAAAAGCATTGTTGTGCCTTGATTCTGTACCTGACTCCGGCGTCCTCTGCGTTGCGAATGGCTGCGAGCTGCTCGGTGAACAGGGGGTCCACTTTGGTGTGAATGGAGACGAGCTGCCCCAGTGCCTCTGCCGCTCGGAGCCGGACCGCACGGCTGGAGTCCTGGAGGGCTTTCAGGAATGTGGTCTGGAGCTGAGGCAGGAAGGGCTTCAGGGCTATTCCCACCTGAGGCACAAGGAGGCATCGAAAAGGATTACAGTCAGAAAATGGAGTGTAAAATATATAACGGTTGAACCATTTTCTATAAATGTAATGATTTATGTCCACAGTTTTATAAAGTCTGCCAGTGCATTGCATTATAATACTATAATATACTGTACTATACAGTATTGAGACTGAAAAAAGAAATAAAAATCACAATTTGGACAAAATTGACCATTCCTAAATAGTTTTAAAATGGTCTTGACCCTTATAAGAACAAGTTTAAAGGAAAATTAACGTTTTTTTTACAATCTGAGCCTTCTTTTGGCAATAAAACAAGTAGTTTTACTCACCCATAGCAGTTTGGTGTCAATTGGAGCAGTATCGCAGAACTTATGTTGTAGCCGTTCTGTTCTACTAATGATCCCGTATCCGTTAACATGGTGCTCGGGGCATTACTTTGCGGTGTCCAAATAACACAAACTTTAACACTTTTCAAATCACAGAAGATCGCTGTGTCAGGGTAGACTTTTAGTGGATTCCAAAACGGCCTGAAGCCCGATATCCAGCTATAGTTTCATTTGATGACGTCATCAGAGAGGACAGTGCGCATGCGTGAACTCAGCTGTTTTGTAAACACCGCTAGTCCAAAAGAAGCTAACACCGCTCTGAACTTTACTTTTCAGTTGCGATATTGGGTTTCAGGCCGTTTTGGAATCTACTAAAAGTCTACCCTGACACAGCGATCTTCTGTGATTTGAAAAGTGCTAAAGTTTGTGTTATTTGGAGACCGCAAATCAGTGCCCCGAGCACTCACGCTAACGGATACGGGATCATTAGTAGAACAGAACGGCTACAACATAGGCGCTTTGTGCTACAATTTTGTATGAAAAGCGCCTTATAAATGTTTGATTGATTGATTGATTGATAAGTTCTGCGATACTGCTCCAATTGACACCAAACTGCTATGGGTGAGTAAAACTACTTGTTTTATTGCCGAAAGAAGGCTCAGATTGTAAAAAAAAACGTTACTTTTCCTTTAAGATCACACGGACACGTTAGTAAAATTATTATTTTGTAAAAAAAAAAAAAAAAGTGGTATCAAAATAGGTATTGATGCACTGATCTGATTAGTATCAAATCATAGTATCAAAATGTAAATTTTAGTACACTATTCCTTGCTTAAGTTACCTAGATTGAGTTGACAGAGTAATTGAGCTTGAAAAAAATGCAAATCAATTGATACTCCACTGTTTGTTTCTGGTTGACACAGACCGGCTTGGGAAAAGACGTTATAGAGATTATAGTCCAGATTTGTCAGGTCATACTCATTATTATATACTTATTATGTCATGAAGATCAGAATGGTATGTCATGCAGCAGACCTTGGCCAGCAGCAGAGTAAGAGTCTCCAGCAGGGCGGTCTTGACGGTCCAGGCAAATCGATCTCCTAAAATCCTGATGAGGGGTCCAGTGATGTTGACCACAGATGGGCGCAGGGCCTCAGGGGAGGTCAGTCTGATGACCCCTCCCAGAGCTTTGGCCGCCTCCTCTTTCTGCTCTGGACTACCGGTCAGAACACCCTCTCTCAACACGGGCAGGATACAGGTCACACCCTGAGGCGCAGAGAACAAAACAACATGGTCAATACTCAGTCAATACTGGCAACAACTCTCTGATTTATAAAACACTCTTTTAATCTGTCACTTTTAATAATGTTTAGCATTTTTGCAATTAATTTTGTATAACTTGTACATATGTGTAGAAATGTGTTCTTTTCCAGGACTCAGTTTCGCTGAGAACAATTTAATTTTACATTCACATTAGATTACATTTTTTACACTCTTCTGGTCACTCAAACATCCGTGAGTGAAAAAATACTCCAGTTATGTTAACATTGCACAATCGATTAAGTCCAAGACAATAATTCAATATATCATAGGCTTAATAATTAATTGATGTACTTATAATTAGATCTGAAAAGTAAATAAAGTTTGATAGATTGATTTACTTGCCTTCTTGGGTAGGCAGAATCCAGGCAGGTGCTGGCCCTTCACATCTGCAGCTGCTGATCTAATGTCTCTGTGAAGATCGTCTATTAGAGACAACTGGCTGCTCGCATCCAGTTTCTGCAGAAGACACAGTGAATGTCACCATCACTAAAAACTATTCTCACAAGACTGACAAAAAGCTGTACCTTGGTGATGGAGTTGATGGTGTCCCAGCTCTGAGCCAGGACCTCGGGGTTGGTGTCGTTGAGGAGTCTGATGAGTCCTGAGAGGAGGGTTCGGACATGGGCGCTGTAGTCCAGGCGGGTGCGGGCAAAGTAGGCATTTAGTATTGTGACTGCAGCCTGTCTGAGCCCAGGGTCAGGACCACGAGTCGCTTCCAGGAGGTCCTCAATGATGATCCTCTGTCCCACCTCATCCTCCACAGACAGGATCACGGTCTGGGCACTGAGCAGCTCCTATGGGAACAAACAAAGGACAGTCTAAACCAGGGGTCTTCAACGTTTTTCAGGCCAGGGACCCCCAAACAGATGGCGAACTGGGCCAGGGACCCCCCTACTATATATACGGCATAGAATTGTGTTTTATATTAAATTGAGCTTAGTGTCATGTATAAACATTGCTACTCTGTTATGGTACATCCAGTACAAGGAAATAATACACAGGTTAATACTGTATTTTACACTATAAAATATAAAATTATATTATTTTAAAGTGAAATCAAAAGATTTCGCGACCCCCCTGCAGTACCTCCGCGACCCCCCTAGGGGTCGCGACCCCCCTGTTGAAACAATTATGTCAGTGCATCTCAAATGCTTTTTAGAACATTTGAAATTGCAATTGACAAATCACTGGTCTCATTGCGTAACAGATTTTTTTGGCCAAATTTATTTTATTTTTATCTCCAGACTCAGCTGCATCTGTAGATGTCATTGGCTCAGTCCAAACTGTTGGAGTGGACAAAAATAGCACATGTTTTTAGTTACATAATGATAATTACAACAGATGGTAAATTTGATAAACAATTTAGAAGAACACAGGAATGTGTGTGTTGAATTTTTAATATAAAAAACTAAACAGCCCTACTGCTGGTTAAAGGTATATTGTGTAACTTTTCCGGTGGAGGGTCTGTCAAATGCTTTTCTTCATGGAGATGTTATTGCTTTGTCTGGAAAGTTTCACAGTATGGCATTAAACCTTTTTATCTTCAAGGAGACCAAACCAGACCAAGTTACAGGTCAGATCTGTGGAACCTCGCTCACAGTCAGAATGTTTTTTCTCTATATTTTTAAGCTGTAAAACCACCTGCAATTGAATAAATGTAAGGTAGAGACGTTTAAGTTTAGTGCACCTTTAAGAGCATCTTGGATGGAAGTGATACCAAATACTGTAGAATGTTTATTCAAGGTTCAGGAGGATGTCATGTAAAATAACTTTTTAATTACCTGAGCTTCTTCCTCTGTCCCCAGTTTTTCTTTGAATGAAGAGAGCAGTGCGGGAAGGATAACCCCTAAATGGCGCGTGAGAGCATCACCGGCCACAGCAGAGAGGAAGGCCAGTACTCTTGTGTTTACAGGTGGAGCAGTCAGCTACAATGAACCACAAATCATAAGAACAATGCGCAATGGCCGCAATAGTAGTTAAGAAATCACAATGCATACTTTTGGGACAAGATAAGGCAGCACTGAACGGCTCTTCACCGCCATAACCTGCTTCAGTCCATCCAGTGCAAAGTCTGCAGTCTCTTCATCATCCTAGACAGAAAAGGTACAAGCATTAGCAAACCTACACAACCTGGGTAAACAACAACAACTACAACTACAACTACAACTACAACTACTACTACTACTACTACTACTACAAAAGCGAAAGAATAGTACAACATGGGAGAAAACAAATAAATTGGTAGTCTAATATAGATCTTTTAATTGAATATCCAGTGTAATACCAGTTGTTTGAGCAGCATGGGCAGGATGTCGTCTAGAGCCTGGTGGCCGATGGTGGCGTGCAGCTGCTCAAAGGTTTTGGCTGCAGCTTCTCTGACCTCCTCCAGGGGATCACACAGCGCCTTCCTCACCGTGGGGACCAGGGACTCTGAGAACACCAGCACCTGCAACAGACACAGCAACAAAAAGACTCGTAATGTTTGAGTTTAAATTGTCATTGGCATGTTGTTAAGTCGTCTCTACCCTTTGCATATGCTTAAAGGGTCCATACTACCATATTAACTAGGGGTGTAAAGATTAACCGATTTGGATCGGTTATCGGTCTGTGACCTCTGCGATCCGAGTGTACCGATCAACGGAGCCCGGATCGGTAAAAATGCACTACGAATGGTCCGATGGCCCGGATTTACGGCCAAGAACCGGTTTCCTAGGTTGTGTGATCATGAGCGGTCACTCTCAGACAGTAGAAGCGGCACTGTGCATGTGTTTGAACTCTCACGAGACTACAGTGTTGACCTTTTACCTGTGACGTCGGCTGATGTTGTTGGAGCGCAGCGCAGGATACTTTCACTTTGCTATGGAATTAACTATGTCAGACAATGGGGAATTTACAACGCCTCTCGCTTAACATAACCTGCGTGAAGTTGGCCCCTAACATCCAAGGTTTGTAAATCACACACGCGCGAACGCACACACACGAGACTGAGGAAATGTTATGAGATGGAGAGAAAGTATTAGTTATTCAGTGTTAAGAGCTTTCTCTGATTTTCTTTTTAAGAAAAGTTAATTACAGACATAAAGACATGTTGGATTTAACATGCTAGTGTTTTCTATAACTGCCTAGTAATATCTATCTTCTTGTCAGTGATATGTTGCACTTTTACAGTTACTGAAACTCATATGAGTGACTGAAGCACTAATCATTCTGATTTTTGCCTTTAATAGGCAACTTGCTTGTTTTATAACAACTTTTTTATTTTTGATATCTAACCTTATTGTTTTGTGTTACTTGAGGGAAGGAATGTATTGTATTTTAAGTATGAGCAGAGTTTTGCAAACCGGATTGCCAGTTTTTCAGTAGGCCTGGTGTATTGGACACAAAAGAAAAGGATACTATTATGAAATTTCATTTCTGTTTCTCTCTTTTTCTTCTCAATAACTTTAAAGCACTTGGGAGTAAAGTTGTCAATTTGTATTGAATCAAAATTAACCGAACTGGATCAGATCGAATCGAACCGGATCATTTACTAATTTTATGAATCGTCCCTGAATCGAGCCTGTGAATCGAGATTCGAATCAAACCGTTTTGTGAGTGAAAGATTCACACCCCTAATATAACACTATTATAAAACACCCAAGCAACCCGTTCCGTAGTTCATCTGTTTAGAAATCATGACATCATACATCGAAGGAGCGACGTGGGGCCGTCCTCCCGTGGACCCACCACCCACAGGAGGATCCATAAGGGCCGGGTGCAGAGAGATCTGGGCGGCAGCCGAAGGCAGGGGCCTCGGCGACCAGATCTCCGGACATGGAGACTAGCTCTGGGGACATGGAATGTCACCTCGCTGGGGGGGAAGGAGCCTGAGCTCGTGCGGGAGGTTGAGCGCTATCGACTAGATATAGTCGGCCTCACCTCCACGCACAGCCTGGGCTCTGGAACCCAACTCCTTGAAGGGGGCTGGACTCTCCATTTCTCTGGCGTTGCCCGCGGGAACGGCGGCGGGCCGGTGTGGGCCTACTCATTGCCCCACGGCTCAGCCGCTGTGTGTGGAGTTCACCCCGGTGAACGAGAGGGTCGCGTCCCTGCGCCTTCGGGTCAGGGACAGGTCTCTCACTGTTGTGTCGGCCTACGGGCCGAACAGCAGTGCAGAGTACCCGGCCTTCTTGGAGTGCCTGGGAGGGGTACTGGACAGTGCACCGACCGGGGACTCCGTTGTTCTCCTGGGGGACTTCAACGCCCACGTGGGCAACGACAGTGACACCTGGAGAGGGGTGATTGGGAGGAACGGCCTCCCTGATCTGAACCCGAGTGGTGTTCTGTTATTGGACTTCTGTGCTAGCCACAGTTTGTCCATAACGAACACCATGTTCGAGCACAAGGGTGTCCATCAGTGCACGTGGCACCAGGACACCCTAGGACGGAGGTCGATGATCGACTTTGTTGTCGTGTCATCTGACCTCCGGCCGCGTGTCTTGGACACTCGGGTGAAGAGAGGGGCAGAGCTGTCAACCGATCACCACCTGGTGGTGAGTTGGGTCCGCTTGCAGCGGAGGAAGCCGGAAAGACCTGGCAGGCCCAAGCGCGTAGTGAAGGTCTGTTGGGAACGTCTGGCAGAGCCCTCTGTCAGGGGCACCTTCAACTCGCACCTCCGGGAGAGCTTCTCCCAGATTCCGGGGGAGGCTGGGGACATAGAGTCCGAATGGGCTCTGTTCTCGGCCTCTATTGTCGATGCGGCCGCCCGTAGCTGTGGTCGTAAGGCCTGTGGTGCCTGTCGCGGCGGCAATCCCCGAACCCGGTGGTGGACACCGGAAGTAAGGGATGCCGTCAGGCTGAAGAAGGAGTCCTATCGGGCCTTGTTGGCTCGTGGGACTCCGGAGGCAGCCGACGGGTACCGAGCGGGCTAAGCGTGCTGCAGCCCGGGCGGTGGCAGAGGCAAAAACTCGGAGTTGGGAGGAGTTCGGAGAGGCCATGGAGGAGGACTATCGGACGGCCTCAAAGAAATTCTGGCAAACCGTCCGGCGCCTCAGGAGGGGGAAGCAGTGCTCCACAAACACTGTTTACAGTGTGGGTGGGGAGCTGTTGACCTCGACTGGGGATGTTGTCGGACGGTGGAAGGAATACTTTGAGGATCTCCTCAATCCCGCCGTCATGTCTTCCGAGGAGGAAGCAGAGGCTGGGGACTCGGGGTCGGACTCACTCATCACCCTGGCTGAAGTCACTGAGGTGGTTGGAAAGCTCCTCGGTGGCAAGGCCCCGGGGGTGGATGAGATCCGTCCTGAGTATCTCAAGTCGCTGGATGTTGTAGGGCTGTCTTGGCTGACACGTCTCTGCAACATCGCGTGGCGGTCGGGGACAGTACCTCTGGAATGGCAGACCGGGGTGGTGGTCCCTCTGTTTAAGAAGGGGGACCGGAGGGTGTGTTCCAACTATCGTGGAATCACACTCCTCAGCCTTCCCGGTAAGGTCTATTCCAGGGTGCTGGAGAGGAGAATTCGACCGATAGTCGAACCTCGGATTCAGGAGGAGCAGTGTGGTTTTCGTCCCGGCCGGGGAACACTGGACCAGCTCTATACTCTCCATCGGGTGCTCGAGGGTGCATGGGAGTTTGCCCAACCAGTCCACATGTGCTTTGTGGATCTGGAGAAGGCATTCGACCGTGTCCCTCGTGGGGTCCTGTGGAGGGTGCTCTGGGAGTACGGGGGTTCGGGGCCCTTTGTTAAGGGCTGTTCGGTCCCTGTATGACCGGAGCAGGAGCTGTGTTCGCATTGCCGGTAGTAAGTCGGACCTGTTTCCGGTGCATGTTGGACTCCGCCAGGGCTGCCCTTTGTCACCGGTTCTGTTCATTATATTTATGGACAGAATTTCTAGGCGCAGTCAGGGGCCGGAGGGGATCCGGTTTGGGAACCACAGGATCTCATCTCTGCTGTTTGCGGATGATGTTGTCCTGATGGCTTCATCAAACCGGGACCTCCAATGTGCACTGGGGCGGTTCGCAGCCGAGTGTGAAGCGGCTGGGATGAAGATCAGCTCCTCCAAATCCGAGGCCATGGTTCTCGACCGGAAAAAGGTGGTTTGCCCTCTCTGGGTGGGTGGAGAGTCCTTGCCTCAAGTGGAGGAGTTCAAGTATCTCGGGGTCTTGTTCACGAGTGAGGGGAGGATGGAGCGTGAGATTGACAGGCGGATTGGTGCAGCGTCGGCAGTGATGCGGTCGTTGTACCGGACCGTTGTGGTGAAGAGGGAGCTGAGCCAAAGGCGAAGCTCTCAATTTACCGGTCAATCTACGTTCCTACCCTCACCTATGGCCATGAGCTTTGGGTAATGACCGAAAGGACGAGATCGCGGATACAAGCGGCCGAAATGAGTTTCCTCCGCAGAGTGGCTGGGCGCACCCTTAGAGATAGGGTGAGGAGCTTGGTCACACGGGAGGAGCTCGGAGTAGAGCCGCTGCTTCTCCACGTGGAGAGGAGCCAGCTGAGGTGGCTCGGGCATCTGTTCCGGATGCCTCCTGGACGCCTCCCTCGGGAGGTGTTCCGGGCATGTCCCACCGGGAGGAGGCCCCGGGGAAGACCCAGGACACGCTGGAGGGACTATGTGTCCCGGCTGGCCTGGGAACGCCTTGGGGTCCCCCCGGAGGAGCTGGAGGAAGTGTCCGGGGTGAAGGAAGTCTGGAGGTCCCTGCTTAGACTGTTGCCCCCGCGACCCGGCCCCGGATAAGCGGAAGAAAATGGATGGATGGATGGATGGACATCATACATACATCAGAAACAAGATTAATTTAAGAACAATCTTTAACAATCTTTCAATTTACGTCCTCACTAAATCCATAGGTCTTATGTTAGTCTTTCTCTTTTCACCTCGGCATCTATCTACATTAATTTTACACAATACAAATAAACAAATAAGACGGACCGCATCTTTGCTGGTGGACTTCATAATCTCACTGAGGCCAATGCAGACTCCCTGCCTCTCGTCGCTTTTGTCCGAACGCAGTCCGTTCTCCAAAATGGGAATAATCTCCGGAAGAATTTTTTCACCCAGTTTCCTCACAAGATCTCCAAGGGTCCGAGCTGCAATCTGAAACAACACAAAATTATCTTGAAAACAAAAGTTGAATGTAACAAAATATTTAGCACTAAATTCAACGTGTAGAAGTAACAGTTTATTAAACACGACAATTGTTTTAATAGGATTACTAAAACAGTGTAGCAGTTGTTATAATGAAGTACTGGTAAAAAATAATATAAGCCCATCAATAAAGTAACTGTATATTTTGATTAGAACTTGTAATTAACACTTAAACATGCATTGTGTAACTTTTCTGGTGGAGGGTCCATCAAATTCATTTGATTTCTCCATGGAGATGTTATTGCTTTGTCTGGAATGTTTTGCAGTGTTAAGCCCGTCTGTCTTCATGGAGACCAAACCAGACTAAGTTACAAGTCAGATATGTGAAGAGGCAACCCCATTTACAGCCAGAATGCCTCTTTTTCTAGGTATTTTTGACCTATAAAACCACCAGTAATTTAATACATGTAGAGTAGAGGTGTTTAATGTCACAGTGTGGAACATTTCAGGCAGAGCAAGAACATCTCCACAGAGAAAAGCCTTTGATGGAGCCTTTAAACAGTAAACATACCGTTCTCTTGTCTGGACAGGTGGAAGCCAGAAAACCCAGCAGAAGACTGAAAAGAGTAGGGAGAATTTCTCGAAGGGTTCTTGGAGTGTTGGAGACCACAATTTTCCAAACGTGGAGAGAAGCCTGACGCACGACCAGCTGAGTGTCAGAGCGTCCCATGTAGAGACCAGAGAGCACCCGATTACGCCTCTCCGCCCCCAGAGCACCGATGATGGCCTGGAGATAGAAAGATATGGAGTAATAATGTAAAATGTAATTCTAAGCCATTGCTACTGATTAAGTGATAATATTAACTTACGTACAGTAACAATAAGAAGACAACACATGTAAATAATACAGATTTTGCATGTCATTCACCAAAATACCATTTAAAAATTAAAGTGCATATGGCTTATTTTTATGATAGTGAATATAAATGATACTTTTACCCAAATTAATAAGCAATTTGTGAAGAAAAGTTGAAAAATATGTTGAAAATTACAGGAAGTACAGGTCAAACACTGATGCTATCATGCAGGGAGAATTCTTTCCAAACGTTCAGCACAAGTTTACAAACAAGAAAATATTTTTTTCCTGATACTTTAAACATTCAACAAAAGGTATTTTCTTATATTTGTATGTCAGCTCATAATTTCTGTGTACATTAGAGGAGTTTTGCTTGTTAACACTTATGGCACAGTGGCACAGTTATTCCCTAGTGTGATTTCAAACCTAAAAATTTAAACCTAAAAATAGCCAAATTTGGAAAATGTGTGAAAATGAAAAATGTTATGATCTTAACTGTGTTTTAATAAAATTACTTGTTTAACCTGTCACAGGCACTTTAATAATGCCTAAATACTTGCACATACCTTGTTGGATGCTGCAGTCCCAAAGTTGTCGTCCTCTGAGGCAGTCTCAGTGGTCATTTTTCCAGTGACACCAGAAATGTGGAATAGGAGATCTCCAAGAAGCTGCACCGAGCTGAACCTGAAGACATGACAAACATACACATGTGATTTTGCCAATACAACTTGTTCTCAGAAGAAATAAAATGTCATTCTTTTTATTTCTCACAAAAAAGCTTGCTATATTGACCCCAAACTATATATACAGTATAATCAAATGCTGCAATGTATTTCAAACAACACATTATAGGTTTTCCAACTAGAAATTGTGAATAAGCTGTTTTTAGATGTACCATCATCACAATCAAAGGAATAAGTAGAAAAACGTACCTAATTCTCCAGAGGTCGTCAAACAGGCCCTGCTCGAGCTCAGGCAGCAGCAGAGCGATGGCGGTCTCAGCATACATACTGATGATCCTCTGTCCTGCTCTGAGAGCTGTGTCTCTCACATACTCATTCTCATCTGCCAGAGCCTAGTGGACAAACAGGAAACTACAAGTCAGTATCGATGTAAAGATGTGAGGCAAAATGTAAGCCGTGTCCCAATTCCCACAGTGCACGGTTCGGAGTGTGGTTTTAAGGGGGCTCAGACTGCAGTCAAGACTGTGCATACTTGCTCAGCCCTGAGTGCAGTCCGCGGACCGCATGGGCATCGGCGAAATGTTACAGGTCTTGCAACTACGGGAAGCGACCGCCGACTCCATTTTCTCCCGTAGAAGAAGTAGCGCGCGGTGCATGCTGGGATATATGAGTGCACGAAGCGTGCTTTTTCACGTGCTTGGTCCACGCCCCGATTTCCATGGAAACGACTGCGGTCTTCAGACCGCGTGTTAACTGTGCATGGGACAAAAAAGAAATGGGACAGCAGTCGTCGCGCCGAATGTGACGCACATGCCCTTCAAACCACGCTCCGAACCGTGCACTCTGGGAATTGGGACACGACTGCCACAAGCAGCCATTTTTTATTTCTGGACAATGCTATTTCTAAATTGTGTTAATGCAGAGTTGTTTAAATATTAATACATTTTTAACTTTAAAGTTTTTTTAGGAACAGTATCTATATTATTGGACATTTCAATATTTAGATTTAAAAAATTAAGAAAAAAAAAAGCATTTAATATTAAAAATGACTCAAGAGCCAAAGATTCTTGCAAATGTACACATCTTCAATAAAAAGGATCATAATAAAATGATCAGATACACATAGATCAACACAAGTCACCCCACATTATAAATAACAATCCAATTGGCCCTAAAAACTCATCTGGTCAAAACTGACATTCTCCAAATTATTAGCTGGTTGTTGTGCAAATTTCCCAGAGAAAAAAAATGTAATTAACATAGACAAATCAGATACAGTGGTACCTCACCTTACGAAAGACCCTACATACGAAAAATCCAAGTTACGAAACGCCTTCACGTTAAATTTTGGTCTCTAGATACGAAAGAAAATTCAAGTTACGAAACGCGAAATCTCAAAAATTCGAATAATGCGCGCTCAGATGCACGCCCCGCTGTTATCCCCACTCAAAGAGCACCTTTCTCGGCCTCTTAGATCACAGGGTCAGCCCCCCGGCTCTGGAATCGGATAGAACCAGAGCCAGCCCCGGGGAAAACCCCGCGGTCGTTCTCGCTCAAAGAGCACCTTTCTCGGCCTCTTAGCTCTAGCGCCAAACACGCAAGGAGCGCGGAGACAGGAGCACCGCGAGCACGAGATAGAACCGCGGCGAACACGCAGCCCGAGCCACAAACCGAACACGCACAAATGAACGCAAAAGCTGCACGAAACCAGCAAAGAGCCACACGGGGTGATTTAATTCTGGTCTAGTCCCGGTTTAGTCCAGGTCTAGACCTGCTCCAGTCCTGGTTTAGTCCAGGTCCAGTCCAGGTTTAGACCTGGTTTAGACCTGGTCTAGACCTGGTTTAGTTCTGGTCTAGACCTGGTTTATTCCACTTTTAGTCCTGGTCTAGTCTCTTAGCCAATCAGGACGCAGAACACAAAGTTACACTATAAAAAAAATATTACACAATAAAAAAAAAACTTGGAACGGATCAGGCCTTTTCCATTGAAATAGCTACTCAACTTACGAAAAATTCACGTTACGAAACCACTTCTGGAACGAATTAATTTCGTAAGGTGAGGTACCACTGTAGATGATATTCTAAAGGTGACTTTCCTTTAGATCTACTGTGAAAGAGAACCCACCTTGAGGATACATGGGATGATGGGCCCCACATAAGGAGTGAACTTCTCTCCAAAGGTGAGGGGGAGGTAGATAAACATCATAATGTATCCATCTCTGACGTGAGATGCGATGTCCACTTTACTGGCTGTTTGTACCACGTCCGGCATCAACTTATCCAGCTTCTCCACACCCAAGCCAGCCATCACCTCTGCCAGACCTGCAGACAGAGAAAAATATGTATTTCTATGTGTATATTATTCCAGTATGAACTTTTGAGCAAGAATGCTGGTCTTCGTATCAAGCTACTTTGCATGAATTTGGGTTGACTGTGGGAAACAGAAGTGCCTATTTTGGAATTAATAGCATCTAATCAAAAATAACATACGTATGTCTTTAATATTAGTATATTTAATGTGACCTTGAGCGGCTCCAGAGCGGTCCACAGAGCTCTGTTCAGAAGCTAATGTCTCCATAAGCCACGGCAGCAGATCATCGAAGCAGGATTCTCCCATCCCCTTCACCATGGCCCCCAGAGCCTTGGCCGACACTGTACGTACCTAAAAACAACACAAGATTGTATAAGCAACATATCCTACCTATCTCTATCTAATCTCGATTTATTCAGGAAACAAGAGAAAAAATTTGGCAGCGGTATAGTAAACACACCTCCGGCACTGGGTCCAATAGAGACGTTTTGAGTCCAGGGATGACACTTGGAAGATAGGGTGACAGATCCTACAAAAAACAACAGGATGTCAAATCCGCACAATGCATTTGGTATAGTCTTTGGTATTAATATCTTTGCTGCATTACCTTCTGGTCAGTGAGAGAGTACATGTTGCCGATGATCTGGGCAGCCATCTTGCGAGTGTCGGTGGATCTGTCCTGGAAGGCCCTCTGCACAATGGGCATGATAAGAGCGAGGGAGGGCGCATCAATGAAGTGGACAAACTTAGTGTCCAGCAGCGTCTGGAGACATGTTTGGGTCTTTCTGGACGGGTCTGTGAGAGCGTCCAGGAGAATGGGGGTGATTGCTGAGGGAAAAAAAATTAAATTATTATTACCCACAACAACAAGACGTGAAGAACTGTAATGAAACTAATCTATTTTGATCACAAAGTAATTGAAGGAAAAATACAATGTGGTTATTGCCTTCATAAATTTGACTTCATAAATTCTTGTTTTTTTTTTAGAAGAGTTTGATGACTGACTATCATCAATAATGTAGGTAAACTCAATTGGGCCTGTAAGGAAATGTTCCCTTTGAATTGCAACTATTCTTCATTAGAAATAGGCAACCTGTCAAGAGCAGTGGACAACAGTAGTCCAGTGCCCGGGGACCCTTTTTCACATCTCCAGGGTCCAAGGACAAAATGACTAGCTGGAGGAGTAGCCATGGGGCACCAAGAAAAATACATAACACTCGTATAGCACTTTTCTTGACACTCAAAGATGCTTCACACAGTTCAAACAGAGAAAACACAAATGAAGAAACGGGTAAAAATGAAATGCAGTTATTTGAATTCAGTTTTGAACAGATGAGTTTTTAGGGCCAAATAATTCCAATGTAGTAAGCAACATGTACTACCAGGAGTCTTCAATCTTACCCAGGATTTCAGGGTTGCGGATGACAGAGCCGATTTGTCTCAGAGCCTGTTGTCCGGCCTTTTGGACTTTCACATGAGAATCTGTCAGGACCTCTGTCAACTTTGGCACAATACTGGGCAGGCACGAGGACAACTGTTTAGGAGCACAGAATGCCATGGCACCCAGCAACTCCACAGAACCTGAGGAAGGAGGAGAGGTTTACAATGAGTTAAGTGGAAAAAACTATTGTAGGAGTGTAATTTTCAAATCTAAACATCTCCCCACCTGCTTTTGTCCTCCATGACTCCTCCTCCAAAGCCACGAGCAAAGACGGCAGCACCAGCTTCACTCCATGAGCACTCAGGTTCCTCATAACAGCTTTGGCACAGTCATCAGCGGCCTATAGATTTGAAATGCAAAGAGAGGAGAGGATCATGCTAACATGCTAACTAAAGGATTTATAAACAAAAAATAAATAATAAAAAGTATTACTAGTCTGGCCCCAGCATCCCCTCCCCATACACCTTCCCCAACACTAACCCCCCATACAGCCTTCTGTTGATGTGTTTTGGAGTATGTTTTGTGTGCGTGTTTTTGTTTTCTTTTTCATGCGTTAAAAAAAAAAATCTGTTTATGTTTGAAAGAGTCCAATCTGCATACCTTTAATGTAAATAAAATGACTGTACGAAAGAAAAATGCAAAAATAAATTCTCTCTTACACATATAAATGAAAATTCTAAGATAAAATGACAATAGTTTACCTCTCTGACGTACTGATTTCCATCTCCGAAGCAGAGCAGGAGGTGAGGCAGTACATGGACGACGTATGGTTCAAATAACTTTCCCAACATGTTACACAGCATCTCAAAGGCAAACAAAGCTCCTGCAAAAAGACATTTACTTTTAAATAAACTGGTGTCTCAAAATACTTAAAGGTCCTATATTAGTCAAAACTGATTCTTAAGACATGTTAGCTCATAAAAGCCATACACGGAGTTGTTTTGTTTTATCAGGGATGAAAGTGGCCAGTAATGAAAAAAGCTGAAAGTCACCAAAAAGCTAAGGGGGTCCGGGGCCATGCCAATAAAAACTAAGATGTCAACCACCCATTTTGTTCAGTTGTGAAATTCCAATTCCAAGTTGTGAAATCATTCAAATGATTCTAGTGAACGTGTATGGAGTTTAAAAACACAATGGAGTACTTCATGTATTGCCAAATGAAATCACAAGGTGGAATAGTGTGATGTGTTTTCAGCCTAAATATGCAGGGTTTGGGTGTTAAATATGCGTGAATGCTAGAAAACACACATCACAAACACTGGTGTGTTTGTGAACAACAACATCAGTGGCTTGCGAAACTATTTGGCTCCCTTGAACTTTGTGACCTTTTGCCACATTTCAGGCTTCAAACATAAAGATATAAAACTGTAATTTCTTGTGAAGAATCAACAACAAGTGGGACACAATCATGAAGTGGAACACACTTTATTGGATATTTTTAACTTTTTTAACAAATAAAAAATGAAAAATTGGGTGTGCAAAATCATTCAGCCCCATTGAGTTAATACTTTGTAGCGCCACCTTTTGCTGCGATTACAGCTGCAAGTCGCTTGGGGTATGTCTCTATCAGTTTTGCACATCGAGAAACTGATATTTTTGCCCATTCCTCCTTGCAAAACAGCTCGAGCTCAGTGAGGTTGGATGGAGAGCGTTTGTGAACAGCAGTTTTCAGTTCTTTCCACAGATTCTCAATTGGATTGAGGTCTGGACTTTGACTTGGCCATTCTAACACCTTGATATGTTTTTTGGTGAACCATTCCATTGTAGCTTTTGCTTTATGTTTTGGATCATTGTCTTGTTGGAAGACAAATCTCCGTCCCAGTCTCAGGTCTTTTGCGGACTCCATCAGGTTTTCTTCCAGAATGGTCCATCCATCTTCCCATCAATTTTATCCATCTTCCCTGTCCCTGCTGAAGAAAAGCAGGCCCAAACCATGATGCTGCCACCACCATGTTTGACAGTGGGGATGGTGTGTTGAGGGTGATGAGCTGTGCTGCTTTTACGCCAAACATAACGTCTTGCATTGTTGCCAAAAAGTTCGATTTTGGTCTCATCTGACCAGAGCACCTTCTTCCACATGTTTGGTGTGTCTCCCAGGTGGCTTGTGGCAAACTTTAAACGACACTTTTTATGGATATCTTTAAGAAATGGCTTCCTTCTTGCCACTCTTCCATAAAGGCCAGATTTGTGCAGTATACGACTGATTGTTGTCCTATGGACAGATTCTCCCACCTCAGCTGTAGACCTCTGCAGTTCATCCAGAGTGATCATGGGCCTCTTGGCTGCATCTCTGATCAGTCTTCTCCTTGTATGAGCTGAAAGTTTAGGGGGACGGCCAGATCTTGGTAGATTTGCAGTGGTCTGATACTCCTTCCATTTCAATATTATTGCTTGCACAGTGCTCCTTGGGATGTTTAAAGCTTGGGAAATCTTTTTGTATCCAAATCCAGCTTTAAACTTCTCCACAACAGTATCTCGGACCTGCCTGGTGTGTTCCTTGTTCTTCATGATGCTCTCTGCGCTTTAAACAGACCTCTGAGACTATCACAGTGCAGGTGCATTTATACAGAGACTTGATTACACACAGGTGGATTCCATTTATCATCGTTAGTCATTTAGGTCAACATTGAATCATTCAGAGATCCTCACTGAACTTCTGGACAGAGTTTGCTGCACTGAAAGTAAAGGGGCTGAATGATTTTGCACGCCCAATTTTTCGTTTTTTATTTGTTAAAAAAGTTTAAAATATCCTATAAAGTGTGTTCCACTTCATGATTGTGTCCCACTTGTTGTTGATTCTTCACAAGAAATTACAGTTTTATATCTTTATGTTTGAAGCCTGAAATGTGGCAAAAGGTCACAAAGTTCAAGGGAGCCAAATAGTTTCGCAAGCCACTGTAAGTGAAATATAGAGTAACAACCACATTCCCTCTGCTCAGAATGATTAAATTCTAGCTGTTCTGACCACTTATGGAGCACAATTTAACGGGGCATTTTTGCTCATACAAAGGTAAAAAATTATGATAAAAATTTACAGAAGGTATTCAAAAACAAAAACTTATGAATAATATAATTCTAAAGAAAATCATGTTTATGCGAGTTTATAATCCCAACATACCCTCTCTGCGTCTGAAGTTCTTCTTATCCTGGATGGCGTCGGTCAGTGTGGTCATGATGTCCTGTTGTTTTAGGGCGAGGATCCCGAGGCCTTTGACCAGTCCAGCCAAACCGTAAGCCGCCCCCTTCCTCTCGGCGTACTTATCACTCTCCAACAGCAGCTGCAGCAGGTTCCTCACGATCCCAGCCGCGTCCTCTTTGATGGCAGGGACCAGGGGAGGCAGACAGCTGGCAACAGACTCTTGGACCTGAGCAAAGGAAAAACAGTCAGATCATCACATTATTTTGTTAAAGGAATAGTAACGTTTTTTACAATCTGGACCTTATTTCGGTGATAAAACAGCATCATTTACTCACCCACTGTACTTTGGTGTCATTTGGATCATTTCCGGAGATTTTGTAGTTTAGCGATATCCTTTAACGTGAGTGCTCGGGGCAGACGGTTGCGGTCACCAAATAACACAAACTTTAGCACTTTTCAAATGACAAAAGCTCAATGTGTTAGTGTACACTTTCGCTGGAGTCAAAAGTGGCCTGTAATCTGATATCCAGCCATGGTTTCGATTGGATGACGAGGACAGCGCGCATGCGAGCACATTCATTCCACTACTTTGCTTAGAAGCCGCTCAGAACTTTTCTGTTGCAAGTGAGACATGATTCGGATTTGAGACTGAAGAGAACTTATTTGAGTATGATGGCCGTCCCTATCGTTTTGAGCTTGAGTATACGGATGAGGATGTATTAGAAAGAAGGAAGCGAAGACGGTTTGAGGAGCAGCGCACCACAGAACAGCCATCGGTATCGCCTTATTTCTCAGAACGGTACGCTGAATCCGCTAGCCTTCCTTCTTTTTCTTTGCTGGTAAAAAATCGTCCGGACTGAAGTGGGTACTGCAAACACGATGGTCCAAACATCTTACAGCTTTGCCTTTCATGTTTGGGTCCATTCTCAAGGTAAATAGCCACAGCGTCAATAACTCCGGATTGTGACGAGAAAGCCTGTGAAAACTCAACTTCGTCCAAGCTGTCATTTTGTTTTCACAACCGGGATAAATGCATGTTCGCACTATTTCAGGTTTTCTCAAGCGGAGATGTTTTCTTATTATTATTCCTTAGCCTCTTTATGACTGTAACCAAGAGCTGAGAGCGTCGTGTTATCTGCACATCAGCTGTGAATACGTGCATGCGCGCTGTCCTCGTCATCTGATCGAAACCATGGCTGGATATCAGATTACAGGCCACCTTTGACTCAAATGAAAGTGTAGACGAACACATTGAGCTTTTGTCATTTGAAAAGTGCTAAAGTTTGTGTTATTTGGTGACCGCAACCATCTGCCCCGAGCACTCATATTAAACGGATATCACTAAACTATAAAATCTCCAGAAATGCTCCAAATGACACCAATGTACAATGGGTGAGTAAATGAAGTCGTTTTATCACCGAAATAAGGTCCAGATTGTAAAAACGTTACGTTAAAAGTATGTTGATAGCAGAGACTGGGGGGAGGCAGACTCTTGGACAAAGGAAAAGTCGGTTCACGGTAAATGGTTAACGGTCATATTTTTAAATAGTGCTTTTCCATCCTCAAAGAGCTTTACATAAAGGATCCACTCACCCATTCACACACACATCCATACACCAGTGTATGCAGACTCTGGGGGCCAGGTGGATTAAGGGCGTAGTCACATCAGGAAAGTTCGATAGTTCACTTGCTTTGGGTCGGACCAAATAAAAAAAAAATATATATATATATTTTGGTGCGGTTTGCTTTCACATTGTACTTTTTTTTACAAAAAACACGTGTGCTGAGGTCATTCAGCCATTGGACAGAAATGAGCAGTGCCAAAGCGCCATGTCCAAACTAGTGAAGGAGGAGAATCATGGCGTTGCGTGCTGTTCTCAATGTAGTCATAGCGATATGGTTTGCACAGTTTTTACAGTTCGCACAAATGTTTGAGCAGCATTGTGAGGTTTACACTATTGTGCAATCAATTTCCAAACGTCGAAGACACAGGGCAAGACGGCTACGGAGGACAGCGATCATGTGCGCACATCAAGTTGTGACTCTTCATGCTCTTCACGCAAAACGTAGCCTATCCTCCTCGCTGAACAGTTGCACTCTGCGGATTCTCTGGTGTCTGGTAAGCCTCGGTTTCCCATAATGCTCGGCATACGACGGGAGCTTGTCAAGTACAAAAAGCCAACTGTGTCGGATAGAGTCCAGTCTGCATTCTCACCTCAAACGAACCGCACCAGAGGCCGAGCTTTTTGATCGGTCTCATTTCGCTTGTTTGCTCCGGATCGAGATTTTTGGGTTTTATTCACACCAGCCCAAAAGGTCCGAATCAAAGGAACAAATGAACTCGGGTTCGTTTTAAACGAACCAAACAAGGCAGGTGTGAATACACCCTAAGTGTCTTGCCCAAGAATACAATGACCATATTCATTTATGGGACAAAACAGTGCCATTACATTAAAGAAGATAGTGAATAATCTGAATGAGGCATGCACCTGCTGTGAGGGAGTGGACAGGGCAGTGATGAGTTTGGCCACAATAGGTTTGACTTTGGGGTCAGTCTTGTCCAGATGTTTGGCCAGAGAGCCCATGAGGATGACCACACTCTGACGGACTGAGTCATAACTGGCATCCTGGGGGGCATTCTTCAAAAACTCCTCAAACACAGGCAGAAGAGAGTTCACATTGTCCTGGGAAGAAAAAAAATACAACAAATATTATACACAAAGAAGACGTTGTAAACGTGTTGTTTTTGCTGTAACTCATTTACTAAAATAAACTGCAAATCACACCTATGTTTTCTCCCCTCACTGGGGTAAAATTAGACTATTCACGTGCATTGGTGCATTGTGTAATTTTTTTGGTGGAGGGTTTGTCAAATGCTTTTCACCATGGAGATGATATTGCTTGTCTGGAATGTTTCACAGTGTGGTATTAAACTTTTCTATATTTCATTTTTTTGGAAACAAAACCAGATCAAGTTACAGGTAAGGCAAGCCCGCTCACAGTCAGAATACATGCTTTGCTTTTTTTAAATGTATTTTTAGCTATGAAAACACAGATAATTTAGTAAATGTAAGGCTCAGCTGTTTAATGTCATACTATGGAACATTCCAGCAATGACATATCAATAGAAACAACCAGGTGACGGACCCCTAACCAAAAAGTTATAGTCCGCCTTTAAAGTATTTATACCTAATGCAGTTCTCTCCATTTATCCGTGCTTATATCATTGTTCAAATATTTACACACATTTCTCATACTTGGTTATTTTTTGCATATTGCACAGTTAGATGGTTACTTGGAGTAAACAAACGCTAAACATGTAGTTACCTTTCCGTGTGTATTGAGGGCAGAGAGGGCTGCGTCCAACATGCAGCGGCGCACATCAGCGTGGCGGTCATTCAGCGCATCAGGCACAAAGAAGAGGAAAAGTGGAGTGATCTGAGATTCGTCCAGATACTCCGACAGCTTGTTCAGGGCCAGAGCAATGCCGCACCTTGCAAGAAAAAACAAAGATTCAAATACTGCAACATTAAGTAATTTTTATATGTATATCATTATTGATCTATCAACTTTTTTGTTATAGAACAATGTGCATACCTGGCTTCCCATTGATCAGGTGGAGCTTCTGAAATGACCCTTCCAAGGCCATCAAGAACAGGGGGTGGTCTCTAGAAATATAAATAACATTTTATATTAATTTATTTTCACACAGACTTATCTAAACATAGTTTGTAGCCGTACATATAGTTTTTGCTGGTAGAGCTCAGTGAGTTGGCTGAGCACTGTCGCAGACTGGTCTTTGTATTGGGATATTGCAGAGGACAGCGCTTCAGCTGCAGCCGATCGAACCACCTCCTCATGGTGAGTGACGTCACCAATCAACAAAGCACACAGGTCAGGCACCAATTCCAGACCAAGAGACTCCCACAACCTGAAAAATACCAACCAGAGATGTTAGGCTTGTAGTTGTTTATCTGGTTGTTTATCACCAACCAGAGAGTTCATTTTAAAATTTTAAAAGAAAGATTCAAATATACAAGTTTTGTATGTGGCAAAAGGAGAAATTAAATTTGTCAACTGGACAAAAGTTTATTTGGTTGAATACGCTTCGCTGGACAACTGAGGGATTCTACACACAAGTTTTGGATGTGGCATATGCTCAAAGCAAACTAATATAAAGCCTTATAATCATTATATACCAGGGGTCGGCAACCTTTACCACTCAAAGAGCCATTTGCACCCGTTTCACACAATAAAGAAAACACTGGGAGCCACAAAACCCTTTTGAAATTTAAAATGAAATAACACTGCATATAATGGCTTTTTTTTTACCTTTGTGACATAGAATTACATTTTGAATATGAACGAACTAAAATAAAATACATTTTAATTAAATACAGTGGTCCCTCGCTGTTTCGCTGATTTTTTATAGTGTATCAACGCGTATTGTGTTCTGCATCCTGATTGGCTAAAGGACTGTAGACCTTTGTCTTTGTCAGTCATTCTCCTCCGTGTCTCTTGTACAGAATGCGTTCAGTTTGCCAAATTTATTTAAATGTTCGATCACGAGCAGTCTGACTCTGAAGACTGAGCGGTCTGGCAGAGTCAGACTGCTCGTGATCGAACGAGCAGTCGTTCGACTCAGCTACCGTGCCGCATGAGTGGCACGGTAGCTGAGTGGTTAGCGCTCTTGCTTCACAGCAAGAAGGTTCCGGCCAGGCCTTTCTGTGTGTGTTCTGTGTGGAGTTTGCATGCATGGTCTGGGTTCGATCCCCGGGTCGCCTGGGCCTTTCTGTGTGGAGTTTGCATGTTCTCCCCGTGTCTGGGTGGGTTTCCTCCGGGCACTCCGGTTTCCCCCATCAACCCAAAACATGCACCATAGGTACCTCCAGCTTAGGTCCTGACCAAGCCGAAGCAAGAAGATCATGGAGATGGTCCCCGGGCGCCCTAATGTGTGCTGCCCACTGCTCCTAATATATGTATATATATATAGGATGGGTTAAAATGCAGAGAAGAATTTCTCCAGTGTGAGATCAATAAAGTCACTTCTTCTATTTGGGTACATGCCAGAAGGGCCGAGGCCGTGCTCAATTACGGATTTGCCCACGTGTCCGCGCGCACACTTCTCCGGGTAGTCAATGCGCATCGGGAAGTAGCAGCAGTGTTTCCGCATAACGAACTGGTGGAACCTGGAGTCCAGGCGGCGGAACCAGTCCTGAGAGCGCACGGACAAACCTGCAACAGCGCCAGGCGCCTCAATCAGAGGAACTGTGAAATACACGCATATTTATACACGGAACATAAAACTGACTACTTCACGGATTTTGCCTATTGTGGGTTATTTCTACAACGTAACCCCCATGATAAACGAGGGACCACTGTACTGAGCCGCGGGTTGCCGACCCCTGTTATATACATTCCATAGTAATCCCTGCTTACTTTTCAGACAGACTTCTTCCTTCCTCCTCCACATCAAACCTGGCAACCCAAAGTCTGCGCAGTAAACTCATGCCACTGGGCTCAGCACTGTCTGTGGGCAAGGCAAACTCCATCTCCAGCAGGCCCTAAAGCAATAGCAAACATGTTGAACATGTTCATCAGTTTTGTTTTTTTACAAAGGCATGCCTTATTACAAATAGAACCCTTAATATCATATGTGTTCAATCCTTTTTCATCTTAATCTAATTAAATACTGCATTAGACAAAAATAAAACTTTCAAACAATTTCAAACAATTCAAAGTCAAGTTTGTTTTTACTGACCCTGAGCGCAGCATCCCGTACAGAGAAACATGGGGAGAGCAGAGCACTCAGCAAGACGTCGATCTCTGGCTGTTCCGCCACAGTGCACCCCTCCCCCCCTCCTGCACTGGCACACAGAGCTGTCAGGCACTGAGACGCCAACACCTGAAACAGTTCAACAGCCACACTCAGTTTGCAGGTTACAAAACAACACAATTTTTCTACTTCTAAATAGGCTTATTAGAAATATTTTGAGAGCATTACACTTACCTGGAGTCTTGGTGTGGCTGTAGAAATAACCCTGGTCAACAGCACTAGCATGTTAACACGTGGAAGCAGCTCTGGCCCATTCTATTAAAGAAAAGTCATTTAATTGTTAGAAATCTATGAATAAGCATTTTTTCAATAATAAGGAAATGGAAAGATCTAAAATAAAAAAAGAGCCATGTCCGTACCTCATCAATGAGCATGTGGTCTGCCTCAATGTTGGCACGGAGATGGCAGTGTTGGTTTACCACCTGCAGGGCTTGGATCATCATAGCCTCCGCCTCCTCTGTGTTTTCTGAAGACTCCTTGAGTGTAGCGTTCAGGAGCGGGAAACAATAAGAAAAGGCAGGTGCAGACAGAGGGCCCACGTCTACACAATAATGTGAATAAGAAGAAATTATGATTATAAAACTATAAAGCAAGATGTCTTTAAAAACTTTGAGAAGCATTTGTAAACAACTGTTGTAAGGTAGACTTTATTGTATTGAAAGAAAAATAAGTATGAATTGAGGCATATATGTATGCATGTGTATATAACCTCCTCCTACATTTTTCTTTTTTGTGTGTGTTTCAGTGTTTTGTTTTGTTTAATAGGGGTAATGACAATAATTGTATTATTGTTATTATTACAATCATTATCTTTTTATTTATCTTATTTACCTTTTTATTTATTTTGTATTTTATTTTAATTCTATACTATTGTGTGTGCATTTCTGTATATGGTCTATTTTACGATTAGATTTTGTATGTAAACATATTTTTTTCTTAAAGCTTAAAGAATAAAGTATATTATACAAAAGACTTTACTGTCCCCATAAGAAATTTGTCTTCTGCATTTTATACATTATTATTTTCAGACCAGTGGGTGAATTAGGAAGGATTCTTACCAGCAGTCTTACCCTCCCGTTGCTGGACAGTGTGCTGGTGAAGCAGGAGCACAGTGCGATGAGCGGCCGTGTCCAAATCCTCTTGAGTCCAGTCCGCATCCAATTCACATTCAGGCTTCAGCAGTCGCAGTGTCACATAACCAACAAGCACAGCTAATGTGATACAAAAAAGATATCTCACAGTAAGTCGCTATACCTGTTTTTAACGGTCTTAAAAATGTGAACAGATTTAGTTAATTTTAAATGATTGCAGTAGTTGGTCCTCAATTACAACCAAATTATTCAACGTGATGAGTGCTTTTTATAACTTTCAGAAATAAAAGTGCAGTTTTGCCATCACGGTACAGTTAACAATTGGCATGCTAATGTGCACTTCCTGATAATCAGAAAAAGGCTTTATAATTAACTGAACAGAACAGAGCATATCCCATACCCAGGCTGTGCAGATGTTTTGGCATGAGGCAGACCCCAATGTCAAGAAACACCTGTTTAATTCGTGGTGCAGCAAGAGGGGAGTGGAGGAGGGGCATTAGGACTTGGAGAACACTGGGCAGCTCCTGTGTGATCAGAGCAGGGCCCTCTTTGAGAACTGCCCCAAGTAGACCCACCATACCCTGCAACTCCACATCCATCTAAAGGCAAAAGAGCAAAAATACTATTACATTATTTAACATTGCTCAAAATTAACACACACACAAATATAACACTATTTCCTTTTTAAACCTCACACAAATATCAAATAGGGTAAGTAAAAAAAGTCATGCAAAAGAAAGGTACAAATAAAGTTGTATGAGATTGTGATCAGACCTCTCTGAGTCTTTTACGGATTGAAGCCTCCTTCTCTAGCTGAGCCTGGACCATCTCTTTCTGTTTGGGTGTTAGCTGAACTTCATCTTTGATTCCTTTCTTTTTCTTGATTTCCTGTAACAAAGTGGGGTAAATAAGAAATATGACTTTGCTGAACATTAAGCTTTGTCTTTGTTTTAATCAATCAAAAAATGCCAAATATTTCACCTCTTCGATCTCCATTTCGATGATTTGCTCTTTGAAGGAGTAGGCTTTGTTTTCCCTCTTTATATTCTTATTTTTCACTTCCTGTTTGGCACTGCAGCAAAAGTTTGAATTTATTGTGTTTCTCATCACAATATTGAAAATATTGAAAAACTGAGCAAAAAGATTGGGTTACCTTTGTATGATGCTCTTGTCATACAGCTCTCCTGCTGGGGTGAGCATGGTCCCATACTCATCTCGTGTCACCAGGAGGAGTGCAGGTCGTGAAAGGCCCTCGATCACATGACCAATCACCCGCGGCAACAGTTTATTTGGAGACAGGCTAGAGAGGGCACCAACTGCATTTTTAACAGCCTAAAAAAAAAATGAAAACAGTATGTAATGCAGTCAGCCCAATCCATATTACATTTATAATATGGATGGTCCAGTGCAGAGAGTTTTCTGGTCCCATGAGGAAAACCCACGACCACAGTACAGTACCTGGTTGTCAGCGTTGACCTCCAAGAGATGTGGGAGAAGAGCATCCAGATTTCTTTCAATAAAGTCTTCAGCTTTGACATTCATTGAGGACAAGAGCACAGGCCATAGACCACGGCGTGCTTCAACTACAAAAATAAAGAGCATGAACAGTTTGAATGAAATTAATGCACTTTATTTTGCACTTAACTGCAGTTTATTTTCATACCAATTGACGGGTGGTGGCTGATTATAACGGTCTCCATGGCCAGATTTTGGGCTTCGCTAGGGTCACCCCAATGCCCCGCAGAGCAGCAGATTGTGCAGAGGGCATCCAGTAAAACCCGAGGAGGAACATAACTGCGCCCCACTTCAGTCAACTCTCCCGACTCTGATATCAGGACGTCCGGGGGCAAAACCTGACGAGTTAAATTAACGTAAATAATAAAATTTGTAAGAGGACACAGTTTATTTTTTATTGATCAGAGAAAGAAGTGTGTACCTTGTGTTTGTTGATGACTGCTCTCAGCTCTCCCAGCAGCCCAAGGGCCAAACTGGAACCTCCCAAAGAAGATAGCAATTTCTTCACAGTCTGCTGAGCCCGCTTCCTCACCTGCCAAGACCGGGACAGGAGCACAGCTACTGTGGCAAAGTGGTACATCCTGGCAGAAAGAGAAAAATAAACAGTTAACTTAAAGCAATAAAAGACTGTTGATTACAAAAGAAGGTAGAGTAAAATAAAAGCGTGACACTGACTTGGACTTGCTATTGTTTAGGCGATGGGCATGATCCAAGAAGAGCCTTTCACAAAGCTGCAGCACTGTGCATAGAGCTAAAATTATAAACAATAACAAAATGATCAGAACAAAACTTAAAATGTAAAATTTCAGATGATTTGGAACATTCCTACTCACTTTCATCATTTGCCTGAGAGAGAAATTTCTCTGTTGTGAACAGGGGATTTTTCTCATCCAAGATCAGCTTCCAAAAGTTTGCAAATTTTGTCTCTGTAGACAAAATAAAAATGTATTTTGATAAATGCAATATAGGTCATTGTTGTCTAATCAAACTGATCTGTACTGGTGTTTAATATGTGGGTGTGACTTTATTACCTTGCTGTGAGTCCAACAGGCTCAGTCGACAGATTAAAACAGAGGCTGCAGTTCCTTCTGCGAGTAGAGCAGTCTGGGAACTTTGAGCAGCAGCTTTCTCAACTGTTTGTAAAAGCAATGGCAAGAGATCTGCAGCCTGGGCCAGAGTATCACCTACAGATAAGAAAATAATCTTACAATAATGGAATGAAGATACCGCACCTCCTCCTGTCCACTCAGCGCCCAGTCTGCCCAATTTAAACCCACATTACAGGTGCCCAGCCACTTCAGTCTGTGCTATGCCCCTCCTCATCTCATTGTCCCCTTCATTCTCCTCATTCTCTCCAGGCCCCGGGTGGAAGACCTCTCCTAAACATCATCTAATCGGCCACGCCCTACATCGCAATGTCTTTTGTCTCGGTCTGAGCACCATAGTCAAATCATTTAATAAAACATTTAATACTTTCTCTTTGTGCCTGCCTGAGTCTCTCCTTATTGAAATAGTGTATATGTTACACACACACACACACACACACACACACACACACACACACACACACACACACACAGTACTGGAAAGGCATATGGGAGGCATCACATTACACCAATGCACAGTGGCTGGTGGCACTGAGGGAAGACCACAGCAACCTCCCTGAACAAGATCCAGTCGCCATCACAGTGGCAGACATTCAGGAAAGGGTCTCAGGTATGACAAATTGGACAGCACCAGGCCCTGACATGATCCACGCATACTGGCTAAAGAAGCTCACTGCTCTCCATGAGCGGCTGGCAGCACAAATTAATCAGCTGATGGGACTCACCCTGAATGGCTAACCCAAGGGCGAACAATCCTGATCCTAAAGGATCCTTCAAAGGGTACAGTCCCATCCAACTATCGGCCAATAACCTGTCTCTCCACAACACGGAAGCTCATGTCATCGCAGCTAAGATAAGCGGGCACTTGGATCAATACATGAGCACAGCACAGAAGGGCAGGGCAAAAACATCAGGGGAGCCAAACACCAACTCCTGGTTGACTGAACAGTCGCCCGTGACTGCAGAACCTGTCAGACCAACCTGTTCATTGCCTGGATTGATTACAAGAAATCCTATGACTCAATGCCACACACATGGATCACTGAGTGCTTGGAGCTGTACAACATCAATATGACTAAGGGCATTCATTGCAAACTTGATGCAGTTGTGGAAAACCAACCTTGAAGCCAATGGCAGGCCACTTGCACAAGTGTCCATCAAATGTGGCATATACCAAGGAGACGCACTGTCCCCACTGCTGTTCTGCATAGGTTTAAACCCCCCAGCTGAATCATCAAAAGCACTGGCTACGGATACCGACTCAGAAACGGGGCCACCATCAGTCACCTCCTATACATGGATGACATCAAGCTGTACGCCAAGAGCGAGCGAGACATTGACTCACTGATCCACATCACCAGGATCTACAGCACAGACACTGGAATGTCATTCGGGCTTGAGAAATGTAGTAGGATGATGACAAAGAGAGGGAAGGTAGTCCGCACAGAGGGGGTCTCACTCCCAGAGGGAACAATAGCAGACATTGATGACAGTTACAAGTAACTTGGTATCCCACAAGCAAATGGCAAACTTGAAGAGGTAACAAGGAAAGTGACTACGGCCAAATACCTGCAATGAATAAGGCAAGTCCTAAGAAGCCAGCTCAATGGCAAGAACAAGGCGCAGGCAATAAACAGCTATGCCCTGCCAGTGATCAGATACCCAGCAGGAATCATAAGATGGCCAAAGGAGGAGATACAGACCACAGACATTAATAAATACATCAAGGACAATGCCCCAACAGATGATGTGCTCAAGGAATGCCTCAAACAGTAGAGTATAGAGGAAGAGGTGCTGGAGGGACCATCATGGCAGGACAAGCCTCTACATGGGGCCTACCACCGAAACATAACTGAAGTGGCTGATATCAAGAAATCCTACCAATGGCTGGAGAGGGCTGGTCTGAAGGACAGCACAGAGGCCCTCATCCTGGCTGCACAGGAGCAGGCCTTGAGCACCCGAGCAATAGAGGCACAGATCTACCACACCAGACAAGACCCAAGGTGTAGGCTGTGCAAAGAGACAGTCCAGCACATAACTGCAGGGTGTAAGATGCTGGCAGGGAAAGCATACATGGAGCGACACAACCAAGTGGCGGGCATAGTGTACAGAGACATCTGTGCAGCGTATGGACTGGAGACCCCGAGGTCAAGGTAGGAAACACCTCCGAAGGTTGCGGACAATGACCGAGTCAAAGTCCTGTGGAACAGAATGGTGATGTCAAACCAACCAGACATAGTGGTGGTAGATAAGCAACAGAACAAAGCCGTGGTGGTGGACATTGCAATACCAACCAATGGTAACATCAGGAAAAAGGAAAACAAGAAACTAGAGAAATACCAGGGGCTCAAGGAAGAGCTGGTTCTCCAGCTCCAGAAGGCCTGGAAGGTGAAGGCATCAGTGGTGCCCGTGCTGATCGGAGCACTCGGGGCTGTAACCCCCAAACTGGAGGAGTGGTTACAACAGATCCCAGGAAAAACATCAGACATCTCAGTCCAGAAAAGTGCAGGAACAGCAAAGATACTAGGCAGAACTCTCAAGCTCCCAGGTCTCTGGTAGGGGACCCAAGCTGGATGAGGGTGAGGGAGACCAACCACCGTGGAAGGTGAGGAACACATTATATGTATTCATTTTTCATATACATTATATATTTATAAATTTTTCAGACAGACAGACAGACAGACAGATATATGACATTCTGTTGCTCACCTTTGAAGGCCCCGAGCATGGTCTGGAGATAGGCCTGGCGGACAGGGGAGGTGGAGGTCTTTAGGGTAAAGGCTTTCTTTAACCAGTCCAGCAGCACAGAAGGCACCTCCACCGTGAGCCTGCCACTCCACTGTGACAGCATGGACACCGCATGGACCAGAGTGCCCTCGTGAACTAAAGATGTTAAAGCATTAAAATCTCAAAAATCTTAAGGAAAATAAAGTTTAAGGTGATACATTTTAGTGTTAGTAATTTAAAAAAAATTACAGTTCTACATTTGTAAAGATAATTTGCAACAAACAAATGAGTAAAATCTATTATACACTGTCATTCACACTTTTGCATTAATTCACTAATACAACGACATATACAGTGGTACCTCACCTTACGAAATTAATTCGTTCCAGAAGTGGTTTCGTAACGTGAAAAATTCGTAAGTTGAGTAGCTATTTCAATGGAAAAGGCCTGATCCGTTCCAAGGTTGTTGTTTTTTTATAGTGTAACTTTTTTTATAGTGTAACATTTGTGTTCTGCGTCCTGATTGGAATAAACCAGGTCTAGACCAGAACTAAACCAGGTCTAAACCTGGACTGGACCTGGACTAAACCAGGATTATCCCAGGACATGGCAGTGCCGTTGGAGGAGCGTGGAGACAGGAGCAACGCGATCCTCCAACGGCACTGCCATGTCCCGGGATAATCCTGGTTTAGTCCAGGTCCAGTCCAGGTTTAGACCTGGTTTAGTTCTGGTCTAGAAATAAAGTTAAGTTAAAATAAAGTTCTGGTCTTAAAATAAAGTTGGATTGGATTGGATTAGAGATTTCGCGTTTCGTAACTTGAAATTTCATTCGTATCTAGAGACCAAAATTTGACGTGAAGGCGTTTCGTAACTTGAAATTTTCGTTTGTTGGGTCATTCGTAAGGTGAGGTACCACTGTCATATTATGTGACATGTTTTCCTAAATCATGGTTGAGGTATAGATTAAAATCCTTAGCATTAAAATAAAATATTATACTTATATAAATCTGTGTAATGTGTAAAACTGACTAACCTTAACTTGGAGTACAGTATGATCAGATTATATTTTTTATATTCCATCAGGAAAATAAGTACAAAAATTCTACCTTCTTGTTGTAAATAAGGGATGAACATGGCGGTGATTGCAGAACTGAGAGTCTGGTTGGAGGTTCCTGACACGGCGTGATGGCTACAGCTACCAATACCTAACAAAATAAAACAGAAAAACAAAATCTTCCAAATGGTATTTTTAAGGTAAATTTTAAGTGCTTAATTAAAGGTGCATTGTGTAACGTCAAACGTTATTGCTTTGTCTGCTACGTTTCATTATATGGCATTAAACTTTCTGTCTTTATGGAGACTAAACCAGACTGAGATACAGGTCAGATCTGAGGAGACGCAATCCCGCTCATTGTCAGAATGCCTGCTTTTCTAGGTATTTTTGAGCTATAAAACCACCTGTAATTGAAGTTAATGTAGAACTGTTTAATGCCAGAGCAATGACATTTCCATGGAAACAAGCAGGTGATGGACCCCAACCAAAAAGTGACATGGTACACATTTAACCTATGAGCACTTACCTGACAATACGCTCATTTTTTGGGCCACAGCTGTAAGCTTCCCTTCAGAGCCTGTGATTATCAACAAAGTACATCAACTCCTGCTGTAATTCAAATTAAAGATTCACTGATGAGAAGTAACTGAAATCTTACCGCCAAGGATTTTCAAAAGGTGTGTAACAATGTCCTGAACAGCGGTGGCGTCACTGCACTGTTGAGCCAGGTTCTGCATTGCTTCAACAGCCTCTTCCATCAGACGGGGATTATTTGCCTTCATCTGACCTAAGACAGTGATTAAAATAAAGGAAATATGTTGTTAAATATCACACACAGCAAATAAAAGCAATGGGAGTAGTGTAAGGAGTGGTATATCTTACCTGCAATGGCCCTTCCAATATCCATGGCATACTGGCTAAGGTCAAGAGTTACACTGGACAACAGGCAGGAGATGGCTGGAAAAAGATCATCAGTGGCATTTTACCATACAAGAATTTGGAATAATACGATATAGAGACTTCAACTCATTATTTTTGTTGCATAGTATATAAAAACCTGCTACTTGAAACTGTGAAATAAACAGAAATAAACAAAATACAAGACATGACAATAATGATTTGTGTAACTAATTACCGTAGTTTTCGGACTATAAGCTGCTACTTTTTTTTCACACTTCAGACCCTGCGGCTTATGTATGGATTAATTCTTTATCAAGACCTTATCAAATAAGTGAGGAGAGTTGATTAATTAATGAAGCCTTGTTTTAGCCACTTAAAATCTCCTACACAGGTATCAACAGTACCGTGAGATTGAGTTTGAGGGTTTACCCTTAAAGTTAAACTTGAAACTTTATTATAAGGCTTCCAGAGGCTACAGGCTGGCCATTTTACAGTTGTTTTACTGCCGTAGGCGCTGTTAGAAAAAAGCACGTACCGGTATTTAAGTTAATAACATTTTTTTTTAAATCCTGTTGTGTACCATCTTTCTGTGTAAATATCTCAAGTTACAATGTGGACACCTGCGGCTTATAGTACAAAAAGTATGGTATTGTCAAATACCAGATAATGTGCGATGCCTTTTTTCCAACTTCTTTGAAATCTCAGACAATTTCACAACAAATACCATGCATTAGACATTACAATACAATATGCATAGGGCTAAATCTCAACATAAGAACAGTTATAAATATTTAATAGTGCTTACTCTGCATTGCATTTTCTGGACTGCGAAGCATGGTCTTCTGAACAGTGGGCAGCAGCAGGTCTTTGAACTCTGAGTGAGAGACATGACGCAGCAGAGAGCCACTTTTCTCCAGGACGTGCTGCTGGGGTTTGGTCTTAGCCATCAGCACTGACTTTATGTACAGATCCAACATTGCACTCTACAAAGAAGAGATGCACTTTTGTCATAGTGAAACGCTATCAACTTCTCAAGGAACAATTGTATAAGGTATATGTCTAATAAATTGGTATAAGCACCAAATAAAAGCTAAAAAACTGCATGGATGAAGCAGGATTCTTATATGACATCATAAAAAGTTATTACTATTATTACTGTAGTTATTTAAAAGTTTAACAAAAAGGTGGATTATAAACACAGTAGAGTTGAATTAATTACAATGTAAAATTAAATAACAGTTGAAAACAAACACCAAGATTCTAGCACTTACCTTATGTTTCTCTATTGTAGCGATATCTTTCTTGGCACTACAGAAGTTCAGACATACTCCGAGCATTACCATTGTAGTGGGGCTCTGATCCAGGCTCAACAAAGTGGAAATGTAATTATCCACCAGGCCAGGGTACTACAGAATGAAACAAAGCAATTCAAATACACAGAACTAGTTGGTTATGTAAATAAACTAACCACTTAAATATATTTTGTGGTAGTGCATCTATAGTGTGAAGATACTGACTTGTTCCCAGAGGTGAGAGAGTTTCTTTAGGCTTGATTTCTGAGCGCTGGATTTTGCCCCACCAACCACTTCAGCCACAAGAAGGCTTTGAACCTCCACCTAGATGTTAAAAGCAAACATATCAACAGTCGGCACTCCTTTATGCGATAGTTAATAGTATGCATTTAATTCTACACTGCAATATCTAAATTTCGGGATCAATAAAAAAAAAAAAAATAGCAACATAATACAACTTTTCTGACTAACCATTTTCTTCCAAACAGGCCCCTCTCTTTTCTCAGGAGCCGAAAATACATTTTGGACTAATAGGCAGGTCCAAGAAAGGCCAATAAAAGCAGAGGAACCAGAGCTTTTACTAAAAAGAAAAAATAATTAAACAAGACATTTTGAGATTACATTATTAGATTATAAAGGATACTGAAAAAATAAAAAATGTAATATTTATCTACTGTCTACTATACCTGGGATCACCGTTTAGGTTGACCACTCCACTGCTGAGCAGCCACTGGAGGAGGTTGGTAACCAGGATGTTCGGTTGACTCTCGGCCAACAGTGCAATAACAGACAGAAGCTCTCTGCGGGACACTGCATCCCTGGACGCACCCCAAAAAATGTTTACAGTTACAATTATTTCTGTCTAATTTAGCAATGCAAAATATATGCAAATGCAGATAACACTGGGTGTGTTCAACAACTATGAATATTTGTAATTTCAGTAACAAAAACATGTACTGGCAAGTCCATAGATTTACTAACGAACAAAAATCTTTTTGCCATTCAATTCCAAGCATCTGTAACTGACAGAATAGGCTACAAAGATTAAAATCCTGATCATGGTTTTGTATTATTGAGTTGAATAAAACATTTTTGAATTTCAATATTGTATGAAATATTGAACTCATACCGGTATCTGTGAGGTGTGAGGCAGAAAAGTTTGCACAATCCTTTGATAGCTGGTTCTGGCAATGCTGCATGGGTAATAATAACATAATAAGATGTTATTTTGAGTATAAGGTAAAAACAAATTCTCAACAGTAATGTACATACTTTTGCCTTTTAAGCATTGCCTGAGCTCCCCATAAATCTCCTTGCGCTCATTGAGACTGGCTGTGGTCACCTTCACAGCAAACTTCTTGAGAGTATCTGTAACCTGGAGAAAATAATAAAAAGTGTTTTATTATTATTATTATTATTAATATGACCTACAACAGGAAGTGGAAATCCATGAATAGTCTGGGGGAGTGGATAAGCAGGAGTGTCCATGATGAAGAAGAGCAGATTGTCCTGTGACCTCCTGTCCCTCACTGTGACAAATGGATCAGTTTGCCAATACAATACACCCCAGCAGAGTTGACCACCGTGAAGTACAGAGCGCTGGAGACCACAGGATGGGTAGAAGATTACCAATAACTTGCCGCACACGATGAAAGACCCAAACTCCCTCTTTTTCTACTGCATTATTATTGTCCTTCAAGTCCAACACTGTAGCAGTCCACCACTTCCGCCCCTTGGCCCTGGATGATGATGGGGCTCCACTGGTGTCATTTTACTCCTGAAGTCAATGACCAGTTCCTTAGTTTGTCCAAGTTTAGAAGTAGATGGTTTGACTGGGTCCGCTCCACAAAATTAGCAAACAAACTGAATCACCACAGGTACAATTTGGTCACAAAAGAAATATTAACGCTACAGTAAAGTAATTACTGTTTTATGTAAAATATTAACACGTGCATTCTTAATCCCATACACATGATGTTAAAAAATGTTTTCTTATTTTATTTGTTGGTTAAAACTGCAATGATGAGCAAGAAGAAAAATCTTGTTTACCAACATCTGGATGT
This sequence comes from Paratrypauchen microcephalus, assembly GCA_036785185.1. Classification (NCBI taxonomy): domain Eukaryota; kingdom Metazoa; phylum Chordata; class Actinopteri; order Gobiiformes; family Gobiidae; genus Paratrypauchen; species Paratrypauchen microcephalus. The sequence goes on along the minus strand of JAVJIX010000090.1, from coordinate 2,145,706 downwards.
TAGAAATAGCACACAGACGTTTAAGGTTATTAGTCTATTAGTTTTGGCAACAACCTGCTACCCATTAGCAGCAATGACAACCTAACTGCTATTGATCCTTTTAATTAAATACAACTAAATCTGAAATCTTGTCAATACAGCTCAAACAAATTCATTTTTACGAGTTATAATAGAAAATGTCCACTCGTGATGGGAGTACGTTGCACAAAGCTAGCAGCCAAAGGGCTAATGAGTTAATGTTACAGCGGATATTTGACAAAGATCTCACTAAAAATAACAACAACCGGAACAGTTCAAACATGGGTCTAAGGGGCCTAAGCGACCACGCTACATCGTTGCTTTATGGTTGACATTAAAAGAGAAAGTGGAGAGTGAAAAAAAGCCACACAAACCTGCGTGTCCGCTGCCATCTTGCCGGGTGATGCAGGAAGAACTTGGTGACGGTACTTCCGGGTCAAATACTACCAAATAAAATTTGATCAAAGACTACCAAATTTTATTTGTTATGTACCATAATTCTAGTAATGTTTTAATATTTACAGTCTAGAATTACACAAGGTTTGCTCACTTTTTTCCATTCTATCAGAACTCAATCAATCATAATAATTTCAGTCAGTCATCAGTCAGTTTTAAATTTCCTTAAATCTGTACAAAGTTAGGGAATTCTATCAGAACTCAATCAATCATAATAATTTCAGTCAGTCATCAGTCAGTTTTAAATTTCCTTAAATCTGTACAAAGTTAGGGAATTTGTATTTTGTTAATAATAATAAAATAGGCATTCACATATAACTTGTTTTATTTACTCAAACAAAGACAAAACCTCCAAAAGACAATGACATTTTATAATAAAAACACTTTAAATTTAAAACATTTTTTTAAACATTTAAATTAGCAATAATGTGTGTTATTCAATATTATATTACAATATTTTTGGCCTGTCCAAATGTTTGTTGGACACTGTAATTTCTCTGGCCGAATATCAGTTTTGATCAAGGCCAATTTCTCATCATTCTAACTAACACCAGGGCCTAAACCTGCTCAAATGTTGCAGTGACAAAACACAATCATTAAAATCAATTCACTGAACAGTTATTGTCCACATAAATATTTCTTTTATGTGGCTTCACTGAATTTCCAATAATCAATAGTGAGTGACAGTGAGGACCAATATGTGAAAACTAAATGAAATTATATGAGATTGTCAACTTATATCAACTTCCAAATGTAATATTCAGTACTAGTACTGAGCCATAAATTCAAATAGTCCACATTCATAACTTAGTGAATTCATTTAGTGCAGTGGGTAAGATGTTCTACACTAACTAAATCTTGTCAGTATCTACTCTGTCTATGTCTATGTTGTGTGACGAGGCAAGACACCTACTTTGAAAAAAATATTAGGCACAGATTTTGCTGAATATCTTTGCAAATATGTCAGTATAAATAATACTGTTTAAAAAGGGAGGACTAATAATAATTCATGTTTTTTTTTTGTTTTTTTTTCAGTTTTTATGTGGACATCTACTATAAGCTCAGCGTGTTACCAGTGCAGCAACTGACCTGTGAGTGGTACCGTAATCAACTGAGGGTAATAAAACGTGGAGTCTGTCGTCCATAAATATCTCCACAAAACAAAGGAGTAAGAATTTCAGGTAAAGCACAACACTTATCCGTGCACCTCTTCTACCTGAACCATTTTAGTCCATGTCACAAACGACTTATTTCTATGTACTTTGCACAATAGCGTACACTATGAGTCCAATTATGATGGCTCCCACTGCGATTCCAACAGCAACAAAAATGATTTTCATCTTGTTGTTCTCCCATTGTTTCTGTTGCTTCACCTTCACAGTCGTCTTCTCAAAGGCTTTACTCTGGAAAAGAAACAATATACAAATTACTTCAGATTACTCAGATTACTCTAGTAAAGTTGTCAGAAGTCAGTTCTAAATGCCAGTGCTACTGATGTTATTCTGTCATGCCCAGTTCTGCATCTAAATGCTACTAAATTGCAATATGGTGGCACTTCGGGTTAACTGCAATCAATTTGAAATCATAAGACTCAAAGCTTTTATTGTCATATGCACAGTAAAGAAACATGTTTCCCTGTACAATGAAATTCTTGCTTTGCTGCCCACTCTGGATGCCAAGAGCATGCAAAAAATAAAATAATAATAATAATAAAATAGATAAATAAAATAAAGAGAAGCATGTAAAAAAGTATAATCAAATAGAAACATAATATGAATGGTTACAATTGCATAAGATTTGTATTAGTTTAGCGGTTCATATTTCCATCTTCTCTCAAATGTTAATGCTTCTGGAAATACAGTATTTAAAATGTGCACTTTGAATAGAATCCAATTATTAAAACATACATCGGAAACCTAATAGTAATTGCATTTTTTTGTCAGAAAAATCACAATTCATTTCAATCATTTCAACAGAGAATTTGAGAAAAGTTTTGCTGCTAAAATATGACGTAAAGTGTGTTCATGTGCATCAACAAGTCAACAACGCAACAGTTCTGTGACAGGCTTTAAAATAGCTTTGTTGTACGTATAGAACTTATCTGAAAAATAATACAACTCGAATGACAATGGTGACACGCACAGGCAGCTACCAGAATAAGACAAATACCACCTAGAAAATGCCTGATTCTGTTCAGTTCAGTTTGTTTACTTGAGCAACATGAAATATTATATCAACATGAAATTATTACTGTACATGTTGTGCTGCATTACAAATTAGGCTCAGAAAAGTGTAGGAAGAAGTGAAAACTTATAATCTCCAGCCCCTCTCACATTCTAGATGCTGACAGCTGTGACTAACTGAATACCACTAATTCAGTTATTTTACTATTCATACACTGTTAGTAAGTTCCTTTGCAGTAATTGCTTATGTACTTTCCAACTTTTTTTGTTTGTTTGATATGATTTAACAGATACATTGTTTAATTTTCCAGTTGGGCGACTATGGCTCTAATTTGTGCAAACTGGTATTGTGTCCTTGGCAAGACACTTCACCCACGCTGCCTCCAATGTTGATGCTGAGTGTGATGTTGTGCGTGAGTAAATGCGGGATGATAATTGCCTTCAATCCGTCCTGACTCCTGTGGCATCCTTGTAGGAGTAGTACAGTAGCACCTGGATCACATTGCACCATATTTTTATTTCAAGAAAAGAATTATAAACATGGCTATAATGGTAGTAACAAAAAAACAAGTCCTATCTTGTAAATTAAGCAAGCAAATCATAATGTTTAATAATTTCCCAGCAAAATCCAAAAGGCGCCTGTTGAATAAACAATTAGGTAAGATTCAGTAGCATAATTTCAGTTTTGTCATACATGTTTTCTTATTTAGGTGCTGAACATTCAGGAGGATATAGTGAATTGATTTCATATACTGGAACTGCCGGAAACTATTGTAATATTGTTTTTTCCCTTTTACAACAATGCCCCACAATTAACACACTTTGGTCTGGACGTCCGCCATGGTTCCTCAATTCGTTTTTCTTGTTCATGCGCTGCTAATTTTAGCTTCCAGTCTTTTTCGAGCCACTACAAAAACATTCACTTTTCCTATTTTTGTCCCTTGAGCTGCCGTGTGATGTAAGGAGTCCCATACGTGGGAAGGAGGTGACCCAGTATTTGACCCGGATAGATTTTGGCCCAGTGGCACATCCTGAATTCTCTCTGTTGTACCCAGCTCGCCTTTCTTCATCTAAGGAAACAATAAGAAATACCTTTCCCAAAATATCCCCCATCAGGATGTAAAATTGTTACATTTGTTTTTCCTTGCCGCTCCACCTAAAGAGTATTTATAGGCAGCAAAATGACATTTCCTACTCTGAATCCCCAGACGCTGCTTTGTGGCATGTTGCATAAGTTAAGCTCATCCGTTTGACCCAAGAGAAAGGACTAAAATAGTTTTCAAAGGTACCCTAGCCAAAAATACAACATAGCTAACATGCCTTCTGTGTTCATTGTTCTGGGAAGTAAAGTTTGTGCAACATTTTGCAATCAATAATAGCCCAAATAGTGAAGGGTTTTTATGGGGCAAATGTGTCTGTTTTAATGCTACTTTTCTTTCTTTCACTTTTGATTAGTACTCAGCTTTTATGATAAAAGGAGAAGTTCAATTTGTCAACTGGACAACTCAGCTTTTATGTTTATTTTGCCATTTGTATTTAGTATAGTATGTTTAGGTTCTTTAGTTGAATAGTATGGTGGAAAACATAGGCCCATTCTTATTTTGAACCAGCAGAGGTTTCTCTTGATCTTCCTTTCAAGTGAGCCAACATAATTCCAACTTTATTCACAAAAATAGTGTTTAGCCAATTTTAACTTGTTCTAGGAGGACTACATATACTGACAAAAGAAGTTCACTCCTGATTCTTGTGGGGAAAAGACTGAACTGCAGAGGATCTATGTCCTCTTGATCTTCTTAAGCTTGTTCTTGTTTGTTGTTTTTCATCCAACTCTAGCTTTAGTCCTTCTTCATGTATTTGAGCTCGGGCACTTCCAGTCTCTAGAGACTGTTAAAGGAAAATTAACTTTTTTTACAATCTGAGCCTTCTTTCGGCAATAAAACAAGTAGTTTTACTCACCCATAGCAGTTTGCTGTCAATTGGAGCAGTATCGCAGAACTTATGTTGAGCCGTTCTGTTCTACTAATGATCCCGTATCCGTTAACATGGTGCTCGTATCATATGCTCGTATCATTGCATTACTTTGCGGTGTCCAAATAACACAAACTTTAGCACTTTTCAAATCACAGAAGATCGCTGTGCCAGGGTAGACTTTGAGTGGATTCCAAAACGGCCTGAAACCCGATATCCAGCTATAGTTTCATTTGATGACGTCATCAGAGAGGACAGTGCGCATGCGTGAACTCAGCTGTTTTGTAAACACAGCTAGTCCGAAAGAGGCTAACACCGCTCTGAACTGTTGCGATATCGGGTTTCAGGCCGTTTTGGAATCCACTGAAAGTCTACCCTGGCACAGCGATCTTCTGTGATTTGAAAAGTGCTAAAGTTTGTGTTATTTGGACACCGCAAATCAGTGCCCCGAGCACTCATGCTAACAGATACGGGATCAGTGGTAGAACAGAACGACTCAACATAAGTTCTGCGATACTGCTCCAATTGACAGCAAACTGCTATGGGTGAGTAAAACTACTTGTTTTATTGCCGAAAGAAGGCTCAGATTGTAAAAAAAACGTTAATTTGCCTTTAATGATGTGCATCAATTCTCTCCCGTCACAAGAGAGAACCAGTACTCACTCCCGTTGTTCTCAACACTCTCTTTTTACTGTCTATACTTCCACTTTTCACACTTCACTTTTTCAGGTAAGGTGTAATAATGATAACACACTTGTAATGCGCTTATCAAAGCCTCTCAAAGCACTCCATTGTAGTCATTAGTCATTCACTCCATACTCGACTGTGGTAAGCTACTATAGCAGCCATAACTGCCCTGAGGCAAACTAATGGAAGCAAGGCTGCCATCTGTCATCAGCCCCTCCAACCACCACTGCTCTAACTACTGAACCACTGCCACCCCAGGTTAGTGATCTCCTCCTCTCCGTTCATGAACTCCTCTTCCATGCTGGCCACAGTTCACAGTTCTTCCTCAAATTTAAGGTCTATTAAAAGTGCTATTGAGAAATAGTTACTGTCTTTAAAATTGTCTGTCGAGAGGTGTATCATGTACCCTAAATAAACCCACCTTAAAAACTGACCTTTTTTATAACCAGATTCCTTTAAAGGGACAGCGTGTAAGATTTTTACCCGTTAATTACCGAAATTGAAGATACCCATTCAAAAATACAGTGTTTTCCAAGCCTTTTCACTTCCATCATGAAATCAAAGTATTCTGTTGGACTTAGATATAGTCGCATAAAAGGGGATCTTCCCCATGTGGAGGCAGCCATTTTGATTACGAGAGCCGCAGAAGGACATTTGGGCTCCGCCTTTTCTTATACAGTAGTTGTCAAAGGGCTCGTGGTTTTCACACAACGAGATAGTACGCGTTTGGATAAACAACGACAAGCATGTTGCCAGATCACACTTACTCCGCACATACATCGCAGGAGCAAGCACCTTCATCTAAGAGGAAAAGGCTGGGGCTTTGTTGCAGCGCGGGCCCATACCCCGGGTTCAGACCGCCCTCCGCGGTCCGGTTCCCGATTCCCCCCACCCGCCGGGTGCGCTTCACGGGTGCGCTTCACGGGTGCGCTTCACGCGTGCGCGGCTGCCGGTGAACCCACCTCCGGGTACGCCGAGCTGTCCGCGTTACGGCGCGCCTGGGTGACCCTCGAGGTCTGCCGAAGCTAGAACTGGAATTGCAACACCCACCATCCACTAATGCGCCACCAATCCTACACACTGTCCCTTTAAGCAATTTATAATTACATCACTAAATACATTGGCAATTACATCGGCTAGTGGCACCTCCAACTGTCTTTAGCAGTATCTGTTTCCCAAATCCATATGGTCAGGCCCTGAAAGAGGGACGTTTTAGTTTTCTGTGGAAAAGCTTCTGAGAAAAGCTGAAAGCAGCCAATGAGATGTACACTATTCCTACCTAGAGAGCTTCATTATAAAGTCCCGTTTCTCAATGCTTTTAATCTTTTATCTTAATATTTTAATTATGTTGAAGTAAGTCAGTGTCAGTCAGAATTCCTTCAACAACGCATTTTCAAAATAACATTTTGTTCTTATAGAATTGTAATTAGCCCTCCTGTCGTGTTCGGGTCAAATCTGACCGTTTTACAACTTATAATATTCATAAATATTATGTTTTTCATATGATTACCTCAAGACCTTATGATATCCTCCACACTGTGGACTTGAACATATAAAAGTGATGATCACCTATTTCATTCAATTTTGAGTGTTTTAATCAACCTTGTTACACCTGTGGTGTTCCCGGTCAAAAGTGACCGCCATAGGAAATGAATGGGTATCCAGAGTAAATTCATTCAACATACAGAAAACATCCCCATACACACTGCCCCAGCTCACTAACTCTGTCTCACACACACACTCACACACTCACTCACTCTCTCACACACACACACACACACACATATACACACACACATACACACACACACATACAAACCAGGGCATGCGTGTTGTGCTGGACATGACAACCGGTCTCCAAGGGCATAATATCACATGTGAAAATTCACATCACATGCTCTTGGTCAGGAGCTACTGAAAAGAAAGCTCACCATGGTAGGGACAGTGAGGAAGAACAAGCCCGAACTCCCCCCTGCGCTGGTATCGACCAGAGGAAGACAGGCACTCTCATCACAATTTGCATTCACTGACACTCACACTTGTGTCATACGTTCCCAAGAAGAACAGAAATGTCATCCTGATGAGCACAGTACACAAAGACGCCGCTGTCAGCACCACAGAGGACAGGAAGCCCCTGATGATCCAGGACTACAACAAGAACAAGGGAGGCGTTGACTGTCTTGATAAGGTAATGTAAAGTCTCATCATGCATTTTATTTTATTTTTATCTAGGTGAATCATAGCATTTTGTGTACAACAGATTGAATATTGTTCCTAATCTCTTATTAATTGTTCCTTTATTGCAGCTTACTGGTACATACACCTGTAAGCGGATGACGGCTCACTGGCCTGTGGCACTATTCCACAACATCCTGGATGTGTTAGCTTTCAACACGTATGTGGTGTGGACAGCAATCAACCCAACCTGGAATCAGGGGAAAAGTTTCAAGAGGAGACTTTTCCTCGCTTTGGTGACTCCTCTTATACAGCGACGCCAGCACATTCCCCGCACACCAGCCTCCGCCAGTCTGGTTATGAGCATGCAAGCTCCAGCCCCAGCTGCTCTCCCCCAACAAGGACATGGGCAGAAAAGGAAGCGTTGTGGCCTCTGTGCCCCTAAAGACATCAAAACGAGCCTGACATGCTGCAAATGCTTATGTTTGCAAGACTCACTCTGACCTGAGTGTCACATGCCACTCATGTGCATGCACACACACACACACACACACACACACACACACACACACACTGTTGAGTTTGGTGTTTGGTTTTCCATTTATTTTTTGTATTATATGTTCATTTTGTAGTTCATTTTCAGTGCCTAATTGTATTTTAACTGATGTTATTTAATGTTTACTTCTATAAATTGTTGTTAGACACTACTTTGAAACATTGTTCTCAACTAAAAAATGTTTAATAAAAAAAATTGGTGTTGAAAAAAAAAATTGTGCTAATTTAAGAGCAGTTAAAACAGACCGGTCAATTTTGACCGGGAACACTAAAGTAGGGAGCTGGAGGCGAACACGACCGGAGGGTTAGGGATGCACCGATGTGAAAATTTTAGCCGATACCGATATCCGATATTAATGTTGCTAATATACCGATATCGATATTAGCCGAAATCTATATTTATTTTTTATTTTCTGAGATAACATTTTATACAGCCTGAAAATCATGCAAAATGAAATTTTGAATGTCTTCTTTTATTTTGAAAACGTGTTTTGACTCCTGATTTTTTTTTTTATAGGGAAACTTTTTTTTTTATAGTGTAACTTTTTTTTTTATAGTGTAACATTTTTTTTATAGTGTAACATTGTCTTCTGCTTCCTGATTGCCGATTGATGGATGGGGGACGCGGGGGGGGACCAGACCAGACCAGGACCAGACCGAGACTAGACCAGGACTAAGCGCGGACTAAACCAGGTCTAGACCAGGTCTAAACCAGGTCTAAACCTGGACTGAACCAGGTCTAGACCTGGACTAAACCAGGACTAGACCAGGTCTAAACCAGGATTAAACCACAGCGTGCTGCTCTTTGCCTGGTTTCGTGCGGCTCTTGCGTTCGTTCATCTCGAGGTTTGATGTGCTCGGACTGTGGACTGCGAGGGGGAGGCACGGTTTGGGCATGGGTCTCGCGCCGGTCATGCTGCTCAGATTTGAGCACGATGAGCGCACACTCCTCTGCCCCCCCCCCCCCCCCCCCCCCTTACTTCACTATTAATGAACATTTGAGTGTTTAAACGAGAGAGAAATGTGAGAGGGATTACTGTACTGACAAATATCGGTCGTTAATATCGGCCCACTTTTACACATCGGGCCGATACCGATATGTTGAATTTTTTTTTTTTTTTTTTGCAATATCGGCCGATACCAATGTTAATGCCGATATATCGTGCATCCCTAATTGTAATATATAAATGTTACATGTTTTTTATGTTTAGGACAATACAGTGAGCAAAAAAGTGTGATTTTGTGATGCCAATGTTTAGTCCACAAGGTTTTTGGAGTAAGTTTTAGAATATGTGTGGCCACCATAGTTTTATTCAGCCTTCTCTGAGATTTTGAACATTTTTGTTCAAAGGAGCATCAAGCTTGTATTTGATGTATCACCTTTAGCAGCAGATTGTCAGCTCGCTCCTCCAGGTCGGTCAGTTTGCCCGCTCTCTCATCTGCCTTGTTTAAATTGTCCACCATGATGATTTTGACCTCCTCCACCTCCTCCTGGGTCTTCTGCAGGCGGCTCCTCCCATTCTCCTGGAAAAAATACCAGGAATGGGAATTAGATAGTCATTAAAAAGATTAAAGAGTTAAGTATGGGTTTTACTGGGAAAAGACAGAGATCTAAGCATGTTTTAGGGTAAATAAGACTCTGTGAAAGTCACCTACAAAGAAGTGCCATAATTAAGAGCTTATGCCGTTTTGGGTCCTTTAAGCATTGGACAGTATGTACCAGATTTCTATCAAAGATGATGCTGTAAATTTGAGGGTTGATATTTGCATTTTTAGTAGCTCAGCTATAAGCATTAGATCTTCAGGACAGGCCTTTTTGGGGACGACCTGTAGCCTATAGAATACACATATACTACTGCTAAGAAATATGTGACTACACAGCTCTCTTGTGGGTTTGTGGTAAAAAGGGCTGTGGTTGAGTTTGCTGTACATTCAATTGATAAAAATGGGAAATTAGTTAAAATTGTCTCTACATATCATCCCAAAAATATGGGCAGAGCTCATCTGTCATTGGTAAATGGGTGTGGGTGATACTGACAAAAATAATAAAACATAGTCAGCATCACTAATATACTGATACTGATATATTACTGATCCTGAATATTACATATCTACCAGAAATGTGCCTGTAAACGTCACTTGCAATATGGAATGGATCATAAACTTTGTGTGTTTAATGAATCAGCCCTTTTAAATATATATTTTTGTTATAGAAAATAAACTGATACTGATATTTTTATTTCGATAATCTCTAAATACCCACGTCCCCATTGTATGGATGTACTCACCATGAACATTCAAAACAACCATGGTATCTGTGTTTTCATCTCTGCATCTGCAACTGCAGCAGCAGATGAAAGGATGTGGCAAAGATTATGTAAATGTGATGCAGAAAGTCCCAACCCCTACTTTCTTACAAACATAAATGGTCACAGGCAAAATCCCTCTTAACACCCACTGACATTGTTGAAACATAAGCTTCCGACTGATATGTACAGTAGCTTTGGCCAGTTGAAGCATCTTTCGCCACTTTCAACTAAATTAACAAAATTCAAAATGAGGCATTTTCCTGTCGACTACAGGTGGTTTGTTTTTCTTGCACTATGTCAAAATTCTGTGATATCACAAGTATCACACTTCCTACTGCAGTGTACACCCTTTTCCTTAAGTCCATCAATCATAAGATTTCCAAAATCTCACACAAGAATGCCTTCCTTGTAGACTGCTGTAGAATGAGCAAGAGCCAACCAATCATGAGACAATATTTTAGTTTCATACTCCTGGCTGATCACCTTAAGCAGGCAGGCAGGCAGTCATTTTAACCATTGGTGAGTGATCAATACAAACACATTAATGTACAGTAGGGCAGCAAATATGGAGACTAATGGCTTTAAAGAATATTAATGAATCAAGTGTATCATTGATGAAAAACAGACATTTTTCCTATTCTTTTTTGATATAATGGCACTATTGTATAAATAGGTCTTTTTGCATGTGTTCTAGAGTGTAAACCTGAACTGAACCAAAAGCCAAAAGCCAAAACCAGTGGTAGAACATAACATAGCACATAATCGAGTTGAATAGGTGTTTAAGGATCACATGTATTTGAGTAGCTCCTGAATGATGTAGGATATCTCCATTAAAGAGCAAAGTAAAACCTAAAATGAAAACAGAAACATGTGATGATGGTGATAACACCTGCAAAATGAGGTCCAACAGGTTTTACTGCCACAGTCGTCTGTGTTTTCTACAAAAACAAAGGAAGCGCCTCAGTCTGAACCACATGACCGGCTCTGCACAAGGAGACCCATGCAGAGACACTGGGCCCACATGGAGCAGTTTGTTTGTTTTCAGTGGAAATCTGCCACTCACAATGTGAAATTTAACAAACAAATGAAATAAAAATGAAGAAAACTTGAAAATCTGCCAAAAAGTAAATAAATAAATTACAAAAGCTGTAAATCAGGACTATAGTCCACTATCAACTCAATGGTTAAAATTAGGGATGCAAATTATCGGTTAATTCATTAACTGATAGTTGATTGACCTTATCGATCGATTAACGATTAACTGATAAGTGGCGTTTTTCACCTGAATTTTAGTGTTTCAATAGGGTCTTTAAGAATATAAGCTATAGTATACATAACACTGAGTCAAAAATATATCATAGTATTATTATATTGTATATTCCTCAATTAATTATTCCTTAGTAAAAAGCAGACAAATGTATTGATGCTGAATAACAAAATACAGTAATCCCTCGCTCTATCCAATTTTTTTTTTTATAGTGTAACATTTTTTTATAGTGTAATATTGTGTTCTGTCCTGATTGGCTAAGAGACTAGACCAGGACTGAACGTGGACTGGACCAGGTCTGAACCAGGTCTGGACCTGGACCTGGACTGGACCGGGACTCGACCGGGTCTAGACCTGGACTAGACCAGGATTAAACCACCATGTGCCGCTGCTGGTTTCGCCGCGAGCCCCGCGCGGCTGGCCTGCGGCTCGGGGCGCGGGCCGTGGCGAAACCAGCAGCAGCGGCACGCATTCCGGGTTCGATCTCGCCTCGCGCTTACACCGGGGCTGCTGAGCAGTGCCGTTGGCGCCTGCGGTCGGCAGTGAGTCGAGCTTGGCGCAGCACGGTTGCCTTGTTTCATGACCACGAGGGTGCGCGTGTACGCCTGTCTGCGGTTAGCGGTTAATTACAATTAATGCATTTTGATCGACCAACGTCTTAATCGACAATTAACCGTTAATCGATTAATTGTTGACATCCCTAGTTCAAATTGATTTGATTATTAAAGTTAAGGCACATTGTGATGGACATTGTGATGTCTCTGCATTTGACCTCTCAGACTTCTCAGACACAGTGACTCGTCATCAGATCTTGAGCAAAGCTAATGAGGTAGGTTTGGCTCTAGTGCATTTGGAATAAAGAGCTATTCAGTGGATAGAACCAAAGTGACTGAATGAGAAACAGTGTACACGCCATTATAAACGGCTCTGATAAAAAAGGGCATTTGCTTGCCTCTCCTTGACCTCTGCCCTTTGACCCCTGAGCCTCAGGAAGTAAGATTTTGACAAGGGCAGGAAACACCTCGCTGCTCTTCATATTTGTCACTTCCTCAAAACTTCTAACAATAGTTCTGTTTTTGTGTCCACTCAAGGTCCAGGCAACATCTTAACCAGCACTGAGCCAGGTCTCTGCTGTAGATAAGGTGTAAAGCACAGGACAAAGGCAGGTGTAACTCAAGATTAAAGTAAACAAATCCATGCCAGACTAGTTCTAAACAGGACTAAGCATGTGCAAAGGAGGGCCAAAAAGAATAAACTGGACAAAATCCACTAAAATGATTTATCTTCATGTTGCTTCTTTTGCACTGTTAGCGGTCCATTCATACCGTACATGCCAGATCATGTCTGAACAGGTCTGTTACCAGTTTGAACTATAAATGTGACTTTAATCAATTTAAAAAAAGACTAAAAGTTCACAGTAAATTTTATTCAAATTTCTCAACATACAGAAGCAGACATAGATAGAATAAAGTAAGTCTGTGCAATTGAGGATTGTACATCATTTGAGTTTCAAACTAAGGAATACACTCGATACTCATATTGATTCTGATGCCACAATACATCATAATAATAATGATAATAATGATAATGAAAAAAGAGTCTTTCTTTAGACAATAGAATGTGGTGTTCAACATTAAAGATCCCATGACATGGTATTTCTTGATGCTTTTATATGGTGCCTTAATGGTTCCCTAATACTGTAAATGAATCCTTCTTCAAAATCAAGACTCAGTGCATGAGAAAGACACATGTACACAGTCAGAGTCAACAACTCATTCTGGGCCTTGTTGCTTGAATGCAAATGAGAAGGACAGAGATAGGTTAGAGGAACGGGTGGGGGGGGTGGGGGGGGGCAAATGTGCCGCTGGTTCCTTGTTTTAGCGGTGCGCTGTGTGCTGGCCCCACTTCCGCGTTTTAAGCGCGGAGGAAGAAAGGAGAGGCGTTTCAATGAAAAAAACACATTTTCACGGAAAATAAAATTAAACCACTGCTGTTTCAGAGGTCCAAAGGCTCAGATAAAGGACTTCCGAGCCTAGAAACACTCGCACGTGCCTCCAGGCAAATTAAAAAACGCATTTCGCATTGCGTAGCTCATTCGCGGTCCAAACTCTCTGGGCGGGATTTCCAGAGACGGTGGGTAGACATCCAGACGGGGGGTGGAGCTGCATTTTTCGATGTGACGTCACATAGTTTCCTTGTTCAGAATCGCCCGTTTGAGCTGTGTTTATTTGAAAGGCAGAAAAGGACCGCAAATGCTCAGTTTAGACATTTCGCAACTTTTAGCCATGGGGGGGCCTAAACAGGGTAGGGGGGCTCACATTAACGTTCAAAAACCTCAGAAAGTGAAAATTTCATGCCATGGGACCTTTAAATCATTGACCTTATGTCAGTGTAATGTCTCAGTTGTCCGGGTGTGTTCCATAGTGGTCCATGGGTGTATACTAGTCTATGTGCTCTTACACTTGTTCTGAAACAGCTCAAAATCATTCTAAAGTTTTTCAGGAAAGGTTAGTATTGATTAGTATCTGATTTTTTTCTGACAGCCCTAGTGCTCAGAGTCCATAACTTCTGAGAGTACAGTGTTTTGCCCGAGGGCTCTGGAGTGAATGGGCCAACCTTCACATAATGGTCTCATGCACTTGTTTAGCAGCTCTCAGCACCCCTTTAGAGAGCTCAGTTCCTAAAAAGTAGCCCAGTCCATAAAGAAGCTTAAGGGCCGTCTGCCAGTTGGTCAGATGATGCGTGGTGAACACATGAACAATGGCGTGTTTAAAATTCTGCAGGAGACGTCTGACACAGGAAGAGCTGCCCAGGCCAAATCCTCTCTTTCCTTCCTCTCCTCCCTCTCTCCCTAAAGCGCATGATTTTTCAAGATATTTTGGAACTTACCTGGAAACCTTGATTGTGGTGAAAAATGCAATAGTCTTTAATAATAAGATGAATTAAAATATAGACTCTAAAAGATGCCTCGTAATGTTGGTTTGAGTTATCAGCCCCATATACAGAGAACTAATATTTTATTTGTGCCTTGTACATCTGCCTGATGTAATTAGAATTTCCGGTGGTGGTGGTGCAAGAAAGACAGAGATTGGGTGGGACCAGATTTGTTCTAGCTCTAGATCATTAATGGGTAAATTCTAAAAGGATACCACAAAAGGAGAAAGAGTGTGTGTGATGTTATAATAAGGTTGTAAAAAGTATTAAAAAAATCAGACTCTAATTATACTAAAACCAAAGTAGTACCGAAAGACTGTTTTTACTGTCATTGTGGTATTGGAATCAGCCAATTTGGAACAGTTTTGCAACAGTGCACAGGAAAAAAAGTTTTTAAGATAAGATAAGATATGCCTTTATTAGTCCCACAGTGGGGAAATTCCAGTATAAGATACTGGGTCATGTTGGATCTGAAGGTCTGATGGATGGTTAGATCTGGTTTGGTGGTCAGCTGAGTGAGGTGAATGGCACTGCTAAGAGTGTTTTTTATTCAAACTTTTGGAATAAAAACAATGCATTTCTTTTGCTTTGTGAACTAATGACCATTAAATTACTGATGTGTATTTTGTAATAGAACAGTGTTTCTCAAACTATGCTATGTGAACCACTGGAGGGACTCTTCATGTTGTAGGTTTTGCCTTATATAGTGAGTTTGTTTCATCAATTTTTTGTCCCCCTTTGTAAGATTTTGCTTTTAGACCTGCTTTAGCACTAGATGAGACCTGAAATAGTCCTGTTAGAGACTTTATAGACTTATTATTATACTATTATCCTATTATTATATTATTATACTATTATCTCTGGAGGTAGTCAGAATAACAAATCCTTTCTTTGGTGGTACTTGGTGTGAAAAGTTTGAGAGCCGGTGTAATAGGTAAATGGGTAAATTGATTTTTCAGACACCAAACCCTGATGATTAGCTGAGTTGTTGACAAACCCTGTTGACTAGTAGCCCCAGTTGATGCTAACTTAGGATCTTCATTAGTAATAACCAGCTCATTTCCATTCTTTCAGCTAATATAACATTTGATTAACACACATTAATGAAATATTAGACACAGTACGCACTCATATCATATTAATATCTCTAAATCAAAGGAAATGGGCATAGGTTAGTAAGTTGTTCTACTTTGATAAGAATTACGCACACAGTATGGCAGATGTTCGAACCACTGACTGTACGGACTTTGCCCCCAAATGTAGCTTACTCTTCACACCTGACATCATATTTTCAAAGTCTTTTCAACTGTTTAATAATACTGGAATAACTATGTCTGTTCTATTATTTAGATAGCATTAACTGAACTTACCATTACTGCTGGTACGTGCTGAAATGCGACTCGAGTGTCACCGGATCCACTGCATTGACTTCAGCCAAACTTGTTGCAACGTGAATCGACTTTAAAAAAAAAACAGCTGTGAACACCGTGCAACTTCTTCCTCTTTCCTATGTTTTAGTGCAGTGCCGTAGAAAACCGTGCAGGTGAAATATGAGTAGTTTCAGTTCCGTTTATGGCTCGCCTTGTTTCTCCTTTTGACGCTTTCACTTACGCAGCGGTGACTTTGCCCAGACAGTGGTGCGTTCAGAGAGTGCGGGAAATTTATGACTGGGAAACTGGGTCCCTCCCACTTCGATTTGACTGCCCACGAGGATAAACAAACAGGCTCAAGGAAGTGAAACTTTATGGTATCCCCCCGGATTGCTTTATGTTTTGTTCTGACGAAACGTCCTACCTTCGAGAAACGTCCTACCCTCTCAGAAAATCCTGCCGTGTGCTTCCGATGTCATTTTTTTGTCATCGTTGTTTTAATGTTTGTTTCTATGCAGTTAGGACATTCTGATAGGTAAAATTACCCCATCAGCCAACGGCTTCCACGTGAGTAAGTGCAGGTATGAAGTTCTGGTAAAATTACCCCCTTATGAACGGCTGCCAAGCCGTGCGCATGCGCAGAACATTACGTAACTTCTTGAGAGTTCGTACTACGTCACTCCTTCATGAAACATGCTTCCACATTAGTAAGAGCAGGTAGGACGTTCTGCTGTACAGGTAGGACGTTCTGCTCTACAGGTAGGACGTTCTAATATGCAGGTAGGACGTTCTAATATGCAGGTAGGATGTTCTTCTGTACAGGTAGGACGTTCGAATATGCAGGTAGGACGTTCTGCTGTGCAGGTAGGACATTCTACTGTGCAGGTAGGACGTTCTGCTGTGCAGATAGGACGTTCTGCTGTACAGGTAGCACGTTTTAATATGCAGGTAGGACGTTCTGCTGTACAGGTAGGACGTTCTGCTGCTGTACAGGTAGGACGTTCTGCTGTGCAGGTAGGACGTTCTACTGTGCAGGTAGGACGTTCTGCTGTACAGGTAGGACGTTCTAATATGCAGGTAGGACGTTCTGCTGTACAGGTAGGACGTTCTGCTGTGCAGGTAGGACATTCTACTGTGCAGGTAGGACGTTCTGCTGTACACGTAGGACGTTCTGCTGTACAGGTAGGACGTTCTGCTGTGCAGGTAGGACGTTCTGCTGTACAGGTAGGACGTTCTAATATGCAGGTATGACGTTCTAATATGCAGGTAGGACGTTCTGCTGTACAGGTAGGCCGTTCTAATATGCAGGTAGGACGTTCTGCTGTACAGGTAGGACGTTCTAATATGCAGGTAGGACGTTCTGCTGTGCAAGTAGGACGTTCTGCTGTACAGGTAAGACGGTCTAATATGCAGGTAGGACGTTCTTCTGTACAGCTAGGACTGCATAGCAATATGCAGGTATTTTAATTTGTAAACAAAAAACTTGAAGCATTTTTTTGGGTTGGTCATTAAAACATTTATTATTACCGGTATAACACAACATTTACACATTATCAAAATATACAAAGCTCTCAAAAAAAAAATTCTAAAAAAACTAATTCTAAAAAATATATGTAGTTATTACACAACATTTACACCCTCTACACTATTTAAACTATTTCTCAAAAACTAAAAATCTGCTCTTTCCATGTTCAAAATCTAAATATTTAAAACAAAACTACAATACTCTTTACATGAATTTAGGCTACAATAAATTTACAAACTACGAACATTTACTACAAGTATAATCTGTGTGTATCTGTATATTTGACACATTCGAAATGGGCCCATCGAAGGCACGTCCCACACTGCACCTAGAGAAACAAACAAAATATATATATATATATACAGTATATAGAAACAATACAATTTCTGCACGTGTAAATGCGAGCTTGAACACGGCGATGTAATTGCTTCTCATACTGTAAGTGGCTAAATTTGTTCACTTAAGCAGCAGAAGTTAGTTGTTTCAAATGACTGAAAGACTGAAAAGACTGAAATACATAAGTGTTCCAAACATAACTTAACCATAACTATCAAACGACAGCTGTAAGTCCGCAAAAATTACGTCACGTTTAGACAGTTCATACGGACAGTTTTATTATTCAAAAGAAGCCAATAAGACGTGGTTGGGTCGGTCATATACTCAAGCAAGATTCACACAAAGGTTAGAAATCGGCATTGGGTTAGATTAAGTAGAAAACGTGTAGAAAACGTGAAATGCTTACTGCTTTTCTTTCAGCTTTTCTTTCAGCACAGCTGAGCGCAAAGTTGAGAGTGACGTAATGTTCTGCGCATGCGCAGTACGGAGTGACGTAATGTTCTGGGCATGCGCAGTACGAACTCTCAAGGATTACGTAATGTTCGGCAGGATCTCTCGAAGGGTAGGATGTTTTGCCAGAACACCGGCTTACCTCTGACAGTCTCAGCTGATACCCGGTTCAGCTCGCTTTCTGGAGCCCACGTAAGTAGGTCCGGTAACTTCCCTGGAACATGAAATAAAGCTTGTTTTTCTTCTCAAAACAAAACATTTATTAGAAAGGTGATATATTTGCATCCAAAACATCCAACAGCGTATTTCACATTTGCGTATTGTCTCTCTCCACTCGTATCACTACGCCCATGTTAACTCTATCAGCCTTTTCACCTTCAGCGGATGTCTACGCCGAAGTTAACATGGGCGTAGTGATACGAGTGGAGAGAGACAATACGCAAATGCGAAATACGCTGCTGGATGTTTCGTGGACAACTGTTTCGGACGCAAATATATTACCTTTCTAACAAATGTTTTGTTTTGAGAAGAGAAACAAGCTTTATTTCATGTTCCAGGGAAGTTACCGGACCTACTTACGTGGGCTCCAGAAAGCGAGCTGAACCGGGATCAGCTGAGACTGTCAGAGGTAAGCCGGTGTCAACACACGTAACTTTTAGAAGGAAACCCATACAGATTAACATAAAAAAACACACTATCCCTTTAACATTTACCTTGAGCTGCTCCTCCAGATATAATATAGTTCTTCTCTCTTTTTTTTTTTCTTATACCTTTCTTTCTCTTTATACCAGACTTAGTTCCAATAACATCAGCTTCAAATGATAAATCAACATTTAGTCTACTCTTTTAATTACTTTTGGGCTACTTGAATAGCCTAGTAATTTGTTCAATTGCTTTTTTAGTCTTGAGAACTTTCCTCAACCACATACTTGTACTGTAGTTTATGAAAATATCAGTAGTTCATGAATGTCTCACAAGTGACCCTTATCTTCGATGAGCAGAAGTTGGAAACCAGACACTACTTCGCCCTTATGCACTGGACATTACACTTTACTAGAGGTGTGTAGAGTAGCCAAAAGAGTTCATTAATAGGTCATAGTATCATTACTTTCAAATAATATTTTTGAAGTAGAAGTACAAAGTAGTGGTTCAAGGAATTACTCAAGCTATGTGGGAAAACACAAACTCAAGTAAGAGTAACTAAAAGAGTAACTGTCTGGGTGTTTAACATCTAATGTGTAATTTTAGTGCACAAAGTCTGCTATTTTCATAGGCCAGAGCAACAAACACAAATGTTCGAATGATTTAATATTGTCAACAAGAAGCTTTTGTCCCTTAATTAGGACAGGCTTTTAAAAATATATGTGTTTTTTCCTTCTGTACCAAATGTTTACTCACATTATATGCATTAAACAGAGAAATGTCTTTATTTGTGTTGTTTTACATTCAGTTTATTTTTTTTCATTATTTCCTCATGTGAGCTACTTGGATTTGGCTGGGTCCCTTTTTCTTGGGTGTAGTCCACTTTTTGACTGGCCTGAGAAGGTGCCTTCGCTGTAAGCCGCTCCACCCACAAAACATGCATGTGTAATGATAATATAATATCCTCATCGGGACTTACAGTGGCTTTGTGGTGTATAGGGACATGTTAAGCTGCATGGCTAAGACCATTTTCAAATTCCTTTGACTCAATTACCATTTTTAAGTTTGTATGTAAGCAGTTCAGATCTCTAATGATGTTAAACAATGGTGCACTTGTGTCTTTTGGCTTTTTGTATGACGTTATTGGAGTCTGTTCTTACTAGACCCTTTGTCTGGTACTTTAAACCTATACTGTGATTATAACTTAATGAAAGCAGTCTTGAATGTTAGAAAAGGAGGAAGTTGTAACATATCTCCAACAGTATAAGCCATTGTCCCATTTCCAGTTTTGGAGTACAGGCCTATACTTGACGTTTTGTTTGGGTCTTGGTCCAGCATTGTAAAGTAATACATATAATTGTTTTATAATATATAACTTATTGGTGGATTCATAATTTTATAATTAAGTAAATAATGAAAAAGTAAGTGCAAAATAGAATAGATAATTTACCCGACATCATGAATGGTAAAGAGGGGTACTGATATAAACACTACAATGGTGTAGATATTTCATTTGATAATGCAACAATTATGTCATTATAGCTATATTGAAATAAGTCAAGACCAGACATTTTTATTGTTGCTATTATTAACATAATTATATAGGCTTATAGTATACGTAGCCTCTTAGCTACTTGACTTCATCCCCAGTAATGGTTTTGGCTCCATTCAACACAAAATAAATACAGAAAGTCAATAAATCAGTTGATTCAGGGAGGGGTAAGTCCCATCTTACATCATATGGCAGAAGGTCATCCAAAGAGGAGGCTTATTTGAATTAAAATTACATATATTCTAGGGTAAACAAATGCATTCATAATGGATTTAGGGGAATTAATGGGCAAATTTGCCTAAGTCTAAGGTTCAGTCCAAGTTTAGATTCTGTTTTAATCTTGGTTTAGTTCCAGTTTTAGTATAGTATTTGGCAGGGCTGGAGCATGCCCCAAGGGCCTATATGTCATTGTCACACCCTCTTTAATATGCCCTATAACTGTCCATGGCTGTCCTCCCTGTCACCCGGCCCTCACAGCAGCTATTAACATTCTTTCCAAGTGTTGCCAATGTACCAACAGAATGCATCCTGCCCAAGGAGGTGAGAGAGATTATACACTATCCACAACTCAAAATCAAATGACTCTTTTCAGGTGTTAGAATGTGAGAATAGTTTTTTAGATGAATAACTGTAAAGACCAATCCCAATCTGTGTCATCACCCATCCAACCACCACTCATAGGCAAGGTGGGTGTGGTGTTTGGCCCAAAGACACAACACTAGGCACTGGTTAGAGCAGAGATGAAACGACCAATGTTGTGGTTAGTAGATAAACACTCTGGCCAGTTTCACCCCTTTCCAAATCTTAATAAATTTACCAATTCCTCCTTGCCTAGCAAATCCAGAACGATACTCACTGATCACCTTATATATAAAATGGAATTTGTCTTGCCTCAGATTAACAAAGTTTAGTTCTTGGCCCATTGATTCTGATAATAATATATGTAAATAGTTGCATTAATTATTTCTATGTTGGGGATTTAAAGGCAATTAATGTAAGTTTAGTTCTTCTCACTTGTAGGCCCACAATTACTATAATGACTTATCATTCAATATATGATGAACTGAACAATAATTTTTACTGTATTATGATCAGATTTGAGCTGTAGAGAGTTGAATCAATAACTTCTATGTCTCATTGAGTGTTTCTTTTATTTATTGCAGCTCATGTTCATGAACAAAACTTTATTGTTTATTCTCTATATTTTCTTTAGCAATATATCGTTCTTCAAAATGCAGTGGTGGAATGTAATAAAGTAAAATTAGTAAAGTACTGTACTGTAAATTAGGTATATGTACTTTCCTTGAGAAAATTTTAAGGTGGATAGTTTTTACTTTTAATTTACTACATTTGAGAGCAGATATCTGTACTTTCTACTTCACTACATTTTTTTTAACAAGCCTGAAAAGTAAAAGTTTTTTTTTTTTTACTATAGTTTAAGACCTGCTGAAAAGGTTGAGGGTTTATTTTTTTATGTTGATTCAGTTGTTTATATTGAACAAAATTGAGTACAAATCTTCATCAACATCTCTACATTTGAAGTTTTATTAGTTCTGAAAATCAGCTTGAAATACCTTTCTTTTTTACTCTTGAAGTACATTTTTAAATGGGTACTTTAATACTTTTAGATTTCTCACTCAGTTGATACTCCACATCTGACCAGTAGATTCAGCTGAGACAGTTGTGCTCCCTGCCCCATCGCCCCGTGTCCCATGTCCCGTACACAGCCCAGAGGCAACACTCCGCACATACACAACCACAGCTGTCATTCCTGCTGCTATAGGGAATCCATGCACTCAGGACTGGTTATACAACAGCACAGAGGAACCCAAGTTACTCAGCTGTTGCTGTTGTCAAGAAAGAATGAGTTTTTCTTACATGGCCCATCTTTTGCTTTTTCAGAATTTCTCTTGTCACTGGCATTTGACATTTGGCCAAACCTCCTTGTCAAAGTCTGATCTCAGAAGCTAAGCAGGGCCGTGCCTGGTTACTAGCTGCTGTTTTCCTTTGGCAAGACATTTTGCCCAGTAAGAAAGTGGTGTGTGCACGAGTGATGGTGGTGGTTGGAGGGCTCGATGGCGCATATTGGCGCCACATATTTGTGTTACATTTTGTATGAAAAGCGCTTTATAAATAATGTTTGATTGACTGATTGACTGGCAGCATCGTCTCTGTCAGTCTGCCCAAGGGCAGCTGTGGCTACAATAGTAGCTTACCACCACCGGATGAGAAATGCATGAATAATGTGTCTTGAAAGGTGCTATATGAACTGTTTTTACTGTTTCTTTAATAACTTAAAAAGGTACAGAGTGTAACTTTCTGAAGATAGCAAACATGTTTAGAGTTACCATGAGTATATCAAAAACACAGTATAAATTGATTGGTAAAGAAACATGTCAAATCCATAAGGCCATTTATTGCAGTATTATATCTGGGGAAGACTCAGTTACCCCTAAATTCAAGCAAAAGTGAATCAGTCAATAAATTCATCCAAAGTCATTCCATAAAAAATGGTGAAAACAAGGTGAAAATGCTTCCTTATATTGCCAACATGTAAATCAGATTTCTGGGCATTAAATCATCTCTAATCGCATAAACCCTGCTCTATTACTTCATATTTGACACCCATTTCTGACATTATCTACGAGAAAGGGCACGTCAGCACAGTCTGAGTCAAATATTTACTCCACAAAAGGCCTGTTCTGGGAAAGGCTGGCTAAACACAAAAGAGTATATTCACCAGCTCTGCCAGCCTGTGTGTGTATGTGTATGTCAGTGTGTGTCAGTGTGTGTATGTCAGTGTGTGTATGTGTGTATGTCAGTGTGTGTGTGTGTGTGTATGTCAGTGTGTGTGAGTGTGTGTCAGTGTGTGTATGTGTGTATGTCAGTGTGTGTATGTGTGTGTCAGTGTGTGTATGTGTGTGTATGTTAGTGTGTGTCAGTGTGTGTATGTCAGTGTGTGTATGTCAATGTGTGTCAGTGTGTGTCAGTGTGTATGTCAGTGTGTGTATGTCAATGTGTGTCAGTGTGTGTCTGTGTATGTATGTCAGTGTGTGTATGTGTGTATGTCAGTGTGTGTATGTTCGTGTGTGTGTGTGTGTGTGTGTATGGGTGTGTATGTTCGTGTGTCAGAGTGTGTGTGTGTGTGTGTGTGTGTGTGTGTGTGTGGTATGTGCACCCAAACCTCATGACAATTACTAAGAACAATTCAATTACATGTGGTTTTATATCCCACAAATACCTACAAAAACAGGTGATCTGACTGTGAGCGGGTTTTCCTCTCCACAGATCTGACCTGTAACTTGGTCTGGTTGAAGATAGAAAGGTTTAATACCATTCTACATTCTACTTTAAAGCAAAAAAACATCTCCATGGAGAAAAGTATTTGACAGACCCTTCCCCGGAAAACTTAACTTACACAATGCATCTTTAATCTTGCCTAAGTTGGAGACAACCGATTCAGTTGTTCTTATCTTCAGCAATTAAGGGCTTGAAAATTATCGCTATGGGGACAAAGTGCTGACGCCACCAGACCAGGGTACAGATCAGTGTGGAGAGGTGAGGATGCAAGTTTTTCAAGGTAAAAACACCTGCAGGCCTAATTGAATAAATACTTGATATGTATGTTTATTGCAATACTATGGAATATTCCGGGCAAAAAGACATTTCAATGAAAACAAGCAGGTAGCTGACCCCAAACCATAAAAGTTATATAGTGCACCAAAAGTAAATGTCCATTTTTCAGTACAAAACCACTCTTGACCCCAGCAATTACTGACCTCTTCTCAGCAGGATTTGAAAAACTAGAAGTGTGGGAAGGATGTGTTCAGATTGTGAGTACTGATCTAACTAAAGTCACGCTGTTCCATGAATGTGTATGAGTATGTGTATGAATGTGTACTGACCAAGGATGGGACAAGATCATGTGAGATAAAATTGTCATTACATTGTAAACACATGCAAAAAAAATAATCTTGAGAGATTTTTTTCCATTTAGTCTGCATGGAGATTAGAGAAAAAGAGGGCAGGTAAAATCTCTCTAATAATCTCTTACAAAGATGTGGTTTCAAGTAGGATTTAGAATTATTAAAAAAAAAAAAAAAGAAGTTAAATACAAAAATGACCAAAACTGCAAATAGGATCACACATTTTTTTTAAAATCATAGATTATGTGAAAATCTTGTCTTGTCTTGATCTTGTGGACTTAATCTCATGTCTAGTCTCTTTTTTTGTCAAAATTGTGTCTCGTTCCATCCCTACTATTGACTCAACACTACAATGGGAAGGCACAGTGGCTAGTGCAAAAGAAGAAAAAAGATTGACACTGCAGTTCTGACACCACAATATGAGACCTTCTTCAGGTGAAGCTGGAGAAGGGCTTGACCTGCAGTGTGTATCTGTTTTTTCTTTTGCACAGTTTTTGTCTTTGGACCCAGCAAACAGTCTTAAATTTTATTGGATGTGCATTAGGGATGTCAACAATTAATCGACTTACAATTAATTGTCGATCAAGATGTTGGCCGAACAAAATGCATTAATTGTAACTAATCGCTAGAGGGCGCTACTCTGGAATGTGAACACGAGATGCGAACCCACTCGCGAGAAAGACCATAGCGTTACATCATGTAACCCTTTCCTCTCTGGATGTTGCCATACAACTCACAGTAGAGCTGGACCTAGAACCATATATTTTTGAAATTATAAAAGCATGTAACTTACATGCTTTTATAATTTCTTGATTGTTCTGGTTTGAGGCCCTGTAATGTTTTATGCTGTGCCCAGGGCCCCTGTGAAAATTATATTTTGTACTGTAACCCTTCACAGATTAAGGGAGAGAAATATTGTTGATGCCTTAGTTCAAAATAAATGTTGAGAAAGTCCTAAAAATAGCATGGATTCACTGGTAATAATATGTAGACTAAATAACATTCTGTTATTTAATTTCTTCTGTTCCTTTAAATTTCAAGAGTTCCATGCTGCAAGTGCAACAACTGAGCCAATCCTCAATTTATTTTCAATAAAGAATGTATTTTGTTATTCAGCATCAATACATTTGTCTGCTTTTTACTAAGGAATAATTAATTGAGGAATATACAATATAATAATACTATGATATATTTATGACTCAGTGTTATGTATACTAGAGCTTATATTCTTAAAGACCCTATTGAAACACTAAAATTCAGGTGAAAAACGCCGCTTATCAGTTAATCGTAAGTCGATCGATAAGGTCAATCAACTATATATTAATGAATTAATCGATAATTTGCATCCCTAATGTGCATGTCTCTGTCTACAAGCACTGAGGTAGATTTACTATCCATTAAAAATTAGACAATCTTAAAGCTGCAGAGTGTAACTTGTCCAGTAGAGGGTCTGTCACCTGCTTGTCTCCATGGAGATACGCCTAAAACGTTCCACAGTATGACCATAAACTTAAGAATCTCCATGGAGACTTGCAAGCCAAATTACAGGTTACATTTGTGGAGAGGTGACCCCACTCACAGAGATGAATGGATGTTTTTGTTTTTTTTTAAGATTTTTTGAGCAGTAAGTAACATCTGTAGTAGAATAAATGCAGGACAGAGCACTGACATCTCCATGGAGACAAACAGGTTGCAGACCCTCTCCAGCAAAGTTATACAGTGCACCTTTAATATAGCAAAGCACTGTTTTGGTGTGAAATAATCGACCCTATAACTAAGTATGATGAAGATCTGGATAAAGCCTAACTAAGCTTTTAGATTTAGAATGTTTTGGTCCATGTATCATAAATTAATGATGAATGTTGGCAGAGGCCTCCACATCTGCGCCTCTCAGTTACACCCACTTTCAATCTTTGCCTGAGGATGCTTTAAATTATATTTGTCATTGCAGTGTTTATCCTATCCCAAAATACTGTGCCCCTTACTGAATAAAACTTATGTAGAAATATCATATAGATAGCCCAATTTAACATAGCTAATATAAAGCAAAAAGGTCGATCCACTTTGACTTACTGCATTTCATGGGTTAAAGTCACACTTAAAGAATAATGTAATGTAATAACTGGTCCTGGAGTGGCCCATACACAAAAATAAGCCTGAAATGCATGTTTTAGGAATTAAACGTGGATGCTACGATGGGAAACACTATGGCGCCCTCTTGTGTTGTGATGTGTTAAAAAAAACAAAAAAAACAAACAGACAATCAATATCGTCGGTCTGTGGGAGTAACACAATTCATACATGAGTGACATACACTGCCTGACAAAAGTATTAGGACGATTGTGTATTTCTGAACTTTCATAATGATTACAAGACGTATTGGTAATGACAACAAATCAATTTATTGATATATTAAAGCAAATTTCATCATGTGTAAAGACAAAAATGTAACAATATCAAGTTAAA
The DNA here is from genome assembly GCA_036785185.1 of Paratrypauchen microcephalus. Taxonomy (NCBI): domain Eukaryota; kingdom Metazoa; phylum Chordata; class Actinopteri; order Gobiiformes; family Gobiidae; genus Paratrypauchen; species Paratrypauchen microcephalus. Next base: position 2,118,887 of record JAVJIX010000090.1, on the reverse strand, counting down.
TAGCTTTTTCATCAAAATAACCACCTTTGGCCTTAATCACAGCTTTAACAAATTTGAGGCATTCTGTCCAACAATTTTTCAAGATATCCATCCTCTATCGTTTTCCACTCATCCTGAAGACATTTCCAAAGGTGTTTAACGTTAGTCGGATTCCTGGAAATAATCCCACACTTTTTGATGGGTGACAGGTCAGGAGACTGGGTCGGCCATGTCATAACCTGCAGTTGATGACGCTGTTCACACGTCTCCAAATGACCCTTTGGATGAGTGCTTTGGGTCATTATCTTGTTGGAACCAGAAGTTTCGTCCAGAGTTCAGAAATACACAATCGTCCTAATACTTTTGTCAGGCAGTGTATACCTATACACAACCAGTGACGGGAAGAATACTTAAAATGTATTTAGTTACTCAATAATGAATACCTGCATTCAAATATTATAGAAAAGTATTTTGCAACATATTCCATTACATGGTCCAATCAGAGTACTGTATTCTGATTACTTAGACTACTTTTACATTGAGTTACGTCCTATTATAGTGTAAAGATTATGACATATCATTACAAACAACTATTTTTGCTGCTATGCATTCATTTAAGTCTAATTAGAAAAGGAAAAAATCACACATGCACCCACGTTTTTTTTTCTTGATAATACTGTTTTTTTCTTAATAATACTGTGCCATTCAAAGCCAAAATAGCATGATGAAGTACTGTATCATTTAATTAACAAAAGTAACTGTATCCTGAATCCCACCAAATGAATTGCACTGGTACAGCTATTTTCAGTACATGTGCTCAGTGACTTCCCAACAACCAAAAGTCAAATGTTTGGACACACCTTTTCATTTAATATTTATTTTTATCTTCCATGATTATTTACCCCCCATGTTGATTTTCAGTGAAAGCATCAAAACTATGAATGAATAGAGTACATATGGTTTGTAGTAAACAAAAATGCGTGAAATCATTTAAATCATGCTTTATATTTTGGATATTTGTCAATAGTAACTGTTTACTTTGATCACTGCTCTGCACACTCCATGAATGAACCCTGAAAAGGTTGTGAAGTGAAAACCATTTCAGGAGACTTCATCGTGAAGCCAAAGGTTTGCAGCATTGTCAGCAAAACAAAGGATGGCTATACTTTGAGCTATTTGCATCTAAAATATAAAACATGTTTAGAGTTATTATAACAATTCTCTCTTTGCTACAGAATTCCTTACATCTTTTATTCATATATTTGATGTCTTCATTATGCATTAGTGTGTATGTCTTTTCTTTTACACGAGCGTTGGCATAAAGCACCTTATTTACACAAAGGATGGTGGAATGAAACCACATAAAATTCCCAACTCAGCCATTCCCAGTCAGATGGCATTCCGAAAGAGTTCTTAGAGTTGGCTTATGCTGAGGCAGAGACACAGAACACAGTAAAGAAGAAAAAGTTACATAGTTAAACCTCAGAATTCTTTGATGTGGAGTCAAAATGACCCAGGACTATGCCACACGGAGCATGGTAAGAGATTTCAAAGACTACTCTAAAAATGTTAAATATGTAGCAAATCATTTCTGTTTTGGTCTTTTTGTTCACTACAATGTGTTTCAGACTACTGGTAGTGCGCTGGTTATTTTTATAAACTAGAAACTCTAAGGACCAAACTAGATGGTATGGATGTGCATTTTAACAACAGTATGAAAACATACCATAATAATAATTTCAGCTGCATTAAATAATTAAAATACATATTTTTATGCAATTGGTCTGTTTGGAAGTGCACATGCAGTATATAAACTCACTGCTTGTTGCTTTTATGCTTGTTAAGAGCTCTCTGCAGAAAACTCAAAAGGTGGAGGAGGTCACAGCCATCATTGAGGATCCAAGAAAAAGCTGGAAAATTGGAAACCTTGGATAAAAAAGTGAGTGTTTTTATTTTGTGTCCAGAAGAAATCACAATTTAAAGAAACAGTAAAGATTTATTTTAAAAAAAAAGGACTGTCATTCACTTTGGATACTTCAATGGAGTAGCTGATCCTTTGGGTATTGAATTAAACTTACCTGTCTCCATGAAAAATGTTCCAAAGTATGGTTTTAACTCTCCATTTCCATGATGTGCCCCCTCCAGAAAGTGACATACTGTATCTTAAAGTTAGATCCTAAAGTGATTAAAGGTCCTACTACATAAAGGAACATTTATGTAGTAGTGTGATTTATGGCTTGATATATTATAGTATCGCTTACTTTTTTCAATACAGAGTTAACTGTTTGAAAGGACAACCAGAGAGCTGAAAGAAAAAAAAGCACTGTTTTGAAAATCATCCTGTTTGTGATTGGGGCTATCACATTCATTGCTGTTGGCATTGTATTAGGTTATGATTTCTTTTTTATGTAATAAATGTGCAAATCAAGTGATGTGGGTCAATATTATACAACTTTGAGATTCTCAAATGTCCAAAGTGTCTCACCTGGTCAGTCACGCGTTGTATTAAGCTAAGAGTGATTTATCAAAATGAAGAGCATCTGCTTTGATATAAAGTGCTGTATAGGAGAAAACAAAAGTGAAACTTAATCGCGTGTCAGCCTTTGGAACCGGTCTCTTGACAGCTGTCCAACAGCTCGTGGCGGCGCAGGTCCACGTCTACTCCAAAATTCTGGAGATGAAGTCTCCAGAACTTTGATTATTAAAAAATAGATAAAGAAATGAAAATGAAAATGAAAAAAAAAGAAATATCAGCAAGCCCCATATACTATTTAAATCATTTACATTTCTTATATTGTGACTGATCTCTGTGCTTGTTTTACTTAGTGAGGCTTATTTTACTCAATAGTGTGTTGTAGAATGTTGTGTTTATGTTTCAGAAATGTGTTTTAGCAACTGTAATAGGTCCTCATTCAAAGTATATAATGTAACGTAATTTGGTTACTATAATAAAAAATATGAGTTTAACATTAGCCATTGGTCTGCTGTATCTGCTCTCTAGAAATTGCAGATGCAATATTAACATCTGTTCATATTGAACTAATTCTTTTGAATACTCCTTTCTTTTGAACATTATTATTAGGGGGCCAAGCACCGAAGGTGCTTAGGCACCCTATAGGAATTGCTTTGCGTTGCCTAGCAAGTTGCCTAGCAACACTTTGATCTTTCCTTTGATGTTCTGGTCTCCTGATTATTATTATTTTATCTTTTCTTCAATAGGAAGTCTATGGCAGTCCCTAGAACCGTGTGGTAAAAAGTTGTGAAATTTGGCATGCACATTCCAGCCAGTCTCCTCATTACCCACAGCGATTTATAGGTCCCCAGCCCCAACCGCCTAGTGGCACCAGCAGGTCAAATTGAAATTGAAATTTGTCAATTGCCTAGCAACGCACCTAGCAACCTTTGATCTGTCTTTGATGTGTCTGTTCTGACAGGGTTAGACCCTGACCCTGTCAGACCCTGTCAGACTCTGTTAGATCCTGTCAGACCTTGTTAGACCCTGTCAAACGGTGCTTGGCCCCCACATTGCTGCTTGCAGCTATATTTATTATTGTTGTTGTTGTTTCACTTTTTGTGATAACAGGAGAAGTTCAATTTGTCAACTGGACAAAGTTTGTTTGGTTGAAAACGTTTCGCCGCTCATCCGAGAGGCTTCGTCAGCTCTAATAAGAATACTGGTAAGACACTTGCTTATATCTTGCTGTAGGGAGGAGCTACCTAGCTAACTACTTTCCGGAACTATCTCATTGGTTTCGGTCTTTTGTTTCTCTGGCGTCTAGCTGACAGTCCCTATTCATCCCTACACGCCTGTTTTTCACACCTCTGGCCCTGACCTGGCTAACCCTATTGTTTCCCTGTTTGTTTGATCTACGCTTAATAATGGAATTGTAGATGGGATGCAAATTATGTCTTACTCCACCATTTCTGTTCAGAGAAGGATTCTCTTTTTTGACAAAAATAGCCTCTTTAACTCCCCTCTCAAACCAATTCTTTTCCCTGGCTAAGATCTGAACCTCACTGTCCTCAAATGAATGACCCGTGGCTTCTAGGTGAAGATATACGGCAGAAGACGGTCCACTCTGGCACGCCCGTCTGTGTTGGTACATCCTCTTGTGAAGTGGCTGCTTGGTTTCTCCAATATAGCGCTCACTGCAGTCTTCACTACACTGAATGGAGTAGACCACATTGCTTTGTTTGTGGCTCGGTGTTTTGTCCTTTGGGTGGACGAGTTTTTGTCTTAAAGTGTTTGTGGGTTTGAAATAAACTGGGATTTCATATTGTCTGAAAAACCTCTGTAGTTTTTCCGACACGCCGGCCAGGTACGGAATCGCTACCCCTTTCCTCCTGGGTTCGGATTCTCTATTATCTTGTTTCTTGCCCTTGTCTCTCTTGGTTTTGTTAACAGCCCATTTGGGATAACCACAAACAGAGAGGGCTTCCTGCACATGTTGTTCTTCTTTTTCCTTACCCTCTGTGCTTGTGGGAACCACTTGGGCCCTGTGTTGTAATGTCCGAATAACACCCAGTTTGTGCTGCAGTGGGTGGTGTGAATCAAAAAGCAGGTATTGGTCTGTGTGTGTGGGCTTCCTGAAGACTTCTACTTGGAGTCCCCGGTCTCCTCCTATCGTTACTGCACAATCTAAGAAAGCCAATGTGTTATTCTTGGCATCTTCACGGGTGAATTTGATATTAGGATCTACAGAATTGATATCCTGTAGATAGATCCTAATATCAAATTCACCCGTGAAGATGCCAAGGATAACACATTGGCTTTCTTAGATTGTGCAGTAACGATAGGAGGAGACCGGGGACTCCAAGTAGAAGTCTTAATACACACACAGACCAATACCTGCTTCACACCACCCACTGCAGCACAAACTGGGTGTTATTCACACACACAGACCCAATGGTTCCCACAAGCACAGAGATAAGGAAAAAGAAGAACAACATGTGCAGGAAACTCTCTGTTTGTGGTTATCCCAAATGGGCTGTTAACAAAACCAAGAGAGAAGGGCAAGAAACAAGATAATAGAGAATCCGAACCCAGGAGGAAAGATAGCGATTCTGCCTGGCCGGCGTTGTCGGAAAAACTACAGAGGATTTTCAGACAATATGAAATCCCAGTTTATTTCAAACCCACAAACACTTTAAGACAAAAACTCGTCCACCCAAAGGACAAAACACCGAGCCACAAACAAAGCAATGTGGTCTACTCCATTCAGTGTAGTGAAGACTGCAGTGGCGCTATATTGGAGAAACCAAACAGCCACTTCACAAGAGGATGTACCAACACACAGACGGCGTGCAGAATGGACCGTCTTTCTGCCGTATATCTTCACCTAGAATATTAATTTGAGGACAGTGGGGATTCAGATCTTAGCCAGGGAAAAATTGGTTTGAAGGGGAGTTAAAGAGGCTATTTTTGTCAAAAAAAATCCTTCTCTGAACAGAAATGGTGGAGTAAGACATTTGCATCCCATCTACAATTCCATTATTAAGCGTAGATCAAACAAACAGGGAAACAATAGGGTTAGCCAGGTCAGGGCCAGAGGTGTGAAACAGCTAGGCGTGTAGGGATGAATAGGACTGTCAAAAGACCGAAACCAATGAGATAGTTCCGAGTAGTTAGCTAGGTATCCCTCCCTACAGCAAGATATAAGCAAGTGTCTTACCAGTATTCTTATTAGAGCTGGCAACCGGATGGCAGCATTTTCAACCAAACAAACTTTGTCCAGTTGACAAATTGAACTTCTCCTGTTATCATGGATTCTACCTGGACGACTGAGGGACTTTTCACGCTGTTTCACTTTTTGTATATAATTTGTAAATGTGTCACTCAGAAATGCAGCTTCGCAAAATCCAAATGCCATTGTGTTATAGGACTCAAAAAACTCTGTATAAAGCATACATATAGCTATTTGTGTAAACATTGTTTCAAATTTCTAAAAACAAATACAAAATTAATATTAGTAAGGCAAATTGGCACTTTTTACATTTTAGATATGACTGCTTTCACTTTCAATAAAGACTAGAGTTAATAGGAGTATAAAACCACTGAGAAATTGCTAGGTGGCCAGAAGAGGGCAGGTCCTGGTGATTTCTATTAAGTGTAGTTGGATTTGTAAATGGGAGAAGCTATCAGTGGAATTCCCCAGGGCACGTCAATGCATTTTACTAACTAACCACACTTGGACAGAAGTGAAAGGAATGTATATTATCTTACCTCACACACTAATGACAGTTAAACCTTTTTGAAACTTTGCAGCTGAAGAGAGCATCTCTGTGTGGGACAGTCAAATCCACAATATGGTAAGTCAGCCTGATATTATTATTTTAAATGTATTTTTACTCTTGAAAAATACAAATATCAGAAAGCTACTGCATTCTGAAACTTATGTACATCTAAGAACTATTATTACTATTAACTATTATTGTTTATGTACTTTTTAATGTGTTTGCTTTTAGACTTATTTATGGTTCAGATCTGATTGATAGTTTTTTGTTTGTTTGTTTGTTTGTTTGTTTTTTTATCCAGACAAATAAGAATGGTCTACAGAAAGCACAGGAGGAGGCGCAGGAGGTCACAGTGATTATGTTGGATAATTACAAGAAGGCAGAGAAGAGACGAGAAAATCTGTCTGATCTCGACCAGAGAGCTGAGAAACTACAAGAGAGTGTAAGATGCACAACTACTGTTACTGAAACTACTACTGTTGCTGAGAATACTGCTACTGCAACTACTATTGCTACTGTTATTACTACTACTGCTAAAGCTGCTACTACTACTACTACATTCAACTTTATCTGCACTACAATATTCAGCTATACTCGAGAGTCTATTTTTAGGTCTATTTTTAAATTATTTAAGCCATTATTTATTATCTTGTTTTATTGCATGCTACTTTTTCCTGCTGTTCTTGATCTGTGCGTTGCAACACTGGAATCTCCCCACTGTGGGACTAATAAAGGCATATCTTATCTTATCTTATATACTGCTACAGATGCCATCAGAATCTATCTATAAAGCTACTACTACTACTACTACTACTACTACTATTACTACTATAGTTCATGTGCCACCTCCATAAAGTGACATACTGTATCTTTAAATTAAATCCTAAAATGATTAAAGGTTCTACTACATAAATGAATTTTTGAACTGTATTTCCAGGCTTATTATTTTACCACTTACTTTTTCCCTACAGAGTAAAAGATTTGAAAAGACAACCAGAAAGCTGATCCCACAGAAAAGACACACTTTGAAAATCATCCTGTTTGTGATTGGGGCTATCATACTCATTGTTGTTGGCGTTGTGTTAGGTGTGTTTGTAAGGTAAATATCACCTTATGTTTTCTTTTTTTATGCAGTAAATATGCAAATCAAGTGATGTGCTGTCAACATTATATGACTCTGAGATTCTCAAATGTTCAAAATGTCGGTTCTGGTCAGTCACGCAGCACTTACAATGTTTTTTTGTTTGTTTGTTTTGTACAAATTATGCAAATGTGACTTTTTGTAGCTTTTATGATAGCATGTTGTAATAGCTCACTCAGATTTGAATTTTGATTGAATCATGTATGTTTGAGTAATCCTAAAATTGGAGTCTTGAGTGCCCAAAAAATGTATGTCTGCTCCTATCACCTATTCCTAACTAAGTGGGATAATAATTTAGAGCTGGTACTGTTTGAGTTGGAGCAGTTTTGTCATTTGTCTTAAGTGGGAAGATAATCCAGTATGGCTACTCCAAAATTCTGGAGATCAAGTCAGATCTTCAAAACTCTGATTTATAAATGGCAAAAAAATAAACACAAGAAAATTATGAGAACAATGAAATATCAGAAATCACCATTTACTATTATTTTTGTTAATATATGGGTCATTCCAGAATTGGAGGACATTTTGGCTTTAAAATTCTTGAAAAATAAACCTTCACTTTTCAGATTTTCTGCTACATATTCATCAATAATAGGTAATAAACTATCAAATGCTTGATTAGCTCAGCTGACGGTCAATGGTAAATTTTTTATTATATGATTTATATGGTTTATTTATTTATTTACTCTAATCGCAGTAACAGGGTTGCAGGTAACAGGGTTGCAAAATCGCGCTAATGTTAGCTTTATCTCAGAAATAGAAGCTAGCTGTTTAGCTAGCTGTTATTACTAATCAAGAGGAAAAACTTATGTATGCAAATACGTAAAGGAAAAAAAAAAAATTGTCTTATTCTGATCATTTGCATAACAGGCTTGCATGAGGTCGAGTGAGACATTCAATCAAGGCTAACGATGTTATAAAAATATGAAAAATAGAAGAGAAGATAAACCTTTGCTCTGCCTATTCTTTTGGAAAACTGTTTGATGATGTCAAGTCCAGGGGATCATGTGGTTTACTGCTTTCTTCTTCTTCTACCAGGATAAAAATGTTCTGGTAAAAGGGTTGCGTGCATGTTGTGGGACACATGTTCCATGAATAATAATTATTATTTGAAATATTATGTCTATTAAAACAAATGTTCCCACAGTTATAAGAGATGGCAATGAAACAAATTATAGAAAAAACAAGAAATTTCAATTCAATTTTAACTGTTTTATTTGAGATTCAATTTGGCCATTAGAGGGGTGGGACAAGAGGAAAATGGCATTTTGGGGGGTACCCCAGACTTATTTGGTATTATAAAAACTATTTTCAAGCATTCTTTTCTCTTAGTTTTTTTTAGATTTGGTCTCAGGACAAGTAAATTCACTCAGAAACTGTATGTTTTAGTATTTTGTATGTGGATTATTTAATATTTGATGCGTGAGACGTAAAATGTCCTCCAATTCTGGAATGACCCATACATTTCTTATGACTTGTGACTGATCTCTGTGCTTGTTGCTTTGACAACAAAAGTTCAGTGAGGCTTATTTTGCTCAATAGTGTGTTGTAGAATGTTGTGTTTATGTTTCAGAAATGTGTTTTAGCAACTGTAATAGGTCCTCATTCAAAATGTACAATGTAAGAACTTAATTTGGTGACTATAATAAAAATATGATTATTATATTAAATAAAAAGTATCACATTTAAACATTGGTCTGCTATATCGTGCTGTGTCATACAAACTGCAGATGGAAGCTAATGTAATATGAACATCTGTTTATGATAAAAGGAGAAGTTCAATTTGTCAACTGGACAAAGTTTGTTTGGTTGAAAATGTTTCGCCACTCATCCGAGAGGCTTCGTCAGCTCAGCTCAGAGCTGACGAAGCCTCTCGGATGAGCGGCGAAACGTTTTCAACCAAACAAACTTTGTCCAGTTGACAAATTGAACTTCTCCTTTTATCATGGATTCTACCTGGACGATTGAGGGACTTTTCAAACATCTGTTTATATTGAACTAAGTCAAGACAAGGTATATTATTAAAAATCATCAGTGAATTAGCTTTAAAAGAGCTGTTTCTCTTTTTTTTATTTTTCTATCTAATTCATAATTTCACTCAAAAATGTAACTTCTAAAAATCCAAATGCCATTGTGTTATCTAACCCCCCCAAAGTCTGTATAATGCATACATACAGCTGTATTGTGTAAACATTATTTCATTACTTTGAATATTAGTAAAGCAAATTGACTTTAGATATTACTGTTACTGCTTTCACTTTGTTAATGGGAGTTCATTTAGAAATTGCCAGGTGACTTTACTTTCAAAAACAGAAGAGGGCAGGTCGGGTTTGTAAATGGGAGAGGCTGTCAGTGGAATTCCCCAGGGCATGTGAATGCATTATAACTAACCGTACTCCACAGAAGTGAAAGTAACGCTGTATTTTCTCTCACACTCTGATGACACAACGGAAAAAAACATTTTGCTTTTTTGAAACTTTGCAACTGAAGAGAGCATCATATCGTGGGACACTCACAGCTTCAATATGGTAAGTCAGGACATCTCAGATCAGATATCTTACAAACAAGCAACCCACAACTATTTTGGAGAATGATAAATAAATGAGGGCCTCAGATAGCTAAGAACAGTCTATTAGACGTTATTTTAGATAATGGTGATGTGGAGCTAAGCAAAGAGAAAGTGATTTTAAAAAATAGGAGAGGGATTTTTCAGATTCTTCTTCCTCCTTTGAGTCTACGTTTGAGAGATTTCAGTTAAAGTGAAAGAGGAACCTGTGTCAATTAAGAGAGTTATCCACCAAATACAGTGGAGGAAATAAGTATTTGAAGAGTGGACCAAAATTCCTTCTGATATGTATGCAAACCTGGTCATCAACTACAAGAAATGTCTGACCTCTGTGCTGCAAGTCATTTTGGCTAGAGGGTTCAAATACTTATTTCACTCAATGAAATCTCTCAATATCTCTCAATGTTAAAATAAACCTACCATTTAAATTATAGGCTGTTCATTTCTTTGTCAGTGGGCAAACCTACAAAATCAGCAAGGGATCAAGTACTTATTTCCTCCACTGTATGCTACCAACCTCTGATATCTTCAAAAGTTCAAAGTTCAAAGTTAGCTTTATTGTCAATTCTGCCATATGTGTTCAACATACAGTGAATCGAAATTTTGTTTCTCTCTGGCCAGGTAGTGCAAAAAGACAGTGTACAAAATACAATATGAAGACAAAACACAACAAAAAACTATCTAAGACAGAGATCTAAAGTTAAAACTAAAGTCTACGATCTAAAATCTTAAAACAGTGCAACATAATAAATAACAAATAACCTATACTATATACAGATTTCCAAAGTGTGCAGTGTGCATCAAAAATGTGCAATGGAAGATACAGCAGTGACTTGGTCATGTGCAGTAGAATGTGCATAGGAGTTAAGATAAAATAAAAATAAATGTGCAACAGTAGTAATTCTAGTGCAATAACAGGAGTAAACAACAGTACTAAAATTCCAGTAGTCAATGTGCAATAACAGTAGTAAACAACAGTGCAACGGGGGTAAAATTCAATAACAGGAGTAAACAACAGTACTAAAAATTCCAGTAGTAAATGTAAGTGTGCAATAACAGTAGTAAACAACAGTGCAACAGGAGTAAAATCCAGTAGTAAATGTAAATGTGCAACAGTGCAACAGTAGTCCTTAGCAGCAGTTTTTTTTTTTAAAAGTGTCTAGAGTGATAGGTCTTTTTATGGAATACAGGTTATGCCGATATGGGGGGTGGGGGGTGGGAGATGGGTAAGGTGGGAGTTCGGGTGTGAGTTCGGGTGTGAGTTCAGCCTCCTGACAGCCTGGTGGATGAAGCTGTTTGAAAGCCTGGTGGAGTGGGCCCGGAGACTCCGGTACCTTCTCCCCGAGGGCAGGAGGCTGAACAGGCTATGTGCGGGGTGGCTCGGGTCACCCACAATGCTGGACGCTCTGCGGGTGAGCCGGGTGTTAAAAATGTGGAGGGGAGGGGAGAGAGACACCAGCGATCCTC